>JAODKF010000009.1:10253285-10270086 GCA_026779585.1 Mormyrus proboscirostris
TTCTCCGTTATCGGTTTTCGGAATTGTAGGAGCTGCTGTGAACTTTTCGGTTTGGTTGAGCATGCTGATGTTGATGGTTGCGATACCTGGGGATGTACCTATAGACAAATTATTACTAGGGTGGGCTACAGTACCTTATGACTGCCGTGCAGTATTCGCAAGTATTTTCCAAGCAAATTAAATGCACGTTTTAATCATGTGTAACAATTACTTATTAATTATTAATTAATTATTAACATGGCAGATGAAAGCTTGTTTTTTACACCAACAATATATTGTGCGTTTCGTACTACTTACAGAACTCAGATGATTTTTCATACTTGTTGTGCTGTAGTGGTAGGCCAGTTTCAAATCACATATTTGACACACTGCCTTTGTTTTGTCTTCAGTCAATTTAAAGTGCTCCCACACAACTGAGGTCTTTGGCATTTTTGTCTTTCTTTGATAAAGTAAATCACCGCAAGGGCCAGTCATTTAAGCACGAATGAGAACCGTTTCGCAGGGATCGATGTCACGTTAATTTTTTTTTTTTTGAATATTCGAATCTCAAAATGAAAAATCGAATGCCATCCCTTCCAAACGAGTATTCAAATATTCTGGTCCAGCCCTACTCTTGGCAGGATTTGGCTGCTCTACAGTTCTGATGAAGATATGGTAATCTTTGAGGGTCGGCACTGCTTTGCCGATTCTAGTCCTGTGGTGACTGCTTCCGTGATGGTCCTCAGGACCTGATTGTGCCTCCATTGATACCTTCCCTCTGCCAAAATCTGTCAGAAATGTCAAAATTAGGAAAGTAAAAATCAAGGGAAAAAAAAGGCAATACGGCATCGGGACATGACCCGCAGCTGCACGTCATGGAGCCAGCTCTGGATCGTAGAACCAGACTAGTTGTTAATCCGGGCCGCAGAGATTTCCAGCAGAAGCGGATCAAGAAAGGTGGACTTCCAGACCGTGGGAATGATAGATCAGGAGACTTACAACAAGAGGCTAATAACAACTTGGCCACTAAGGAGGCAGACAGGAGCCTCTGCTGGAAGCGAGAGAGAGAAGAGAAGTCCAGGAGAAGAAGGACCACGGGAGACGGGGATGGGAGACAAAAGAACTGAAGAGAGAGATCTGGCCAGAAAATCCCAAAGAGCAGCCGTTGGAGGACAGTCCTAGAACATACGCAGAAAGGTACCAGGAACCTGAAGGGGACAGATGAAATAAGGGGTCAGGCTCTAAGCCTCTGAAATGGCATTTCCTGGGAGTAGGGTATAATCTGTGAACAAACTTAAATTGTGTTTGTTGGTGATTGGGATTTTTAGAACAATTTTTAATATTATGAAAAATAACACTCCAAGATAGGATGGCAGTAGGAGACAGCTCCCCTGCCAGACAGAAAATATGGGGAGAGGTTTATGAGAGGATTTGCGGAAGGGGAATAGAGACTGGACACGGGCTTAGAAACAGCGCAAATCTGCACAACAGGTGAAGCGGGTGAGGTGAAGAAAAAGAGATATTACAGGCCCTAAGCATGGACCTCAGCTGGAGGTAGAAAAAATATGAGGAAGAAGGAAGATCAAATGTGACTTTAAGAGACTGGAACAATTTGAGACTCGAGCTGTCAAAAACGTCACCCAGGGTGGAGATACCCGACAGACCGTGGTGAGGAAGAGATGGGGCAGCCTCCAATGTTCAGGACAGGATTGTGGAGCAACGGAATGCTGGGGGCCAGTTTTGGGAAGGGACCCAACATTTTTTCAACCCTTCTCCATGTGCGAAGGGCCTTGGAGATCATCAGACAGACGGAGGCAGAGATGGATTTTAATTTAACAGGGAGGAAAGGAAGCGAGGCTAGACGACGGGGGAGAGCATATTCTGCTTCAATAGGAAGCCAGGCAGGGGGATGCTGGGGAGGACTAATCCAGCTCCAAACCGGCCTAAGGGTAAGGTATATGGTAAGGTATATTTCAAAGTCCGGGAGAGAGACAGGCCCCTGCAACCAGTCACAGATTAGGGTAGAGTGTGTGATGGAGGGTCTCTTGCCATCCCAAACAAATGTGGAAATAGCAGACTTGACTGAGTCCCGGTACCCAGGTGGAGGGGAGAGAGGAGGCATGGAACTAATAAAATTAATTCTAGGGAGCACGTTCATCTTAACGGCCAGCCTAGCCCTAAATGAGAGGGGAAGAGAAGACCACAAGGAGATCAAGGCTTTAATGCCCCTGAGAACGTAGCGGAAGCCAGCAGCTGTGAGCTCTGGGACCAACAGATAGATGTCCAGCCCCAGGTATCTGAAAGACCCTGTCTGAGGAATAGGAGGAGGAAGTGAAGAGGAGTGACAGGCAGGATTCAACTGAAGGAGAGAGGATTTTGCCCAGTTAATCCTATAGCCAGACAGGGATTCATGTTTGAAACAGGTTAAGGACATGAGGGAGATCCACAGGAGCGTTGCTGAGGTAAAGGAGCAGATCATCGGCATATAAGGAAACTATCTGAGGGACACCTTTCACTAGGATGGGGGAAATAAGGTCTGAGTGATGGAGGGCAGCAGCCAGAGGCTCCAATGACATTGAAGTGCATGGAGCAGTTGTCTGGGACAACGGGGGATAGCTGGAGCGATCTGTGGGGTCCTTACCTTGTTTGAGCAACAAAGTCATCAAGGACTGATTAAGAGAAGGATGGAGATGGGAGGCAGAAACAGCAGAATTCAGCATGTGGAAGAGCGGAGTAGAGAGCTGCTTCCAGAAGGCAGAAAGGAGTTCTTGAGGGAGGCCATCGGGCCCTGGAGACTTCCCAGGGCTCATGGAGTCCAGAGCCTCTTTAAGTTCTGTCATTGAAAGGGGAGCCTCGAGCATAGAGGCTTCTGGGCCTGAGAGACAAGAAAGAGGTACGGAATCAAGAAACGAATCAGGGTCAGAGGGTGGAAAGACAGTGGGAGGGGAGAATAAATCTGAGTAAAATTGAGAAAAGCTATTGTTAATTGCCTGTGGGTCAGTGGTGAGAGCCCCATCATTGGTTCAAACAATAGAAATTGTTGAGAAATAGCCTGCTGGCTTCCAAAAGACAGCTTCAGACGCGTAGGGAAGATCAGGAAAGGAGAAAGTCCTCCACTCTCCGGATTGGCACGCACCATTGCCTGCCGGTCAAGGAAGTCGAATAAATGCATGAGGATGGGAGGCGGGCGAGAAGAGGTTTCGGACCGGCCGTACAGCCTGTAGGCATGGTCAATGGCTGGCTGGAAATTGGGGAGATGGTGGGAAAATACCCAGCCAGAGCTTGTTGAGAAAAGACCGCAAGTTCAGTTCCAATGAAATTTTGTGATATGTGAATTCGCATATCACAAAGCGCAAATGCACAAAGGCATACTGTTCAACCTCTTCTCGATTTGAGTCCAGCGTCCTAAGTGAGCCAGAAAATTGCAATGAAGAACTCCAGTCACCACCAGATACACCTGACAGGGCCAGTAGAAGTATCCACCCCCAAGAGAACACATCCAGCAATTTAAAAAAAAAAGGGGCGGACATCAAAACTTACAAGCAAATTGAGAGCCAAACTGAAGTTTACCAAGTAAAAACTAGAGACCAAAGAATCACATAATATGAACAGAAAAATTAAGACTCCGGGCTCAAAGGTTGAAGAACAGGTGAACAGGCAGCCTGGAAATGCTTCACAAAACTTTGTTAGTGCTATAATTTTATGGACAAATGATTGTATGAACTTTTTTATAAAATGTATTCTTTAAATTGTAGTATTGTGTTAAATATGTCAAGCTCAGAATCCTTGCTAAACTATGAATATCCAGCACTAAATCTCATTTCCAAAACACCATTCTCATTACCGCAATGTGTTTAGCAAATTTTAGTTTGTAATTGTATTTACACAATTTATAGCACTTATTTGATCTGTTACAGAAAAATATACTGTTCAGTAAAATATCCTTTAAAAGTAAATCAAGTATGTTGCAGTAATAAGAGAAACGAAAAAACATAATATAAAAGTAATGTCTTCTGAGTTATATATATATATATATATATATACACACACACACACACACACACACCTCTGAGCAAGACAGGACTAAGACGCAGAACAGGACAGGGAAATATGGAGTCAGAATAGTGTCATATACAGTTGTACTGGCTATGGCTAATGTTCATGCATTGTCTCTGATTGACTTTCCGCCTTCTCTTTGATTCAAAATTGTTTGCTTTTCTCCATAGACAGCTCTCTGGTCTTCATGTCGGTTACACCTTTTTAACTATAAATGCAGTCTGCACAGGCAAAACCAAAAGCTGAAACTGAGAGTAGACCTCAGAACTATTTATTGTTTAATCAATGTAATAGGACACATCTGGGCAATGAAACACACCAGTCAGTCACATGTTCCAATAATTTTGCTCACTTGAAAAATAGGTGGGTTCAAACTAATAGTGTTATATTCTTAGTTGTTTAACAGATCTAGATGTAAATACCTGGAAATAAAAGCTGAAATACTGATCTCGTCTCATATTCATCTTTTGATGTCATACCCAAATGTTTTAAGTGTACAGCAAAAATACAGGAATTGACTTTGCTGTTCCAATACTTTTGGAGGGGACTGTATACTTGTTTGTGAACACAATTTTCATTCGCAAAATACTGAACAGAAACACGTGATCTGTACTTGTATATGAAGATTTGTGAATGAATGTGAAAAACATTTTGCAAATACACGTCGATATTTTTTTGAAAATACGAAACCAAATGTCTTCATAAAAATATTTTTTACAAAGATGGAATGGTTTTCGAATACAAAACCTGTATTGCAAATCCAAGTCCTCTTGCAAATACCGACCTGCGAGTGCAAATTCACACTTCCGCACATAAATAATTTTGGCACTAACTTGCCTAGCGCTATGCAGATAAATATTTGCTCGCACCACCAACCAAATGAATTCATTTTCTAGCCAGTCATAAAGCTGCATGTAAGGTAACAACGAATCCTGGCTTTTCAGTAAAAAATATGCTGAAGAAAATGATGGTGCAAACTATTATGTAACACCAAGTGACCAATTATTTTGGATGGGGTCGTATTGGAGCTGTAACACACGACAGAGGTGCACCCTGAATGGGATACCATTTTCTACTTGGGACGTTTTTAATAGTACGTCGCCTACTGCTATATAAATAATAAACTAATTACTTGGGAAATGTCGTAACAGCTTTGGGTTTCCCGGAAAAACGCGAGAAGTGACGTACTTCCTGCGTTTGATTGGTTGTGCAGGATTTCAAGATGTCTGCTGCCATGGTGGAGCATGTTGTGGCTGATGCGGGAGCTTTCTTAAAAAAGGCACCGTTACAGGTGAGAGGGACAGCCTTCTCGAACAAATAATGTTGAACGTGAAAAGATATTTATGAACTACTTATTTCGGTTTAGTGCGCAGCCATTTATTTTTTTTACACGGCAATATATAGTTCTGTATCTTCTCGTGGAAATATTTACATATACACGGTAGCAGTAATTCACAGCACTTGCTTGATCATTTTTCTTAAATATGTTTATACTTTGATAATGACCTATGGAACAAGTTCATATAAAACATCTCAAACGGAACTCAGTGTTCAAATCCTAACTATATGTCCACACTGTCAGCTATCATTAATCCCCCATCATTCTAACTTGGAATGTGATTGTTATTTACAGGACATCGGGAAGAATATTTACACCCTGAAAGATGTCGTTGATGAAATACGGGACAAGCAGACCAGACGAAGTCTCGCTTTTCTGCCGTATAAACTTAATTTCAAGGAACCCTTCCCAGAATACATTAGACTAGGTGATCCGTTAACTTAATCTTATTTTTAATGTCTAATATATGCATTATTTCAATTGTGAGGAAAACTTTAGACAGGCGGGACACGCCGAAGTTTTCTTCTTTGTTAATTGTTGTTTTTTATAGTGACTGAATTCTCCAAAAAAACTGGAGACTACCCCAGCCTCTCAGCCACCGACATCAAAGTATTGGCTTTAACTTACCAGCTAGAAACGGAAAACGTTGGATCTGCACACCTGAAAAAAGACCCGGACGTTAAAGTAAGTAAACCAGCTCATAGCGAAATAACTCAAAAGTTGAAAATTCGTGGTATTAATAATACAGTCCTGTGGTCACAGATCACTTTATGCGGCACACAGCGCCACCCAGAGGCCCCTGTTGACATTGCAGGGTTTCACCTTCCATCGAAGGTAAATATAAGGCTAATCAAGTCAATACACTGTGAATTTAATTTCCACTGATGATAGTCTATTTGACTTTTTAATTTGCATATATTCCAAAAACAATTTAAGTATTTTATTTGTAACTTGTTTTGTGAATCCTTTTTGATTCAGAGTAACATTAAACACTAAAGTGATTCATTGCATTGATACTATGCAGGCAATGCTAGAAAAACCAACTGCACCCCCCCAGAGTGTTCAGGAAACTGAGATTGCAGAGTTCAACAGCTTCCAGTTCTGGAGGAACCCCCTGCCTGCCATTGAAGCTGACCTGCTGGACCTGCTGGTGAGGAGAGCACATCCAGGCAGCACATTTGAGAGAGTGCTCTATTTGAATTTTCTCATTCCCTGGCTATGGTCCTTCGCTTCTGGCTATGGATGTGTAGATTTTTAAAATCCTCAGTAACTTGCATTCTCTTTACGTTAATTTTTTTTTCTTTGAAAAAATTTGAGCACAACAGAAAATCAGTTGATATTCTGAAGATGTCTGCTTACCTTGTCCCACAATTTGGGGAAGGGGGATGTTTCACTGTGGGCATGATATGTATGGCTATGGCTGTAAAAAGCTGCAGTCAGTTCATCTCTCTTCAAGGGGACAGGATTTACAGCCGCAGTCTGAAGTGGACAATGCTGAGGAAGTCGGAGGGTTCAAGGAGGGTAATGAATTGGATGATGAGGAGGAAGAGGATGATGGTGGAGGCTGGATCACTCCTCATAACATCAAACAGGTCCAGATGGACATGGGTGTGTTTGAATCTCCTACAGATATCAGAGTTGGCTGTGTGACCACGGACTTTTCCATGCAGGTAAGGCTGACTTTAAGCCTTTTAAATTACAAAATCATGCTCTGCATTTGTCTAATGAAGATATTCCCTCATTTTTCAGAATGTTCTCATTCAGATTGGGCTACATGTCCTGTCTGTGAATGGGATGCTAATCAGACAGGCTCGGAACTATATTTTGCGATGCCATGCCTGCTTCAAGTGAGTTAAGCAGACTGACAGTATATATGCTAAGATTCTCCAGTAGAGCGTAAGCTCTAAGTGGTTGTAGTGGCTTTTTATTTGCCATCAAATTGATATGGTTGTCCATCTTAGAACCACAACAAACATGACCAAGATCTTCTGTCCAAACTGTGGGAACAAGACGCTGAAGAAAGTTGCAGTGACGATCAATGAGGATGGTAGCATGCAGATGCACTTCTCCAAGAACCCCAAAGTGCTTAACCCCCGGGGTCTGAAGGTTTGTTGGGGGGGTGTAAATACCAGAGGGAGGGAATCTGAGCCTCAGAAGTCCTGCGGTAAACCCTTTGGGTACAAAATTATACATTCGTTGTACTCCTGATGCGATGGTAATGTACATCCTCTGGCCTTATTCCCATGACAGCACTCCCTAGCCCTGCCGAAAGGGGGCAAACACAGCAGCAATCCTCACCTTGTGGAGGACCAGCGATTCCCCCAGCAGCGACTGTCTCGCAAGGCCAGGCAGAAAACAGATGTCTTCGACCCAGATTATGTGGCCAGTGGCTCCCCTTTCGCTGAGAATGATATCTACAGCCGGGCCGCGAACCTGCAGCTGCGGGATTCTCACTGTGGAGGGGGGCGGCGCCGTGCTAACCCTAATGCGGCACGCAAGAAATTTGTCAGGAACAAATAAGGGCTGTTTGCAATGGGGGGGATGTAACTAGTGTCCTTAGGCCACTGGGTGTACTGCTTGTGATGCAGGGTTAACTTGGTTATTTCTTAATCTCGTAAGTATTCAGTTCAGTCCCCTAGTAATGGCTAAATGATGCTTCATGAACCATTTGCTGTATTTTCTGACCCCACAAGATGGTGCTCTTGGTTTACTTTGGGGCATGCTTTGAGCCATTTTATGAACAGAGAGCACCATCTAGTGGGGTCAGAAAGTACATCAAGGAGTTCATGAAGCTTCATTTGGCCATCGCTGCTGTCCCCCATGTTCAGACTGCTGGACTACGGCTAAAGTTGGTACAGGTTTTACTGGCTTGATAGTGCTGGAGGGAGGCACAGCCAGGTTGCCAAGAACTAACCTTCACAGGCTGCGAATTTCAGTCCAGATAAACTTACAGGCATTAGATACTAATGCATTTTTTTCATGTCCTGAAATGTTCAGACTGGCAGTTTTGTAAATGTACACTTGCCCTTTTTAAAACTCAAAGCAATAAACCCATATTTAATATCATAACTGATTTGATTAAATTCACATTGACAAACAACATTGACCAATCAGCATGTTAAGTTTTTCCCACTTATCAAGGCCCATTATACAATTCACAATGTATTCTTCAGTAGAGTCAAGTGTGGTTCTCACAGCGCTCTGGAACAAACTGGACTTTTTTTGTGGAAAAGCCCATGTAAGTTACTGGTTTCATTCAACAGTCACCCTGACAGCTCAGCAATCTCTCCAGCTGCAGATCTCTCCCTAACAGCTGAGAGCACAGTGTCCTCTACAGATTCCACAGCAAGCTTAGAAGCTGGGTCTAAGGGCATAAGGTCTGGGTTTGGCAGATCATTCAGGTCAGTGACAGACGAGTCTGTTTCCTTCTTCGGTAAGACAAACTCCAATGGCGCTAGTACCATGTTGACATTGATGCAGCCCAGACCATTGCACTTGTGGACCTGTGTTGGGGGTATACCTAAAAAAAAAAAAAAAAAAAAGCCAAACAGCATATTGACAAATGCTCACAGCACATCATATTCTAACCAGAGAGGAGATACCTGGAAAAAAGAACTGTGACCTGACCGTTTTTTGTGGTGTTTACTATGAACAGCCTGTAATAATGGCTATGAATGCATGAAGATCTAATAAGTGCAACACACATATGTCCTGCAGGGTAATTAAGAAAATAGGAGTGCATTTTGTGGTATCAAAGCTAACTTTTATCCTACACAATATGTAGTATCAATTAAATTAGTGATTAATTAGTTAAGAAATGCTTCCAGTAGCAATTTTGTGGGTGTGTAACCAGGGCAGCATCAGCATCATAGTTACTACCGAGAATGAGAGCTAGTTGAGCGGGGGGGAAGACTATTTGCAGACAGCGATTCAGGAATGGCACCATGTCCTCAGCGAAGGCACAGCAGAACTGAACGAAGAGCTCGCGTTCCCGGCTGCTGAAGGCTGCCTCCTCAGCCCGATGGAAGACCAGGATCAGTTTGGTCACCTGTACAAGACTTTGATTTAGACACCACAACACTACTCCATTGGCACAGAATGTACAAAGCAGCTTTGGTGCACCAGCATTAGTGCTGCACAGGCCGCTCTATAAAGATCCTACAGACTTGAAACCATATCAGTTTAATCAAGGAGCCTCCTTCTGGAAACCATGGATCCTACTGATTGTGAATATTACTAGACTACTGTATTACTTTTTGGTACCATCACAAAAATACCCACTTATTACCATGCATGGGAGGGCCAAAGCCATCAGCATAAGCAGAATCTCGCACAAACCTTAACCAGAGCATCTTCCAGGCATCTGGTGACACCCTGAGCCAAGGCTATAGGGCAGCACAGGCGCAGGTCATTGAAGGCGGTCAGAATGTTGTTGAGATAGCAGGCCAGGGGAGGGAAATCCAGGAGGGTCATGGGGGGCTGTAGTGTGCCAGGCTGCACGCTAGGCGGCACAGGTGGAATGGTATTGCCTAGCATGGTGGGGAAGGAGATAAGTGTATAGTGATTCATGTCCTCCTGAAACTTCTCCACAGCCTCCTGCATTGCCCGGTGGAATGTATCCTTCGCAACCTGCTGGAACATGGGCGCCAACTGGCCCCGGAAGTCTGCCCCCACCCGACTGAAGGAGAGACCAAAATACATGCACTGGCCCAACAGGGAGTCCAGGCGAGCCCCGACTCCACGCTGCAGATCCCGCTCCAGGGTCTCCAAGAACTCTGCTACCTTCTGGACCACCCAACCGTGGAAAATGGCACTCTCATTCACTGTCTGTCCTGCAGGGGCCAGCAGAGGGTCCTCATCAGAGAAGATGGCTCGGTATTGTGTGACGATGTCAAAGAGATGCACACGGCAGGCTTCGATGGTCTTGGTTATGTGGATGTAGGGGTCATCGTCAGGGATAGCGGACAGGATGGAGCGCAGCCAACTGCCTCGCGTCTGCAGGAACTTCACTCTGAGCTCCGCCTCCGTGAACACATCCATTCGGCGGAGGTAGCCAATCACGCGCAGGCAGACAGGCAGCTGGGCATTGCTGCGAAGCTGCTGCAGCAGCTGGCTCAGCATGAGCTGCGCAGATTGACGCACTTCATGCACAATGCTCTGAAAGAGTAAGAGGCACATCATTTATATTTTAGGGGACAGTATGAGTATGAAGACGACATGTATGCTTTTAAAGTCCAGCCATTATCCTGTCACAAAATGGCTGCTACCTGGATAACAGGCAGGGAGGTGTGCTTCTTCTCCAGCCTCTTGACATAGGCTGCTAGCTCCAGGGCTTCCTCGTAGTAGCCGTTGCGGACACACGTGTCCATCAGCTGAGGGATCTCCAGTATCTCCAGGATCTCCGTGTGGCGATTCAGTGTCAAACTGTTCATGCGACGGCTGACCCCAATTTCCTCGGCTTCCTTTACGAAACCCCTGTGCCCAATGAAACACAGCAGCAAAAGTTATGTGTCACCAACTTTGGTCAGCTGGCTGAACTGAGATTTTCCATTCGACACATATCCACAAGCACGGGCGCTCGCATTTACAACACCTTTATCAACTTCCAATAGTATGTAGGGCAAATTAGGCCAGTGTTTTTGTTGTGGCTAATTCTAGGTTTATGATAGATTCATATAGATTTGCTGTAAGATTTCTTGCGTGGCAGTCAGAAAGTGTGTCACAGCGGATGCGTGAGTCAGCAACTCTATTAACAGGCATATGGCGGAAAACACACCACAATCAGAAATCAGAAATTATAAACCTTTATTAAAAATTGTATACTGTGGCCTGTGCTACCTAGTTGTGTAGGTGAATTTATGTCAGTTGTCATATTAATCCTCTCCTGTTTTAAAATAATTGTATAGATGTATTATCACACACCTGCATTTTTCCCCAAAACTTGGCAGTTTTTCGAGTAACTTAGAGACGCTGCTCTCCACACGGCCGAAGTCCCGGTATATTTCCTCGGTGCAGTCTGCAGTGCGGATGAAGGTTTTATAGTTTGAGAAAGCCAGCTCCCGGGTCTGCTGCAGGATCTGCGCCCGCTCCTCCGCCAACCTCTCCGGTTCGCGGCTCAGCTTCTCCACGCCATACGAGCTCAGTTCCGACAAATACGCAGCAAAGTCTGGGTTCTCTCGCCAATTGTCAGGAAAGCTGTCTTTGAAAATAGACGCCAGAATACTTTCATCTTCCACGTCCACAGCCGCCATCTTAGTAAGGTGCCACTTTTAATTTGTGCTGTCAAACTTTATTTACAACCTCTTCGTACATAAACAGGAAAATCAATGCAAGGAACGTCGACATTGACGTACAGACTCTACGCGACATATAATAAAACTTAGCATTTCATTAAATACATCATATTTCACGTCTAAGAATGTTAAATATTCACTAGATTTTAGACCCCGCATACCGAGTGTGTCGTCACACAACTACTTCCTATTTCCGGTTGGCCTTTTCCGTTTTCGGGACCCACGTGTGCCTAGTGTCTAGCAGTTGAGCGGTTCAAACCAATATTTTGTTTTATACTGTACATTCTAAACATGCGACCCTTAACAGATGATGAAACGAAGATCATGTTTGAAAAACTTTCAAAATAGTAAGTGTCTGTATTGCTGAATTTTGTAATATGTATTGTCAATGTGTTAACGTTCAGTTTGGAACTGTGTAAATGATCTCAGTATCGCAATTAAGTGGCTTAAAACAATAAGTTGATTGTTATCCCGAAGCCATGTATAATTATATGGAAATTTTTTTTTCTTCTTAGTATTGGGGAAAATATTAAGCTGTTAGTGGACCGACCAGATGGAACATATTGCTTCAGACTTCACAAAGATCGCGTGTTTTATATAAGGTAAATACTAACACATTTAAATGTACTATATTTAATTAGCGTAATTATTTTCTCGTTAATTGGCGTTTCTCGTTGGTATATACATAAGTGGAAAATTATTTCGAGTTAATTTTCTTTCTTCTTTTTTCACTAGTGAAAAGATTTTGAAATTGGCCACCAATATATCTCGGGATAAGCTGGTGTCAGCAGGCACCTGCTTTGGGAAATTCACTAAGACCCAGAAATTCCGCCTCCACATCACTGCGCTGGACTTTCTGGCTCCTTATGCCAAGGTAAATGAATCTGTTAAAATCCAGTTCTGCCGTCCATTCAGCGTTGTCTCATAACGGGACCCACAGTGTTTAGACGTATCCTGTTTTGGATAAATTACCTATACACCGCAAAAGTAATTGGACATATATACAAAACTTGTATTTGTGGTATTTATGTAGTTCAAAGTGTGGGTGAAGCCCGGGGCGGAGCAGTCCTTCTTGTATGGAAACCACATTCTCAAGTCCGGCCTCGGCAGAATTACGGAGAACACAGAACAGTACCAGGGAGTGGTGGTATACTCTATGGCAGACGTTCCATTGGTAAGGATTTTTCTCAGTTGTTTAGCATTGTAGCTATTGGTACCCTGAGCAAGGTACCGTCCCCAAGCGCTGCTCCCCGGGCGCTGAATTAGCTGCCCCCTGCTATGTCACGAAAGTCACATATGAGTTAAATGCAGAGGACACATTTCGTTGTTGCGCACTGTGTGCTGTGCTGTGTTAACAATGACCACTGATCTCTAAATTCTAAATTAAACTAGCCGATTTCTTCACAGAAGAGGAAAATGCACAAAACAGTAAATCACTCGTGATATTATTACTCTAAATGAATTAGTATACTGTTGTCTCGGAGGAACAGAGTAACATCAATATGCCACCTAGGAATACTTGTTTTTCACTGAGTGTGTCTTTTCACTCCCCAGGGGTTTGGGGTGGCAGCAAAGTCCACACAGGTGTGCCGGCATGTGGACCCAATGTCCATCGTGGTGTTCCATCAAGCAGACATCGGGGAGTACATCCGAAGTGAGGATACTCTCACTTAAGACTGCAGTGAGGACAGAGGAGATTGTGGCGATCCAGTCCATATTGCACAAACAAACTGTTTTGGAATTGTCAGCATGGACAGTTGTTTTGCGCCCGGTCTGCCTGGTGCACCTCCTATTGTCACTTTCTGCGGTTTCACCAGGAATTTGTCATAAGCCTATATTCTTCTTGACTGAAAGAAAGCATTTTTTGTTTAATTTTTTTTTAAATGTAACAGACTAATTCACAAATTGACTTCTTGGCCCAGTAGTTTGTGTTTTTGATGCCCGGTGAAATCTGCCTAAAACCAGCTGATGTTTTGTTTTGGACAGTGGTTCTCAATGGGGGGGGGGAATAATTTGAGAAGTGTAGGAAAAAAATAAAACATTGCTAAAGCTGGGGCTGGGGAGTAGCCAAAATCAATGCTTTTGCTATTTCGATATTCACTATATTGAATCGATATTTTTTTCAAAATGAAATGTAGGGTGATACAATAGCATTTATCAATATACAATTTACTGTGTTAAAATTTGTTCTTTGTTAAGGGTTTTAATAAAAATCAATAGGATGCAAACAGCTTTGGGCATGATTTCAGGCTTCTGAAATTAAAGTCATTTGCCAAATCGGTTTTTTGTTCATGAACATTCACCTTCTGTTTTGAGAGCAATGTCATAAATTGAGAGAAGAGGAGTCTTGGGATACATAAGGGAGTGAAACCTTGTTTGAGTCATGTTTAAAAGAAATGACACTGGTAGTGTAACCAAATTAGATTATGTTTATATTAATAAATACTGACAACTTTTGTCATCATTGCGGAACGCATATAGAAATGAAACAATGTTGTGACCTGTGTAGGGGGCCAAATGTTTTCCTGGACATAGGGGATCTTTGGACGAGAAAAAATTAAGAACCACGGGCTGACTTAGGACACTCGGGGGAACATCACAGTCCATTTGTTAGCTAATAAAGAGCTCAGCAGAACTGAAAATCTGCGTAGGCTTCAGCCAGTCAGGCTGGAAACACTCACCCTGTGCCTAAACATTGCATCTGCTCCAAAAACAACCTTAGTGCCAGAAGCAGATATGACCTCAAAATGTCCCATGCACTATATTCCCAGTGCCTCCCAATAAAGGCTCCCTATGGATGCAGAGTGATGTCAGAACTGCCTCCTCTACACTGGAATACAAGGAAAATGATTCAGTTAAGGCAGACCTATCTCTGAAATTGAAGTTTCTGTGTGAAAATGTGGCAAAAAGAGCTGACAAATTAGGTCCAGGAATCACTCATATTTTCCTCCTTCCTGGGTCTAATTATTAGCACTCCATATGTTGCTTTTTCATAGCTCTGCCACTGAAAACTGCTTTCTTCCTGATGTCTGGATAACAGTGTAATTAACACTGAGGGTTTCCTGGAGGTGTGGTTGGCCATGATGCAGATCCACCTGAATGCTCCTCTTAACATTGTCTTTGCATTCACTGGTGCATGTAACGATGCCATTCATCTGGACTGCATCATAACGCTCCACATCTAGTCACATTATTTTGTATTTCAAGGCCAAAGAGGAACACCTATATTATATGTGCAACAGCCCTCTGAGATCCCAGCAGTGCTTTTGATCAGTGTTTCCCAACCTGATCCTCGGGGACCCACAGACGGTCCACGTTTTTGCTCCCTCCTGGCACCCATGCGTGAAAGAAATACACTGCCTTCTGCGGCTGTAATTTTAAACCTACCAACTTTATTATGCAAAAGAATTACATGTTAGAAATACCATTAATGACAGACATTTCTCCTTAAAAAATTGCTGATAATTCATATTTATACTTTACCGATAACACCTGGAGTGATTTTGATGAAAGTTGTCAGTGTCCCCTCCTGCCAAGGGGCCCGGGGGGGGCGGGGGGCAACTAGCCCCACAAGAGCCAGGAAATACCCCCTCAGCTGGCAGAACCCAGAGATGGGGCAGCGGCACACGAGTGCCAGGGGAGTCTGACACAGGGACACCATTTAACACTTTTCTGTTTGGTTTAATAAATATACGAGTCTCGTCCACTCTGATTGTACAAACAGCTATAACCTTCTCAAATCCCCAACTATCAGTTAAAACAGACTAATGCACATTTTAATCTCAATAGAATTCATAGGACAAATTCTTATACTTCTGTAGCAATCCTTGGACACACATTAAAGAAAAAACCACCAACATTCATTAGTAAAACAATTTACTTCATTCACAGGTCAATCCCATTAAGGTGATGTCTAAAAGGGGATGTCTTAAAGGTGATGTCTTAAAGGGGAGATATGACACAGAATAAATACTCGTTGCTGCAGTTTCCACTCATAAATTGGCGATAAATTTGCCATCACCGGCCGACATTTTCAAACACGCTGCATGAACATTACTCCTCAGGAGGTCTCGGGACTCTTCAGGACCTTGAGGTCTGGGCCTGGTTTCTCGAAACCTTCTTAATGCTATGTCATTTGTAAGTTCTATATTAAAGAATGGAACTTACGAATGATGTAGAATTAAGCAGGCTTTCAGAAACTCACCCCAGGTCTTTAATAAAATATGGCAACTCCTTGGTCAACATCAGTACAGCACGAAAAATTCACCGTTCGGACAGACTGGTGCACCCGTTATTTAAAGCTCTGCATCAGGAGATACAAGGGGTTAGGTTTATGGGGGGACCAGTGGTTTGCACAAGCTCTCTTGTGTTCCAAATCTCAACAATGCTTTGAGAGACCTTGGTAGAACTCCAGCACATGGGTACCCTCATACATCTGCATAGGGACCAGGATGGGTTTTTCTAATGGGCAGCTGCGTGTGGCCCTATACGGCATTTCCAAGTCCATACCAGCAGCATTCCTCTGTAAGGGATCGTAAATCAGCTGCTCTGGAAAGACATAGCTCATGGGCATTCAGTTTGCAATTTTTAACATCAGTTTGGCAAAGGGAAATTTAAGCTGAGAATCTGCCCTCCCTCTCATGTGTAATTTATCACCTGCCCTATTTAAATGTTAGGGGTAATGTTGGACAAAATGACGCTCCATGAACCATATGCTGTTTTTCGGACTCCACTAGATGGTGCTCTCTGTTCATAAAAGGGCTCAAAGCATACCTAAAATTAAACCAAGAGCATCATCTAGTGGGGTCAGAAAATTTAGCAAATGGTTCATGATGCGTCATTTTGTCCATAACTAGTTAGGGGTAAAACAATCCATGTGACTAGTACTGATGGGGAAAAACAAGGTTCTATCCTCCACGTGTTTAAAACCACAAAGAGAGGTTTGATATACTTGCCTGTTTTTACCTTACTAGCTAGAGCAAGGTTAGTCCAGTCAGTGTCTAACAGAGCACAGTGATCACACCCATCCCAGGTTTCAAAACTTGCATTCTCCTATCCATACCAAATACTGCCTTTACAGGGCTAGCCAACAAGGGGCCCCCTGCCAGCCAGCATTTCGTCTGAAATGTGGTCT
>JAODKF010000009.1:10270163-10290058 GCA_026779585.1 Mormyrus proboscirostris
AATGTGTATTTTTTTTCCAATCAGCACATTTCTTTTTTTCCTGGGTTAAATATCATGTCAATATAGCTAGTCGTTTAAAATGATTCTCTTGCAATAACTAAAACAAAATCCATCTACAAAGTCGAATATGAGATGGATTAAAAAAATCAGACATGAGAACAGTCCAGTTACAAGCAGTGCCATATGCAATTCTGCTGAACATTTCTTAGGGCTGTGTGTGTATTCACTCACTACCCTCCCCCCAAAATCCCAGCACGCTCAGCAGCACAAACCGCTGAAGGGCTGCAATGCTGTCAGTGTCAGAACTCCAGTCAAACACTCTGCTGCAGTCTCCAGCTATGTCCGCTTCCACAGATTGAACTTTGTCTTGAGAGCACCAGGGGGCGCCATGGAGTGTCAGCATCTCAGGAAAAAAAAAAACCTTTGTGTAGTGCTTAGTACTACAAGTCTATTGGCACTGAACATGAAAAAAAAACTTTTTAATTTTCCCTTTTGTTCAGTACCACTTAAAAGCATGGAGCACTAAAGTCCCATAAAAGATTCTGTGTGTGTGTGTGTGTGTGTGTGTGAGAGAGACAGTGAGAGTGATAGAGAGAGAGAGAGCTCTGCTGCCTCCCACGCAGTTCTGTAGGACAGGCTGACCTCGTCAAGCTGTCTGAAAGCAAAGGCGCTCCCATCCTCCCCCAGCAGGAAAAGCCCCCCACCCTGGAGGCTCACTGTGGCTGGGGGTAGTGGGAGAGGCCGGCAGGCTTAGACCGAGAGCTCGGGGCCCCAGCGCGAGTGTGGCGTGAGCAGGCGCCGCAGGCGGAGCCCGGCGAAAGGGTTGATCCAGCGCAGCGAGGGCTGGCCGCCGAACACGGCCCGCATGCCCTCCCAGCGCGTGCGCCGCTCCCACGTGGGCTTCTCGTTTTTCAGCCTCTCAATCTCCTGTGGGCCGGACAGCGCAAGAAAGTGAGAGCAGAGTGAGGCAACCCTCAATGAGGCTGCCACCACACAGGATCGGCAGGATCAGCCAAAAATGATCCAGCCTCCAGTGCTATGTATAAATAAAATAAAGTGACAGCTACATACAAATACTGACAATGGTGTAGAACACTTTATAAGTATATATTTTTTGTGTGTATGTGTGTGTGTATAAAGCAACCTTGGGACTGTGACATGCGCTATATATTATTAAATTACAACAAAGAAATTCAATGCAATAATTAATATTTTAAATAAGACCCAAAATTAAAACTTTCACATACACACAGAAACCTGTGCCCAAATACTGCACAGGAATTTCCCCCCCCTTTTGATCCTGCTGGGGGCTCGTACTCACCGTTTCGTCGTTGCAGATGGAGTGGATCTGCGTGCCGAACATGACAGCGGTGAAGGTGAGGAAGAGGAGCCCCTCCAAGCAGAGGAAGATCATGAGCAGCACAGCGACCGGCGGAGAGAAGTCGCTGCACTCTGGGATGGGATGGAAGGAGGAAGACCAGAGGTCAGCCATGGGGCCCTGAGGAGTGGGCCGAACCAGCACAGCGAGCAGACGCTCCATGTTCTTAGCAGCCTTCAGATGTTAGGAGGAGAGTTTCATGAAGATAGGCATTAAATCCAAGCTGGGCCTGGGGGTGTGTGAACAAACTGTATTTAATGACACGCCTGGTCATCTCAAGTCCTCCTTAAATTCTTTTTCTTTCCCTCCATCCATCCATCCATCCATCCATCCAAACTGAACGGCTGCTAATGAACGGTCTCATTTCAGAGCCGCGGTGGAAGAGTTCTGTACAGCGTCACCACCGGCCGAATCCCGAAGACACGTACCATTCCACTGCACTTTGACACAGATGAAGAACTGCATTCCACTTAAGCCAAGGGCGTAGACAGAAATCAGGGCTATATACATCTGGAGAGAGAGGGAGAGAGAGGGAGAGAGAGGGAGGGAGGGAGGGATAAGGAGGTCTGCTACACATTGCAGGCCAGTGAACAGTAACACCTCAGTACGCTGCATTCATCTTCTCTGCATGGGGGGGGCTTACTCCAGGGATTTGTTGCTCTGCATGCTGCAAGCCCGGATGAATCCATGGGGAGCTTAAAAAAAAAAAATCACGCTGCAGGGCAGCATAGCTGCTGAAAGACCAATGTTGCCGCAAGGGTGACCGTAGTGGGCTTATTACTGCACTGCTTACTTGACCCATTTTTATCTTCTCAGCAGCACAAAGGAGCCATCAGCGACAGTTAATGTTTACCAAACAAACAGCTATTGCATTACAAAGAAAAGCAGACAAACAGGCTCTTACAAGTCCACCAAAGTCTTAGCTTAGGAGGCTTCAGCCGATAGGCTGACATTTCAATTAAAAGGCAACGCTGTACTTGAAACATTCTCCTGCATGCTGCATCCTGACAGCCCGCTACTCAGATAATTAACTTGTTTGCCACTCCCCTTCCCCGGGTTATTTATATATTTAGACAGTTAGATTTTATCCAGTTTTGTTTTTACGCAGCAACATATTTCAGCGGATTTTTTTTTCCAGCATCTTTTCCTTCTCAGTGCTACGACTGCGGGGCGCTTTATAAGATGTGGACCGACGACTTTCAAACTGGAAGTCCGTTTGCTTAACCGCTATATACAGCAGCTGCCTTGGGCTACAAATGCTGGGGGGGGGGTCAGGTGTTAAGGTGTTAGCGCCACAGTAGTTTGTAGGCCTGACAAAAAAGGGAAGTACTACAGGAGACTCAAGATCTGGCAGGAAACAACAGAAACTCATCAAGTCACATGACATTTAGGGGGTGGGGCACAAACCGTGAACAGGACGAAGAACCTCTGGTTGTTCTCCCCCACGCAGTTGTTGACCCAAGGACAGTGGTGGTCCATCTTGCGGATGCATCTCTTACAGATGCTATACAAAGCGGGGGGCGGGGGGAGGGGGAGTTGACACAAGGGGGCATTTACTCACTGCAGACTGGAAGAAAAAACAGCAATGCAGCATCATTCCACCGAGGGACATCCCCCCCCCCCCCCAGCCAGTTCTGTGTACCTGCAGTGGTGGGCTCTCTCCGGCTTAATGCTGCAGCACTTAGGACACTTATAGATGACGTCCCCGGGTTTCAGCTGCAGGCTGTCCATGTACTCCTTAGTGGCGTTGCCCTTGGGTACTGCCCCCTGTGTGGGGGCAGGTCATGTCTGAGGCACTGGGCTGAAAGGGCGCCTTGCGACACCACACACATTCTACTCTGTGGCTTAGGATGGGGGGACACAGTGGGTGGCCTTCCTGCAGAAATTTAGTGATGGGGGAGTGCAAGGACTCACATTCTCTTAGTGCTTGGGGGCATTAAGCAGTAGGAGTTAAACTTGTCTGTCACAACACTGCCAATAATTACTAACAACAAAGAATGAACAAATCAGATTGTCCCTCATCCCTGCTGCACTGCGCAATTCAGCCCGGCTTCCTCTTCCTCACTTCCTGAAATCAGGGAGAACTCGAGCGTTACACCACAGAAATGCAGCCTGTCCTAATTAGGCTGTTCATCCGTGCCGACTGAACCGCAGCAGGCTGCCGTCGCCCATGTGGCTACATGATGAAGAGTACGGCTGATTTACAGAAACTGATAAGGGCACGAATGTCGTTTAAGAGACTTGAGCTCAATACACCAACCGACCAATTCTATTACCTGAGTGTGGTGTGAGGTATTCAGCACGCCTTCGTTTCCTAGCATGAATGCCTATTCTGTACACCGCATACTCGCAAAATGAGTTAGAAGAAACCTAAGATGCAGTGATGATAAAAATTCAGCTGAAAATGCAGTAGAACAACATTATCGATTGTGCTAAAAGAGGGACAGAGAGTCAGCGAGCACAGCAGCCTGATACGGGGCGCTCACACAGCCTCTGCCTGCCTGCTGTTGGATCGATCGCGACAGTGATGCCAGCCTCTCGGCGTATGCACAGAGCAGGTTGACGGGCTGCGGCACATGTGGCGTTGAGCCCCCGCTGCACAGGATGCAGCACCATGATTCATCACTTGCCATCTCCTGGGGCTACACATTACAGAGCCACACCAAACCCCGCGGACGTCCAACAGTGCCGACACTGCACATATGACTCAAGCTTATTAAATATATATTTAATTGGCCAGTCCAACAGCTGCTGTTGGATCCTAATTGCATCATTAGTGTCCTTACTGATGCTGACTGCTGCCCAGGCCTGGCTCCATGGGGGGGAGGGGGGNNNNCTGCCGGTCACACCCCTCCCTAGCCTCTCCAAAGAGCCCTGTGGTCTAGGCTGGGGTCCTCCACACATGCAAAGTGTGTGTGTGTGTGTGTGTGTGTGTGGGGGGGGGGGGGGTTCCCCATGATAGATAATTTCACTACACCTATTATGCATTTTAAACTGCAATTTTGGCAAACTGATTGGTCATCAAAATACTTTGACTTTCCATTTGTCCATTTTCATTTCAAAATTTCAAAATACAGGCCATGCTTGTATCCTATGCACTGACTGATTAAACTAAACAAAAGACAAAGATGCATATAAAGCAGCGGCCCGGCACTTTGCTGGCAGCCTCAGGTGCAGGGATCTGAGATACGAGTCAGCGGAGATCCTGAAGGCCTGAGCTCAGCACAAACGTTCCGATGGCCCCGCAGACGGCTACCTGCTTCAAGGTGGAAACAGGCAGATCCTTTGGGAGATTTACTCTCGCTACTGATTCTGCCACTACTGCCAGAGCAGCTCCCTGATGGATAGGAGCCCCATCAATCTAGGGTAAAAGTTTCAGCGTCATCATGGGCCGGCTGTCTGTGCCAATTTACATTTCCTTTGCCACCACAGTGGGCAGCAATTGGCTGGAGTGGGCAAAACTCCCGTTGCTGTCAAAACGATTGTCCCTGTCAGGCAGTTAATGTTTCTCATTTGAATCTGCAGAGACGCACCCTGTCCTGCCCTAGACTTTATACCCAGCACATTCTGCCAAGGGAATCCTTTAGGCCTGCAGGGAGTGAAATACAAACACTACATCATGTGACCAGCCCTCAACCTGCCCTTAGGTTATCTTGTACCTGCCTCATTCTGCACTGACATAAAAGGGATTTTTAGGAAGACTAGTTAAAAAAAAAAATGACTGGGGTCAATTAGAGACGCCTTATAATAAACTGAATCCCAAGCTAACTCACCGGGTCCGTCAGCATCGTGCGCAGGTGTGAGGCCAGCGCCAGTAAGGCCAGGCCATTGAAAGCCACGCCATTGACTAGGGAGTACCAGAAACTTTTTGAAGGCAGAAGCATGACGAAGGTGACCACGAAGTCGGCATAGAGCACCAGGAACCAGGTGAGAACCGCACAGATCATGCCGCAGCCGTCCTGGATGAACCAGACCCGGTCGACGGTCCTTGCCGACGCCCCGTGTGCTAGCTCCTCCTCCTGGCCCAGCAGGGGGCGGTGCTGTTCCATGTCATGCAGCCGGTGGCCTGAGGACTGCATTCTAATCTGGGGAGGGAACAAGGAAAGGGAGTAAGAGGAGAAAACGCTGGCAAAGTCACACCAAGGTCTCAGCATCCAGGTATGAGTCAACTAGCTGTACTTTGGACTCACTCAGGTGACGTCAGGCTAGTCTTAAGCACGCTATGGCAGTGTTTCCCATTCCAGTCCTCTGGAAACCACACACAGGTCCACGTTTTTGCTCCCTCCAAGCTCCCTGTCAAACCAGATTGGGAAACACTGCAATACAGGGAGAGCCATTCATGTCCTTAAATCTGCCGTCCAACAAGTAAGGACATACCTCTGACTGACAGCTTGTCTGGAATGACTCATGCACTGACAAAGAACTTGACTGCAGTATCAGCAAAAGCAGCTCCGACTTCTAGCGCTACAACAAACAACTATTTTGATAATCGAATAATCTCTTGATTATAGAAATCGAATAATCCAGTCGAATAATGAGTCGGATGAAAAACCCAGTTACCAAATAACTCTTACTTGGTATCAGCTTTTAAATTTGAGATTGTTTCAAGACAATAAAGCTGAAAACTTAAATTTAAAAATGCACTCTTTTAATGAATGTTTCTGTTAATACAAAAGACAAATAAAAAATCCAATATCTATTTGTCCTGTTAAAATTTAAAATCAAGGATAAGCAATGTAGCAGCAGTTAAATATGCCAAAACTACATCAGTATTCCACAAATCAAGTAAACCAAACAATCCGTCTAAATGTAAAATTTAACACTAAGGATAGAAATGTGCTTTTTGTACTTTGTGCATTCAGCTGTCTGTATACATTCTGTTGCAACTAATCTCTAGTCACAGTTCTGTATTAAAATGGAGGAAAGTCAGCATATGAGGCTGTTTAGGGCAAAATTACTGAAGCACTTGCACATACACATGCTGAATCAGTCCACACACACATACACTAAACACTTGTACTAGCCTATACTGTATACATGACATCAGTATAACAGTATAGCCTAATAAAAAGCAGATATTTCTCTCACTCTGTGGTTACATCTGTCACTCTCAATCGCTATCAATATGTGGGAGACTCCGGGAACCTCTGGAAGAGATAGAATGTCTTGTTGACAATGTCCACATCACTATTTGCACAAGCCAAGGCTCAAAACTTACGATAATATTAAACACATTTGATTTTATCGGAACATCGAGACACTAGAAAGACTGACTTAAGACAGCTATTTTGACCACCTTACACCCGACAATGGAGATGACAGAAGCACACTACTCCACGCAACTCCAGTAAAACTCTCAAGATTTTGTCCGACTATGGATATTTTTCTGTGATGGTAAAATTCGGAAAAGTCGTTAGGTGTAAGGCCAGCATTATCCATTAACGATTCAAGTGAATGTGCTTTTCAAAATAGAAAATGTTACAGCCCATAATATGAAGTAGAAGAGTTTTTAATATTAACATTAGCCTTGATAGCTAGCATAACTGACTAGCTGAGTCCTCTTAATCCAGTGAGCCGACGTTTCCTATTCAGATGCTCGAGTATAGAGGATGCGCTATCATGCCAGCTAAGGTCAGCTTTACAAATTGTGCAACCCACAACATTTTTTTGGAGTTTAGCGTAAAATGCTCACACACTTTGGAGGTGTTTGTTTTTGAAACTATCATCTCAATTTAACATGTCATTTAACTTTTCTCTAGTGAGCAGTAATTTCAAGACATTTAAAGTTAGCGCGAGAAACATGCATGTTGACAATACCAACCAAATTCTACTATTCAATCACTTAATTGTTGCACCTCTGCTGGGCACCAACTTCTGAGGTCAACTTGAGGAGAAAAGGGGCCCATAATGAAAGCAGTATGTAGTGCAGTGGAGAAGGAAGTGAAACATAGTGGAATATGTCCGAATGGTTTTGTGTTCAAGGCTCTGACAAAAGATTTGGAGTTTGGAGTAAGCATATTAAGATTATTTTCAAAAGTCTAATTTGATGGCAAAATAGATAAATAAATATGAATACAGATTAAAGGTGTAAAGATACACAAAATTCACAGTTCAGTACAAACCTTGGAAAAAAAAAACTAACACTGCAAACATGAAGACAATTAGGGTCAGCTTTAAACCAAACAAAAGGCAACATGTTTGTCAATGTGTCTGAATAACAAAACCCAAAAGAGGCTAATTTGCATTGTAAAAATAAATATGTAAAATAAAACTTAAAAATAAGATTATGTCATAAAATCATAATGAACTAAATCAATTTTAAAATTACCTACCAGGAGTACGGGCACATATCTGTGACAACGAACAACTGTACAGCCATAGTTCTAGTTTTAGAATCTAACTGCGCCTTTACTGTTTCCGCCGGTGTAACAACCCCCACAGGATATTGCTCTTATCAGCTACTTTCTCTCCACTGGTGCAACACACTGGCCAACCAAAATGTTCCCAAACTACTGATTATAGTGACAAGGGAGAGTCTTTAAGCAGTTCAGCTTCATTCATAACAAATTTAGCCACAGTTAGCATAATTAATTCAATGCTGAACATCTACTTCTGAATTTAGAACCTGCCCGTATAAAGAAATATATTCATCTCATTGTGCGTTCCAAAAGGAAAATGATATACTGACAAATACGTGTACCGTTACGGCCCAAAAACAGATATTTTTGGAGAAGACACAAAGCTGGGAGAACAGAATATTTTGTTCATTTGACCATAATCAGCCCAACCATACTATATATTTGTTCAACATCATCGCACCCCTGACTTGGTTACTCAGCTATTTGCGAGAAGAACCTAATGAGACAGAATAGACACGCAAACAGCCGGCCGGAGTGGTGTGTGATGAGGCCAGGGAAGACTGTCCTGATGCTGATCTATATTCAGGGCAGATTTTCTTCCCAAAGCCAGTGGGAGGGCATGTAGTTTGGATAAACAAAACAGGGTGGAAATTTTGTAAATTGTGGGGGCGGCTGTCCCAGGGTCAGGCAAAGCCATTAGCTATTAGCCTTTTTTCTCCCTCCCCCTCCCCTATAGCTCCCCAAACTCTGCATCCCGTTTGGGTCTCTGGTCTTTCCACACCGCTGAAGCTAAAATGGCTCTTCTTGTTTCACTACTTTGTTGTTAAAGTCTCCAAACACTGACAAAGTCCCCGCACCGTCCTCCCATCGCCTTATTGGCTGGATCTGGAAGTCTAACTGTGACTGATTAAAGCGGCCGACTTCACCCAGGCCTGGGCTGAAAAGACGGAAGATGCGCTCAAATTGCCACAGTTGGGCTCTATTACTGATTACCTATGTTCTTTCAGAATGTGCTTAAAGACCCAAGGGGGTGTCTGGGGGGGGGGAGGCGAGGCTGTCCACAGAAAGACCATGTGGTGCGGAGGTGGGAAAGCGAATCAGCGATTAGGGCAAGCGAGACACTAACCGCCTTCACAGTCCATTTAACCACTTACTCCCTTGGTGAATGCTCTGCACACAAAACACACAGAAGCGTGGGGCAGCAGAAATGCTCCAAGGGCACGTTTTTTCCCAAGCAGCTCTGCTACCCCCCCATCGTCACACCGACCAAACCTCATCCTCCCAAATTACTCCACCTACAGGAAGCACAAGGTGCTGCATTCCCGTCAAACACCTAGAAGGTGAAACTAACCCTCCCCCCCCCATTCACTGGAAATTAGCTGCCACAGAAACCCATTACACGGCCCCCTTTACAAATTCATGGGGGGAGGGCACATCAAATATTAAACTGCTAGTTATCCAATAAGCATCTGGCAGACCTGTGAGGAATCTGCTCAAATGGGTCCAGTAGCAACACAGCCGGGCTGTCAGTGCCAACACACTGGAACCAAGATGGTGGAAACACCTATGGGTACAAGCAGACAAAGACACATAGTGCAGTCAGGAAACCTCAGATGCCACTCCACTCCTGCTCCTTGGCTATGCCAGACGGAGGGACGCCATGTATATATTTCATAGACCCAATGCTCCGGAAAGGTCCTTATGTGGTCTGGGCAAACATGGAGCCCAAGGTGGCAGAGCAGTGCTCACCACTTGGGGCCAAGATGATCCCTGCACACTCCACACGCAGGCAGAGCCTGGGGGCAGCGGTACATGGGTCAACAGCAACTAGAACTGGCTCAACAAACGTAGGTCGATATCCCTGAGGAACCCCATCTTCGACTCCTTTGGCCTTCATACAGTGACTGATCCGGATATATGAGCAAAGGATTGGAAATTGCACCAATGGGTAGATCTGTCTCAACAAGAACGGCAGGGCAGCAGCCAAACCAATGGAAGCATCACTTGCAGAGACGAGAATCAACCAAGTCAATCAAGGGGAATCAAAGGATTTAAAACAACCAAATCAATCGATGCCATTTCAGTGATAATGGGTTTACTTTAAAACTTTACTTTCTATTTTTTCTTCTAGTCTTGGAAAAACCTAGATCTGCAATTTGTGCACCGTGACCCTGCTTAGCACAATTTCTCACTGAGCAGACAGACAGCTAGAATCACAGCTCGGAGTTCTGGGAAGGAACACCACACACAAGAGTTCTTCACCATTGTGCAATAGCCCCCACCTTTCCAACCCAACGCCTTGCCGTTCTACCTGCTTGGCAAACTGGGTCTGCTTTCCACAGAGCTTCCTATAGTAAGGACCTCGATTCTCAGGACATGTACTGGACATTAAACACATGCATTGTATCCATATAAGTCACTAGTGATTTCCCCTAAGAAAGAGCAGGCAGCTTAAATGAGAAGAATCACTGCTCGAGTGCTGTTTGTGAAGGCAGCGCACCCCCAGCGGGACCCCAGCACACCCCCACCAAAAAAGACCTGGGAGATACCACTGTATCCTACTGTCCCTAGTACCTTCCAGATACTGATTAAAGGGCAAGTGCAAACAAACAGATAATACCAACAGTCACACAGGCACACAGACACCCACCCACGCAAACACACACACACACACACACACACACACACACACACACGAGTGCGCACACCCACCTCTGAGTCCAGGCTTCACAGTGACATGCCGTCTGTTCCACAGGTCTGGTTCAGGGTGCCACATCCAGAGCCCAAGCACCTGTAGAGAGGCGGACCAGGGGGAGGGGGGTTACTCACACAGTGTACTATGTCTGTGCGGGGCAGGGCTCAGTACAGCCCATCTGCTCACCGCCCCCTCTCTCCCCGCTACCACGGGCCAGCCAATCACACGGCGCTCTGAAAGCAGAACAGCTGGCTGGGGATTAAGGAGCAAAACTGTGGCTGTAAGCATGGGGGGAAATGGAAGCAGGAGGCAGACCCAGCTCCCCTCATCCCCTCTTCCAGGACACAGGCATCCACACATGTGCATGGACAGCAGTAAATGTTCCTTCGGCTTGCACTCTTACCAGCAGAGTATTAATAACAAGCCTAATGGAGGTGTGCTGCATAAAACCATCCTTGCCGTTTTGTTACGTGTTTGTTAAACAAAAAAGGCAGATTCAGCCACACAGCTGCGGCTTGACCCAATCGGGATGTCTTCTAAGAATCAGGTGGCAATCGGAAGGTGTCACAGGACACCAGGACGCTTTTGGGGCGACGGCCAAGGCGAGACAAACGGGGCCTGATCGACAGACCCTCACGCTGATAAACAAGTACAAAATGGCATATGGCACGAGGCAGCGGGACAGCAAACAAGCTGATTAGCGCTAACTTTCCCTGCCTGGCCTGTCAGGGGTTTGCCTGTCCCATTACCTATATCAGTGTTTCCCAATTTGCTCCAGACTGGGAAACGCTGGCCTACTGGGACTTGGGAGGCAGCAAAAACATTGACTGTCTAGCAGGGAGTTTGAAGGGAGCAAAAGTGTGGACTGGCTGTGGGTCCCAAAGACCGGATTGGCTATAGCATCTCACTGAGAATCGTTGTCCTCTTTGGTGTCCCACAGAGGCACTACCACTGATCACGAAACCTCGGCCAACCCTGATCCACCATGTAAGAAGCATCATATAAACACACATGTTCAATATTTGCTGATCTTACAGCTTTACACTGCATACGATTCCATCTCCCTGAGATTTTAGTCTATTTAGATGCACACCTTACAGAAACACTTCTACAAGGAAAAGTGTGCATACAAACCAACATACAACAGCTCAGTGGTAGAAGTTACAGAAGAATTCCAATTTAGCTTTGAAGCCCTCAATTCATATTTCTTCAGATATCCTCCATAATCTGTTCAAGCACATATAAATCATTAAAAATGATACTAACAAGCAGGCAGCACCCAGCCAAATAAAAAGCAAAGAACTTCCCAGCAAATCTGACAGATTGCAGTGAATTTTATGGCATTATTAAAAAACGATTTACGACATTGAGGAAAAAGGCTGGTTTTCAGATAAAGGCAGATTTGCGGTAAATGAGGAGCCAGGGGGCCGAGAAGCACTTACTGACGGGAGCTGGGGGTTACAGCCAGAGAACAGTGCGACGCAGCAGATATTCACACCCCGCCTTCATACACGTGTTCGTGTTTGTATTCATTTAATATTTATCATGGCAGTGATTTATTAATCGCGCCGACTTGTCTGTTACCATCTCATTTAGCCAGACAGCTTGCGTCCCCCCTGCGTCTTAGGCGTGGTTGCCATGACCTCGCATCGCTTCCCCAGTTACCCCAAGCGGACTGGAAGTCAAACATCCAGTTCAGCGACCTGGATTTCGGCTTCCTTGGGCAGCACGGCCCGTAGGGTGGGGGAAGCTCATCCTCTGTAATGCACTGAAACGACGCGGCGTGAGAACCACCTAAGGCGGCCACGACTCGGCACCATCGGCGGCGCTTCTGATTGTCAGGACCCCGTTAGCACCGTCAGCAAAGCTGGCAGCAGCACGTTTGGGTGTTTCATCTCATACCCCCACCCTCGGTACGTGTGTCTCAAGTGCCACAGGGGCTGCTGCCAAGCGATCAAACACATCATGCACCAAATAACGTGCGCAGAACGACCCCTCTTCCTACAAACCACACCAGTCAAGTAAAATAAGTTATTTCGAACGACAGAAGGGAAGCATCTCGGTTTTAAAAGCGTAACAGTGGAATCTGACCCCTAATGTTGCATGCTAATAATGCTAGCCTGCTCCACTGGACCGTCACGTAGTAGGTAACGTAACTAAATACTCACAGCCTGGATGTGAATGCCAGGAGCCTGCGATAGTTAGGAAAAGCTCTTAATTTTTTGTTGCCGCTTCCCTCGGCCGTGTCCCTTTGCAGAAATTAAATAAAAACGTTTTGGTGTGTGTCATTGTTTTCCCCAGCGGTGGCCGGAGCGGACTCACACACTTCCGGGATTCTCTTCGGCTCTGCTTGGGATTGGCGCTTCGTATATTTCCGGTCACAATCGGCTATGTTCGGAGCACGATTCTGCAAGAGGTACTGCTTACTAAAGCAGGATATTATGCAGACATTTACGCTGATTGCTCGTACCCTGAAGGAGTGTCTGCCTTTTTCTGCACCCCTGATTGGGAATTTTTACGAGCACCATAAAGAAATGTACCATATGAAAACAAATCATGTAAATGCACTCATACATATCCTGCCTAGCATCTTTGGGTGGGGACCTTGAGGTTATCCCAGGCAGCAAAGAGCATGAGGCAGAGGCACACCCTGGACAGAATTCCAAGATGTGCAGGAAACACACATGTCAGATGAATGATTTATATAATTAAAATTAATAACTTAATATAACAATGCAGATTTTTTTGTCATTTCTAACTATAGCTTTTGTGAAAGCTTGCCAGCTTATTTAAGTAAAGCTGAAAAAGCTCCACTTGAAACTACAGAATGTAAAGCTGGGTATAGTGAAGTAAGTTTTCCATCTGGGGCACCATGCAACACTCCTTGAGAGTGCTTTCAATCCATCCTCAGATCAAAGTCACACTTAGAAATGTTTCTGGTAATATTAGGAGCAGGTAAAATCCATCCATCCATCATCTACCGCTTTTCCGGGTTAAGTTGCGGGGGCAGCAGTCTAAACAGGGAAACCCAGACTTCCCTCTCCCTGGCCACTTCTTCCAGCTCCTCCGGGGGAATTCCGAGGCGTTCCCAGGTAAACAGAGAGACATGGCCTCTCCAGCGTATCCTGGATCTTTCCCGGGGCCTCCTCCCTGTTGGACATGCCCGGAACACCTCACAAGGGAGGCGTCCAGGAGGCATCCTGACCAGATGCCCGAGCCACCTCATATGGCTCCTCTCGATGTGGAGGAGCAGCGGCTCTACTCTGAGTCCCTCCCGAATGACCGAGCTTCTCACCCTATCTCTAAGGGAGAGCCCAGCCACCCTGCGGAGGAAACTCATATCGTCCGCTTTTATTTGCGACCTCGTTCTTTCGGTCACTACCCACAGCTTATGACCATAGGTGAGGGTAGGAACGTAGATTGAATGGTAAATCCAAGAGCTTTGCCTTCGTAAACAAGACCCCAAGATACTTAAACTCCTCCACTTGGGGAAGGACCTCCTGCCCGACTTGGAGAGAACACTCTACTCTTTTCCGCTTGAGGACCATGGTCTCGGATATGGAGGTGCTGATTCTCATCCCAGCTGCTTCACACTTGGCTGCAAACTGCTCTAATGAGAGCCGGAGGTCGGGGTCGATGAAGCCAACAGAACCACATCATCTTCAAAAAGCAGAGACCAAATCCTGAGGTCACCAAACCGGACACCCTCAACATCCTGGCTGTGTCTAGAAATTCTGTTCATAAAAGGTATGAACAGAATCGGTGACAAAGGGCAGCCCTGATGGAGCCCAACCCTCACCGGAAACGAGTCTGACTTATTGCCGCCCATGCGGACCAAGCTCTGACACGGTCATACAGGGACTGAACAGCCCTTATAAGGAAGCCTGGCACACCCCCTACAGGACTCCCCGAGGGACACGGTCAAATGGCTTCTCCATGTCCACAAAGCACATGTAGACCGGTTGGGCAAACAACCACGCACAAGCAAGTAAAATACTTCAATAAAAAGTCCTGCGTTTTTATTTATTCACAATGTACCTCCTACTGCTGAAAAATTCATCTCAGTTGGGGTCGGGGATTATTATCAAGGGTTAAATTGCTCAAAGAAATTTCTCTGCAACCAAAATAAGTATATAAACATATGTAAATATTTTCCTAATTTTTTATTTGTTTATATTTATAAACAAAAATATCCTACATAAGGAAAAATTATTTTCAAAATACACATCAAAATTAATTTCAACAGGGAGCTAATAATTTCTGTGCACAATTTTACTACTGCCCCATCTAATTTTTGCATGTCAAGAATCTAGTGAAGGCAGAATTTTAAATGATCCTGCTGGCTATTGTTATAGTTAGGCATCTGACCAGGTATCTCCAAGCCCAGAGTATCCTTCAAGCTGACATGTCCGAAATGACATTTATCCTCGTTAATTAATGACGAAGGCAATTTTTACAAATGATTGGTCATCTCTGTTCAACCGGTAGGACATATATTTCAAAATAAGGAAGCAGGGGAAAACTGAAAATGTTAAACATGCCGTAGAGCAGTCTGACATACAGCAACATGGGTCAAACCATGCCAGGCACCTACAAATCATTCTTTTTAAATACTTCAGTGCAACACAAGTCCATTCAATTTACACCTCCAACCTTACATGTGGTTTAGGGAATATTAAGAGGAAGCTTCTTCACAACAGTGCCCTCTATGGATGTTCATGGCAATGCACAGCTTATCATTCACAAACCTGTAAGTACACCAGAAATATACACTCCCACAACACCACATAAGAAAAGTGAAGTGACTCTTTTACATGAATTTATTGTAGGTTATTTTGGCACAAAATTAAATAAGGCACATTCATTTGCTTAAAAATAAAATGACTCTACTAAATAAAACCGTATAAAAATAACCATGATTCTCCATCTGATTAGTGCAGATAAATGACACCAATTTAACTACTTTATAACAGACCACATCAAGTACAGAGGAGAAAACCTTTTTATTTTTCATGACTTGACAAATAATGTGTGCAAGATTTCTCTGAAAAGGGTCATCGTCATTCTGTGGGAAGATCACTGCACAGATTTCTTTGAAATATGCAATACCTTTTTCTGCAAGACATTCATTCCATTGCTATAAAGCCCCTGTTGCAGGTAACTGGTCAGTGGACATATTTTTTAACAATCACGCCAACTGCTATTCTGTAAACAAACAAAAAAGTCATCTCCACGGTGACAGAATAAAGGGGGGGGGGGGGGAGACTGTATCCATATATGGAGATGTGCTTTTATTTGCTGTTTTGTTTGTAAAAATCAAAGCCCTCAAAAGAAACTGTATTTCAAACCAAAGTTGCATCTCTGGTAAACACAAATTTCAAAGAAAATTGCCTTGAATGATCAGGCGAATTGTCTTTTATATATTATTTGCAATGTGACATGGTTACTGTAACTGGAGCATTCAAGTTGGGTGAAAAATATTCAGGGAACGATGCCGTCCTGTGATGATTCTGTTTTTTCCAGCATACCAAAGCACGTCCTATGAAATGTTAAGAAACAGTATAATGTGTGTCATGTTAGGTTTTGCGAGATTTTTTATTTTTAGTAGACAATGCAGATTTATGTGTTTAAGAGGTTGTTCATGCTCTCACACTGCACACTGGATGTGGTGTGGAAAGTGGCATGTGAGTGGGAGGCAGACACTCTCTCCTATTATACACAGAGATCGTGGGTGAGATCGGATCCAGGCAGCCGCAGCCCTGCAGTAACACTGTGGGATCTTTGACGGCTCCCTCCTGGATTCTCTTCGGGCTGCCATCTTCTCATGCCTTTCTTCTCTGGTTTTTGAGTTGGTGCAGACGGGTTCTAGAGCTGTTCCATAAATGCAATGCAACAGCAACTGCTTCTGTTAAACACCAACCCTGAGAAATACTGTGATTTCCAAAAGAATGAGTCTATAAAAAAGAAAAACATAGAAACACACATGCCCATTTAAAACTGTTAAAACTGATTATTTGTGTGGGGCCAGGATATTGTGTCCCATTTCTTCCTTATAAGCTCCCCGATGTGGCTCTGGGTGTGTACGCTACGCTACTTCACCAGACTGCTACGACCACAAGGAGACGTGGACATGACGGGAAACGAGCACAGGAGGTCCGTCTCGGGTTGTTTTTCATGTCACTTCCCTTTTTGTGAAAGCGTAGACACAGTGCTTTGGGGGGGGGGGGCAGATAACGAGGCCTTTCTCTGCTGCGGCTACAGGGCAATCATGGGATCAAAGCTGCCTCGTATGCGAAGCATATTTCAAGTACGTTACCCCACTGCGTGAGGTATGTTAGAGAGTAGTGGTCTGTGGCTGATGAGATTCCTCACAGTGTTTTTGAAGCCACGCTGTCTGTTATGTGGGCTGCGGACTCGAGACCGCTGTGCTCCGGTTGCCCTTCTGGCCCAGTTTCCCCGTTGACCTGCTGGAGTGAGAGCAAAGGGGCATCCTGCGGAGCGTCACCAGTGTCCATGTAGCTCCCGCGTGCCAGTCCAAGTGCCCCCGTATGGTAGTCCTGTTCGAGTGCAACCGTGTGACTACGACTCAGAGTCTTGCTGCGCGAGCTGGGCCTCTCCCAGGTGTGATCGTGGGCTGGGGGCAAGAGGCTGCTCTTCTCCAGTGTGCCCCCCCTTGGTCGGAGCCGCTCTCTCTCCAGTCTGCCGTCAGTCTGGCAAGAAGCAGCCAAGGTCTGGGGTCAGGAATCGGAGATCAAAATGTCACATTCACACCCTCATTCATTTCAGCTTACAGTTACAGTTACTGTGCCATATATATATCCGGCAAACAAAATTATTATTTTTTTAAACAATGTTTTCAAAGCTGGAGCCCATGATGCCCTAATGACAGCCCTTTAATGACTCTGACTCCACTGAAGTACCATCCAAAGGACAGGGCTGTGACCAGAACCTCGCAGTTTTGTGTTTAATGCTGAAAAGTCTTCCAGTGCACAAATATCAGTTAGATGGTCAGAAGGGACAATTACCTGGATCAGTGTTGCAGAATCCAGAGATGGCGCGGTCATGTCCTTTAGCATGGCTCTCTTCAGCTGCTGCACGCTGGGGGGGAGATGACAAGTTAATCTCATTCACAGCTACTTTATAATCATTCACCTCAATGCTGATTACTTCATCTATTCAGCACCGTGAGCAAAATCATGGAAGAATTCAGGCTTTGTAGCCTGAAGCAACATTCCCATTCACTGCTTAGGGCAAGCAAGCAATGGAGACTGGGTTAGAACAACTCACAGTGACTCATAGTGCATGATAAACTCACCCACTGTGAGCTGCAAAGCCTCGTTGCTCTCCTGACTACCGGTAATCCCCAGGTTAAGAGCTTGTACTTACGGACTGACTGCCATAAAGCCTATTATATACTGAAAATTTGAATACAATAGTTCATAATAATGAAGGCAGGTACTATTTTGTGATGCTCGTGAAAACATTGTGCGGCTTTAGTGGTTTGTAGACTTGAGGTACAGTACTATATGCATTTTTTTAGTGTTACTGTATTAAATAAACAATAATTTGTAAAGTATTATTAGTGTTCCGACTTACCTACACATTCAACTTAAAAATAGACTTGTGGGAATAGATCTTGTTTATAACCCTGGGGACTGCCTATAGTTTAAATGCAAACCTACTTATTCCATGTTTTTTCCACCAGGAGGAGCCATTGCGCCATAAGTGCAAATCACCTAGAGGAGCCATAATCATATTTTCACTACCATCATTGTGGTAGAGCTGTCTATCTCTGCTGCCTGGAGGTGGACTAATACCCGTCTGAGCTGCCCCCCCCCCCGCACCCCTCCACCACACCCCTCCATCACCAGCTCTGCCCTCACCGTTGGATGGACTGCTCTGTGTCCCGCCGTCGGCCGCGGGGGTCGTCCAGGGCTTTCAGCCGCTGCATGATCGATTGCGCTAATGATTGGGGAGAGGAAGCATTAGAGGACTGAGGCTCACGGTGCAGGTTCATAATGTACTGCTCAGAAAGAACAAAAGCAGCGAGGCACTTTGCAGTATGAACACTGACCCGCGTGACCATGTTTACATGCACCAAATAAAGGCTCCCCCCAGGACGGTTAAGTCATTCGCTATTCTTCAAGACACTAATGTATCCCCACAAAACGTCAGGATCGATGCAAACACACGTCACACACAGAGCGCCTCCTGGAGACACAACCGCTCACTCTCCAATCACTAAAATGTCAAGCATTTTAATACAAAACCGCCAACTGCTCCATCGACTGCAAAAGGCTTCCTCCTGCTGGTTGTCATTGGATTGTGGCTGACATCAGTGCAGGTACTTACTCTTCCCCAGAGCTCCTCGGGGCACAGACAGCACCTGGATCGGGTTCTCCTCTGGGGAAAGTCCAGATGCTTTCTGAAGAATCCTCACAATCTCTAAGTTCTGTGGACAAAAACAAATATGTCTGATGACACCATACTGCTGGATCTGATAGCACAGTAGTTTTGTATACAGGTGTAGCAAAATTAAGTCTGTGTGTGTGGGTGTGTGTGTGTTGCATGAAAAATTGTGAAAGTGACCTTATATCTATGACTGAGTGTGTGTGCATTCAATGAGAGGATGTGTACGTTCAGGTGTGTGTCTGCATCTTGACTGTCAGTGTCCTCTGCTCACAGGGTGTTGGATACTTGCTGAAACCTGGAATTCACTCCAGCTTAAAGCCAAGCTTCACCCGGATTTCCATATGGAGAAACTGCACCAGTGGTTCAGCCACACAAATGACAGCAATGAAGAAGAATCACTAGTTTTCACTTTCCCCTCACCACTGTCCCTAATTACCACACATCAGGCTAGCAGGTGCACGCCACGTAAAAACTGTGAATAAAATGTAACCTGAATAGTGACGTCACACTGGGTGACAATTCAGCATTTCAGGCCCTAAAATGCTTCTGCTTCATGAAATGGCTGACAGGCGCATGTCCAAGGCACAGCCATGAGGATGGAGAGGACCTAAGTCATGGTCCAGAGGTAAGCCGTGATAGGCCGTCGTCACCATCAAAGAGATTCTCCAGCTGACTTATGCAGCCTGTTGTTAGCACACGCAAGGGGGCTGACCACACAGAATTAATCACGGCCATCAAAGCACTGTTTAGTGTGGCAAAAGCTTGGCTTTGTGCTCCATTTGCAAGGTCTTTTAATGCAATGTGTTTGAGGACAGCAGACAGGAAGGGGCAAGGAGCCATTCTGCATGGGTAGCAAATGTGCAAGATCATCTGTGCTGTGGCGGAATGCAAAAGCTTGCAGGAAGAAACCAACTCAGGGGGCCGATAAGGCTTTGGTAGGGACCAAATATATACATGACCCCACACACAGAAGCGTGTGTGTGTGTGTGTGTGTGTGTGTTTCAGCTTGTGGGAAATTTTTTGAGGTCCCCTCAATATAAATATCAATTAA
>JAODKF010000009.1:10290158-10302063 GCA_026779585.1 Mormyrus proboscirostris
GTGTGTGTGTGTGTGTGTGTGTGTGTTTCAGCTTGTGGGAAATTTTTTGAGGTCCCCTCAATATAAATATCAATTAAAAAGAATGCAATCAAAAAACTGAAATGGCCAGAAATCTTGTATTTTGTTTGGTTACTTAAGGTTAGGGCCAGGTAGGGGCTAAGGTTGTCATAGTTAGGATTAGGGTTATGACCATTGAAATGAATGGAGAGTCCCCATAAAGATATTAATATGTGGATTGTGTATGTATGTGTGTGTGTGTGTATATACACACACACACACACACACACACACACACACACGTGCGCACTACCTTGCCCCCCATCTCCAGGGCACAGTCCAAGGCCGTCCTCTGCCTCTTGTTCCGGAGGTGGGCCGAGGCCCCGGTCTTCACCAGCAGCTCTACCAGGCCCAGGTGGCCGCCCTTGACAGCCTCGTGCAGTGCCGTGCTGCCCTGCTGGTTGGACACGTTCACCAACGCACCGCTCTGGGGAGCCGGACACGGGGTCAGAAACTTCAGTTGTGCCGGTCGGTTTAAGCACTAGTTTACCCTCCTCCAAACTGAACTGCCATCAGTTGTACTGGTCAAACTGCGGCAGGGTAACAATGCTGAAGTCTTCCCTGAAGCAACACACATTCAAACCCCTACTACAGTTTGGCATGTCACAGCGTTTAAGCCCTGCTGTCGCACAGGCAGCAATACCACATGCAGCTATATAAAGCTGATGTGTAACAGCTGGAGAAACTGAAAGAAACGAGATGGGAGAATCACCGTGAGCAGCACCCTGGCCGTTTCCAAGTGGCCCCTGAGACAGGCGTGTATCAGGGGGGTGTTGCCATACTGGTCTCTCTTGTTCAGCTTGGCATTGCACTCCAGTAGTAGGGTCACCACCTGTGGACAGTCGCAGAGTCCGACTTACTATGAGAGTCCAAGGTCCATGAAGGGTATGGTGAAACTGGAGACCTTCAACCAAACCACGGCTGACTTATCAAAGTCAGAATTTGGGGTTCTAACTAATTAGGATCCAGCAGAGGGAGGTTCATAGAGAGTCAGACCCCAAAGCTCTTCCTAAGTGTGACTCCGCCCCAGATTTGTTGATTAGCTGAATTATTCTGGCCACAGAACAGAACAAGAATAGCTGAAGTTCTCCATGAAGCTGAATGAACGCTGAGGTGACCTTACCTGGAGGTGACTGTTCTGGCAGGCCAGATGCAGTGGGGTGGCACTCTGGCCGTTGCGGGCGTTGACATTGGCGCCGTGGCGGGTGAGCAGGGAGGTGAGGCCGGCGTGTCCATGCAGTGCTGCCACGTGGAGGGGAGTGAAGCCATCGGCTGTGCTGCTGTTCACGCTCAGACCGCTGGCCTGCAGGCTGGACAGCTTCTGAAAACACACATGGCCATGAGTCCACCCAGATCACTAAAACCTTTACTACTGGATGGTATTTTTGCATTGATGTCTCTTCAGGGCAGCTTGAGTTACCAATTTAGTTATGCAGAAGTAGCTGAGAGTCCAGCTACTCTCAAATTACTGGCAGTAGCATAGCTAGATGTAGTTTTGTGGTCGACATCACCATATGCGTGAAGGATGGCCATCTGCACAGACCTTCTGTGAAGGCTCGCACTGTGTGCACTGGCACAGCGGGTGGCACAGCTCAGTCTGTGGTGGTGGTGGTCCTGCCTCCTCATCCTCCGGGTCCTCGTCCAGCCACTCCAGAAGGTACCGCACCTGCCGCACCCCACACAGCTACAGTAAGTAGCACTAATGGCACTGGCTGTGCGCGAAGGTGGTGCTAATGTTAACGTGAGCGTGTTTAGGGAATGCTAACTATGCTGGGGATGCACACATGCTATGCTAACTCACAGCTGCCATGCTAACATGCAGACACAGACAAGACACATTATTCTGTTATAAAAACTGTGCTACATTTTCATTGTCCCCTACTGGTCTTTTCAGAGTGTGATGTTAATGCCTGCAGCTCCTCTCCCTTCTTGCTCACTGGGTTGGTCTGCAAGCGCAGCTGGCGCTGAGGTTCAGTAACCCGATTCCATCTTACTGCAAACCCGCAGGAGCGGAGCTCAGGGCACCAATCACAGTAAGGTGCAGCATCTGGAGGTCCTTTGACCTTAGCCCAAACAACCCACAGTAAATCACACCTAGAGCCATTTAGAGGGGATTTTCCTGTAATCCTGTAAGGCTGAAATGGCGGCTTTGCCAGCAGGGCAGAGGTGATAGACCCACCCTGCTGCTTTCGCTCACTCACTACAACACTCACACAGTTGTCTAGCCATTTCCTGTGTGGGACACCCAGTGTAAAACTGCAAGCTATGCACGTGCTTGTAGGTGTTATTATTATTATTGAAGAAGAAGAACAACAACAACAACAAAGCCTATCTTGTGGGCATACCACGTCAATAGAGTACTGTGAAAGCCTGTGAAATACGTTCAAATTAGGCCTGGGCGGCATTAAGATAACGCCGTTTTTCTGGGTATACCATGGTGTACCGTGGAGGATACCACCCATACCTAGGTCCAATAAGGCTGTGTTTGATGAATGTGTCATCAAGAGCCCGCCCCTTTGGTCATGTGACCACACTGCAGTGGCGCAGAGTCTCTGCTCCCATTTACAGTTTAAGGCACAATGGGATTTAGCATGAAGCTCAGCCACCAGATGCTCCTTTGTGTAACGAGAGGGGGAAATTTATCTTGGGGAGGCTTGGGGCTGAGGCTACCCCCAAACACAGAGGCGCTAAAGCATACCCTGACGGGGGCAAAGTGGCTTCTGATCACCTGTCTCAGTGTACGGTTAAGATCACTGCCTCCAGAAGACCGTCCGGTGTGCATCAGGAAGGGGGAAGGTCATTTCATACCAGCATGACTCACACCTGCAGCTGCACACCCCCCACAAAGGCATACTGAGCCCTACCGAGTGCTTTGAAATATCCCAGCACCCCCTACCTACCCCCACCTCAAAGTCTGAGACCCTCTCAGAGGAACACTAACACCTGCCAATGCTCAACAACCACCGGCAGCCTGTGACTGCTCCTGTCCCCCAGCTTTTACAGGATGACCCTTAGTATACACTCTACATTGGCAGCCAAGCAGACTCTGTCATCTTCTTCTTTCAACAGTAACAGATGTAACCCCGCCTGGGTTTCCTGTACTGAGAAATGGCTCTGCACCCTGGACGTGCACCATGGTCAGGAAAACAGCCTCGCCATCAATCCTCCTTGTCCTCAATGTTGTCATCAGCTGCTTGTTGATTGTGTAAGTTTGCCTCCACAGCCATTTGGGGTGTGCACAGTATATATATATCTAAATAGTTTAGCGTGTCTGTCTGTATGTGTGAGATGAGGTTTATTCAGGGTGGGATCTCACCATCTCCACGTCTCCATCAGCCACAGCCCGCAGAAGCTTCTCTACCTGGGCAAAAAAGAGTATGGAGTCAGAAGGGACATCAGGGCGCGATACACGGCTAATCCCAGCCTTTAACAGCACCATAATCTGGATTACGGAGTGAGAGGATCATCGGCAGCAGGACACACAATATGGATACACACTCTCATACACACTCATACTTCCATCCTGCCCTTAGCCCCAGACCATACAGTGGACTTAGTGAGGTAAGCTCAAACTAATGGCCAGGTTGGTGTTAGAATTCCGGGACAGATGTTTCATAAATATTTAACGAGCTTTAAGTGTTTAGGTTCCCAGAAGAAGGTTCCCATAAATGACCTCCACCATCTCCTGACCCTTGGAGCTGAGCGCACAGAGCAGCTTCAATGGGCTGATGGGAATGCTTCCCTGTAGCTGGGAGGTACTGGTTTATACTTAATAATTCTAAACTTGGCTGACTAATTAATATAACTTTCCTTAACATTTGACTGGATCTACAATCCTGGAGAAGAAACACTACACAATCAAACAGGGGTAGGGAATACCTGGGGCATCATTGAAGTTATTGGTAAAATGCTAAAATCCAGTAGCACTGTAGCTTCCTAAACATACCTGCCTCTCCCATAATGGATGCTTCAACACATCATGCTAGCAATGCTACAATCACACATCCAGCTCTAAATCTCTGTCTGTGCTAAAAGGACTGGCCAGCCTAGCCACTCGCCTGCTCAGGCACAGGGAAGGCCAGCTGCGGGTCCTTACCTCTTTGTGGCGCACACGGTCGGAGTCCGGCTTGATGTCGGTGTTGAGCGACGACGTGCTGGAGATGGAAGAGCGGCGGCTGATGCTGAGATTGCAGGGGGGCTGGGGGGACCGCCTGGGGGACTGGGAGAGAAGACCAGCTACAACCGTGCCAGTGAGGCAGATGGAGCAGGGAGCAGCTGGACCCCCAGAGCTTACAAATAATAAACGGCCAGCTAATGAAATATTCCTTCCATCCATTTTCTGTACCCACTTATTCCAAGCAGGGTTACAGGGTCTGGAATCTATCCTGGAAGCTACAGGCACAAGGCAGGAAATAACCCAGAACGGGGGGCCTATATTGTATATATATTGTAGCCCCACACACCATTCACACCTATGGACAATTTGGCAACTCCAATTCACCTTAGCATGTTTTTGGACTATGGAGGGAAGCTGAAGAACCTAGAAGAAACACCACAACACCACGGGGAGAGCAAAATAGTACTGTCACATTTTTATTACTTCATTTTAATTTTTCCCCCAACCCAGAGACTCCTGACCCTGTCTGGTTATATTCTATATAAACTTTCCTTGAACTGCAGATGAAAGCCAGACCACACCTCAGGCCCCCCTGCTGCCACCCCATGGGTGAAGTCCTACCTCCATGGGACTCCTCTGTGAGCCGCTCCGTGTCAGCTCCAGCAGAGCCAGGATCTACAGACAGCCAGCCGGGGAAAGGCACAATACCTCAACACGCGCTTGGTACAAATTACCCAACAGTGGCCATGTGGCTGCATATACCACATCCAATTACATACCTGCATTTCAATTGCTATTTTAATGTAACTGGCAGATATTCCTATAATGCTCAGTAATTTCTTTCTTACACTATGATTACCAAAGTAACAAGTAATGAGAAGCCTAGTCCGGTCCAGTGTTTCTAAATCCGGGCCTCAGGAACCCCCAGATGGCCTATGCTTTTGAGGTAGCTGGGAGGAAGAACTGGATTGAGAAATACCAAGTTATTTTGATAGGTGGATGTGGACCAGGCGGCTCACCTTGGCATTGAGGGCGCACTGGAGGGGTGTGTCTTTGGCTTTGTTGGGGACTGCAGTGCTGGCCCCGTTCTCTAGCAGCACCTCGATGATGCCCTCGTAGCCCCAGCGAGCCGCGATGTGCAGCGGGGTGTCCCCCTTGTCGTTCTGCAGGTCCAGGCGGCAGGAGTGCAGGTCATAGTACACAAGAGCCTTCACGCACTGAAACAGAGCCACAGGCCAGCCAATCAGATCCCTTTGTTACTTTTCTGTCACCTTTAGCATGTAGGCTTTGCTCAGTGTCAAAGGTCTCCCCTCCCAAAATGTTTTTTGCCAAATGCTGAAACTGCCAAGAGTTCAACAATGACACATTTATGTGTAATGAAATAAAATGATCCTTTATTTTCTATTTACAGATGCAGGAGTATAGGTGTATTGGAATGCTTCTCTTTGCCTGCCCCCTTTTGCTCTCCTTTGAGAAAACACACACACACATACACAGTTGAGAGCAAAGTTTGGGGCTGGTCAGGCTTTTTATCCAGCCTCCCTGGGGCATTTCTGGGCTTTAAGGGCCTTTGCTCACAGGACCAATGGAGAGTTGACTATCCTGCAGACGCATCCTGCAGAGGGCAGGGCTCAAACCAGCAACCTTCTGACCTTCCTCTTAACCCGCTGAGCACACAGCAGCTCCTGCTTAGTCACACACAGACCCCAGTTACTCTCACTGGGCTTCCAGGGACTTCAGCCAAAAATCATTTGTCTGCGAGTCCCAGTTACCATGAAAGAACAGAAGGTCAGTGCACATGTCCTGTGTTTGCTGGAAAGGTGCGAGACATAAACAAGCATAGGTGTCAGAGAGCGGCAGTGTCATAATATTTAAGGGAACTCAAAAGTCCAAGGTGAGGAGGAGCTGTGGGGGGGGCTTACATCCTCGTGTCCATACATGCAGGCCAGATGCAGGGCTGTGTTCCCATTGTTGTCCTGGGCGTCTGTGCTGGCCTTGTAGTGCAGGAGCAGCAGCTGGAACAGGACAGTGAGGTGAGCAGGGGCCAGCCACTGGGTGCTGTGCAGGAGAGCTGCCAGCAGGGGGCAGGCTTACCGTGACACCCTGGTATCCCTTCTGGCAGGACAGGTGCAGAGGAGTGAGGGCATGGTAATCAGTGGCATTGACCACTGCGCCCTTGGACACTAGCAAGTCGATCAGTTGCGACTGACCTGGAGTGACATTAACGGTCACATAAAGAGGCTTAAAGAGGCTGCAGCTTACACTCTTCACAAAATTCAACACTCTGAACACTAATTAAAAATGATTTCTGGAGAACAAAAACATCAAAGTAATCTGATTTCTGTTTATTCTATTAAAATGCTAAAATTAAAATGAAATCAATGTAAAATGGTGCTACAAAGTGAGAAATGACCCCTATGCCCACATTTAAACAAGAGCTGACATGAGGACCATCATCTGGAGCGGCGATGTGACTCACCGCAGACAGCAGCCACGTGAAGCGGGGTGTAGCCTCTGTCGTCCCGGGAGAAGGGGGTGACGATGGAGGGGTCGTTCAGTCTCCTGGGAAGCAACAAGCGGCCCAGTGACATTTAGAGGCAAGTGAAGGGGGTGAATTAAAACTGGTGCAGAAATAAATACTGGGCTGATCTGCGTGGACACGCACACATGTGAGAGTGTGTGGGCATGGTATAGATTACATTGTGGGGACTAAATGTCCCCATCATGTGATAAAAACCTGTTATTTTGACCATTTATTCAACTCAATTTTGTAAAAATCTGTGACTGCAATCAAAAAATCAAAAATGCTAAAACATTTGTTTTGTTACTTATGGTTACGGTTAGGGGCTGGATAGGGGTTAAGGTTGTTGTTGGGATTAGGGTTTTGCCCATAGAAATGAATGGACGGTCCTCACAAAGATATGAATACAAATGTACGTGTGTGTGTGTGTCTGTCTGTGGTCACATGAGGCTTCCGAAGATATTTTGGGCTGTTCTTTGCTTGAACCTCATGACGCAGCAAAGACAGGAGCGTGGAGATAAGAGCAGAGACGCTTTATTCAGTGCAGCCTGGACTGTCTACTTAAGCAAAGCTCTACCTAGACAGACTACCAGGCCCATTAGCGGAAGGAGACACAAACCCTTAGCCTGGTGCCAAAGGCCCACATGTCTCCAGTCGCGAGGCAAATGCCGTTCCACCAGCTGATCCCCCTGGGGCCAAGCTCACCTTAGCAGACATTTTCCAGGTGATCACCCACCTGCACCTGTACCCAGCTTTGACACTCATCCGGGCAGCTCAGTGCATTGTTATGGCACCCGGCAACTGGGAGTGTACCAATTGAACGTGAGACGGGGGGGCTCACCCAGAGAGGTGACGCTCACAGCTGTCACAGGAACACAGCGGGTGGCACAGGCCAGGGCCCTCCTCGTCGCTCTCGCCCTCGCTGAGCAGACGCCGCACTTCTGCCTCATTCCCGTTTGCTATGTGCTGGGTGGGGCACACAGCATTAAGGCTGCCATTAGCTGTGTATTGGTATGGTCCCACCCCCCCCCCCACCTCCTGGGGCAGCAGCACACACATCCTGGAGAGGCCCATGAGAGCAGCAATGGCAGCTTATGCTGCGATGTGACGAGGGAGGCGGGGGCTCTGCGGCTCACCTCGAACAGGCAGTCGATGGGGGTGGCGGCATTCTGCGACACCAAGTTCATCTTATTCCTGAGGAACGCTTTGTCGTTCAGCTCTCCGGAGCCCTGCCAAGCAAGAAGGCACAGGCTTACCATAACGACAGAACCAGATGCCCTTCACCAGCAGAGTGAAGACTAGGCAGGCTGTATCTGACAGGGAGGGACACTGCATTAGAAAGAAGACCTCAAAGGGCACGAGTTCTGGACCAGAACCAGTTCAAACTTAGGTGAAGCAGGCTGTCTTTGTCCCAGGCAGCTGCTTTAGGGAGTGTTCCACGTTTATATTTTATCCGAAGTAATTTACAGTAGGGTGAAATGTTGCAACTTATGTGTGTCCCCCAGGATTTGAGCCATCAGCCATTGTATTGTTGCATTGAAAGCTACAGGAGCCATGTTGTTTTGGTCTGGAGGGGAACCAAAGCTGGCAGACAGCCCTCCAGCCAGGCTGAGCGCACGCCAGTGCGGCTATTTCACCTACTCGCCGCTGGTGCGGCTCACATTGGAGCCGGTACAGCACTCACACCTCGCCCGTCTAGGCTGGCAGCCACTAATAGGAAAGGCAGCAGCGTCTCTGAAGGTCTCACATCTCGTTGTGAGGTTGTTTCTGTAGGAGGCCGCCGGACAGACCGCCCGGCCTCTACGCTATGCGGCGCTCATTGCTAGCCTTCCAACGTTCTGACATTCAGGACACCAGGAGAAAAACCTATGACTGGCTCCAACTGAGGAGGGTGCTGGAGGAATGTGCAAAGTCAACCAGGGTCATTCAAATTCGATTCATTCAAAGACTCTGATTAAGTTAGATCAACTAGACCTACACAATGAAAGAAGCAAACTTCATGGACCCTTTTCATAAAGCCACACTTGGGAAGAGTGGAGTGATGAATGATGAACGCCAGACACTTGGTCACCCCTTCCGAAGTCTAAGGCATCCTTCTAAACACGTATACCTTTGTTTCCTCTTTGGAGCCAATTACAATTGGGCCTCTTACAAGCCATCATGAGTTTTATACTACTGAAAGGATTACACCTAATCCATGACGTTCCGTTGCAACCAATAACAATATGCAACCACAGCCATGCCGCATGAGGACACGCCCTGGGTTGGCAGACTAACCGTGGGATCCTGTGTGAGGTTCCCCTGGCTGATGTACTCTATCGCCGCCTCGAACGACGTCAGGCAGTAGCTCAGGTCATCCTTTGCCGAGTGACAGAACCGGAAGTTCTTGATGTAGCTGAGGTTGGCCATCCTGCAGGGATGGAAGGATCTTTAATAAATGCTTGTGGGAGTTTTACTTGCACAAAAAAGTTCTGTGGGCAGAACAAAAAATGATTGGCTCAGAGAGATAATTCATCACATTGCAGAGAAGAGGCAGGACAAAGACTTCTGATTGGTTCATCCTCCCTCCTCTAGTTGCTTGGACCCACCTCCTCTACAATCAGACTGTTTATCTCTCTAAACCAATTGTTTCTCCTTCTACACTTAGAACATTTTTGTATAAGTAGAACTCCCATGAGCTTAATAAGTACTGAAACATGCAGCACAGTCAGTTATGACCTATCAAAGAGATTGCATGACTTACCAATTAGGGATTTCTGTCTTCACCAGCAGATACAGAAGGACCGAGAGCAGATCATCTGCGCACATGGCTTCTATGTTGACTGCAGAAAATATGTAAGAGCTTTCAGCACGGATGAGATATAAGCCGCTTAAAGAAAGGCCCGCACAGTCAATGGCAATGTTCTGCTAACTGAATTTATCTCGGCCTGCTGATTTCACTTCCACGAGTCACTCATGCTGAGAAGCTAGTGTGGGACCAAATTGAGAAATTGCCTGTTCGACAAACACAGATTAGGAGTGCGGCTTCTTATCCCGCATAAAGAGCAGGTCTGTGAGTGGTGGCTAACAGGCTGGCGTTGCAAACACAGAAGGATGCATTCTGGGGAACAGCGGGCAGTTTGTCAGGCCTGCATCAGGGGCTAATTGCATTAGGGAGCAGCGTTTTGACTGCTGTTTGTGACAGCCCTGTAATAAAAGCCCTCCGGGGCCTTGGCAATAAATCCTTGTCTGACACTGATCTCTCCCTGGGGGAGTGCTGAGTATTACTCACCTGTGCGGCTGGGAGACTGCATGATGGTGAGAACCACCAGCTGCAGGCAGAGCAGCTTGTGCTGGGGTGAGGTGCAGCGGTTCAGCTGACTGAGTTCCCTCTTCGCCCGCGGGATGTTAATGCTGTCAGGGTGTCACGTGGAACAAAGGGTGAGGCTGGGTCAAAGGTCTCATTGACGCATGTCTGACATCTTGCATACACAGACAGAGAGACTCTCCTGCTTATACAGGCACACCAACAGGCTAAACACTGCACACTGCCTTCTTTCTTGTTTGCCACTGTGCTTAACAGGGAGCCAGAGGTGATACAAGACTTTCTGTTACATTAAAGAACACACACACATGAATATACTAAAAACTGACATGTGTTAATTTCACCCTCACTTCAGTTCTTTATGAACAAACAGTGGATTCAGTCTAGACCAACCTAGTCCTAGTCCCAGTCCTAGTCCCAGACAGTCCACGTTTTTGCTCTGTCCCAATTGGCAAGGAATTGGGAGAGAGCAAAAATGTGGACCATCATGGGTCCACGAAGACTGGGTTGAGATACAGTGGTCTAAACAGTTCCATACCACCCTAAGTGAAAAAACAAGACTCTTGATTTTACAGCTGTAGCAAGTGAAATCTATTTTATAATCAGACTCGGTGGCACAAAGTACAGAGCACAGCACTGGGATGCCTCTGCGGAACACTCCCAAACTCTGGCAAACTCACCAAAATTCAGACTTCACACCCAAGTCTTTCTGCTGCAGATGCTGCAGACTTCTGGTGATTTTGTTGAAAGCCGCATCCTGTTAAATACAGATGTCAACCATGGAGTCCGTGGCTGAAACGCTGTGACAGGAGGTTAATGCCACTCTCAGGCACTGCATACCTGGCTTGCTTCAATACTTCCAACATACTTAAAGATGAAGTCATGGATACCATGATGAATGTACATCTAGGAAGCAAAAAGAAAATCAAAAATAAGAACCAGACAGTTATATGCAAATGTGAACAAGAATGTCCACATTATAATGCACATAAGTGTCCCTTAGAGACAGAACGTAGAAAACTACTGTTTTATGGTAAGCTTAATAACACAATATTATCTATTATGGCTTAGTGAATTATATGAGTCAGAGACAGAGAGAGAGAGAAAGAGAGAAATTAGAGAGAATTATCTAGAGCAGTGTTTCCAATGGTCCTCCTCAAGTTTGGTCCTTAACCAGGAGCCGGGAGGGAGCAAAAATGTGGACTGTCTGGCAGCGAACTTGGAGAGAGCAGAAATGTGGACCAGCTGTGGGTCTCCGAGGACCGGATTGGAAAACACTGATCTAGAGAAAGTTAACACTACTGCTGAATGTGGCTAAAGTAAAATATACCCACCAATAGCCACTACAGGGGGGCAGTGATCTGAAGCCCATTCCAGGAAGGAATGAAGGTGAGGTACACAGAGACCCCCAGGCTTCCACGAGGCACTTGGAGTTAACACTACAGTCATTCACATTTCAGAAATAAATTAAGAGAGCTTCTATTCACCTAAATTGCATGTTTTTTGTCTGTGAGAATACAAGACAGCTAGGAAGAGAACACACAAACACAGGCACACAGATTAAGGGTGGAATTTAAGATGTGCGGTTGAAAGCGGGGCGGCAGACTCACCTCCACAGCCTGCTTGAGCAGACACATCTGCCATTCCTGCTTAGCTAGCACTTTCTGAAACACATAGGAAGGCCCCTGTTATTCACCTGGCATGGGGGTGACACTATAGCAAACCCCCTGGAACACACAGAGAGACCTGCCTTACCAGTCGCGAGTCCCTCAGCAAGCACTGAAGACATTTTGTGTAAAGTGCATTCACAGAGTCCTGAGAGGAGAGAAATGCATCAGTGCCAGAGAGCACAGTGTCCGAACAGCGTTTTCCTCGTTATTGGCTTCACACCATCGACACTAATGCG
>JAODKF010000009.1:10309154-10321363 GCA_026779585.1 Mormyrus proboscirostris
AGTCTATTCCCAAGCAGCACGAAGCACAAGGCTGAGGTACTCCCTGGATGGGGTGTCAGTCCATCTTAGGGTAAATACACATTCACACACACTCATGGACAAGACATGGTTCAGGACATGCGTAAGGTAGGGATGCACCAATCCAAATTTTTCAGTCCCGATACTGATAATGATATCAGGGCTTTCGGTCATAAATTAATTAATTAATTAATCAATTAATTAAATCAAATTTTAATCCCTGTTAATTCTGAAGTGTAAATCTTTTAATTCAGCAACATACTGGTCCAGGCAGTGGAAGCCCTCCTTACCATCCCAAATAATTTTGAGAATCACAGAATAACAGAAAAGATTTGACAATATTTTCTGTTTTTTTTTTTACTTTCACACTATAAGTGTGAAGTTTCTCGCATCTTTGCAATGCATCTGAAAAGATTAACTGCTTCTTCGATTTGTCTCCTTTTTTGTTTGGTGGACCTCATCGCGCTCTTTTGCATGATGCTTCTGGTGGTGCTGGATTAAGTTACTTGAGTTATAATTCAGAGAGCTAACCCTCAAAACATTGCCTTTATAAATAGTACGACTTGTTGACGTGAAGCGAGAAATACCTCCAAGCTGCTAACTTTTTAGCTCCCTCTATGATATGTTGGCAAAAGGTACGGGTCGACCAACACACTGCTGATGCATGAAGTAGTTTGAGCATGTGGACGTAAACATACAACACAGAACAGAATTGAACAGATCGGTACCAAAGATTTGCCCCATTGTCACTGATACTGACTCAGATGGCTGGATTAGGTATCAGACCGATATTCAATATCAGCATCGGACTGGTGCATCCCTAGCCTAAGGATATGTCATAGTGTGGATGCATGTATGGAGAGGTTTGTGCAGGCTGTACTGCTTGGGTTCAGTCTCACCCATGAAGCCAGCCTGCACATGAAGCTGCTTGCCAGAGCTTGCTGATTTATCCGCTGACTCATCCGGTGGTTTCCACCAAAACAGAGTTTAAAAAAAAAAAAAAAAAAGGTCACTGGTGACCCATAGTCACGAAACAGAATCCTATATACAAGAATATTTCTACAAACAAGGTGTGAGGAAATCTCTCAAAGAAAAACTCTCCCAAACAAAAGGCAGCATGCTTATTTTGCTCATCTTCATCCTTTGTATGCACCGGGAGGGCAATGAGCATGTGTCCTCTGTGGGGGAGGGGGGTTAGTGCCCGCTATATGGAATATTATTTAGCATTTCATAATGCATAGAGAATGTAATCATTAGGACTCTTTTAAGAAGCTGAAGTAAACTGTGTAGAGACTGACTTTGTAATTTTTAGAGAATGCAGACCAATTACTGATGTATAAACGAGTAAAAAAGTATAAATGAGCACCTTGTGTGGGTTTAGAAGTTTCTGTTAGCCGTTTTGTTAGCCTTTAGTGTATGAATATGTACTTTATTAGTGCTGCAACTTATCACTATGTTGAAGGACATTTACCTTATTAACCCTCTAGCAAGACAATCTGCAACAAGCAGATGCTGCCAAGGTTTGCTACTGAAGGGAGGGATTCGCCTGAGCTCACCAAAGTTCATGGCTGGGCATTAAAAAAACTGAGTAAAGACGTCACCCCTATGTTCAGCAGAGACAACAAACAGTAAAAAAATGGTCAATGGTCAATCAAAAACTTATTATATAGGGGTGTGGATTAAGGGAGAAAACAACAAAGGTGACTGGTTGAGGGAATGATGATGCTTAAGTGGCAAGATATTGTTACACAATGAGAAAATGTATAAAAATTGGTGTAAACCAGTATTGGACACACTTCAAGTGTACAACCTTGGTTGTAACTCCACTGTTGCATAAAGACTGAATCTGGATCTGCACCAGCGGCTTCTGACTTCTGATTTGGCGGGGAGGGAAAAACCACAACAGCTACCCCCCTGCAAGGCATTTAAAGATAACCCACACAGAGCAGGTTCAAATCCCAGGTGCCAACCTGTTTGTAGTTCCCTTAACCTGACCTGTTCCAGTAAAACACCCAAAGTCACTTTGGACAGTGTCAGTCTAGAAGCTACGTAACAAACAAAACAGCAATAAACCAGGTGATACCTTGTACTGTAATATTGCTATTTGAATATTAATTTTTCCATCCAGTGTTTTTTCCCCTTCACTATAATTTTAATCATTTCTCTGTATCCACCATATTTAGCGTCAGCCCAGAAAGCTCTGAGATGAATCTTCCACCCTCTGATATGTAACCACCAAGCACATTCCTTTCTTCACTCTCTATGGTACGTGTGACATGAGCAACACATGGTGTTGAAGCATGTCTCCAGCCACTGGTACCCAGTATCCAGCCGGCAGCTGACAGATCTGATGGAGGCACCAGGGCAGCAGTTACAGCTTCTGCACAAGTTCAAAAGACAAAAGGCTGCCCAGCACAAAAACTCAAGCATTATAAAAATTACATATCTAAAAGAAAGCTTGTTCATACAAACACACTGGTGAGAAACCAAAGCTTAAAATGTCACATTCGTTAGTCGGAGCTAATTATTGAAGAAGCATAAGGCCATGGAGATTTCTGAAGTCAAGATTCGAGGAGGCGCTGCGTTCCTCATGTAGAGCTCTAAGCTACACATCCAGTCTCTTTCCAGGGACTGCAGAGGTGCCCTGGCCAGCTCTGACCCACCCCTACTGCAGGAGCCTCACACTCACAAATGCCAGGATGGCTGGTTGTTAGAGAGATCTCCAAACACAACAGAACTGCTTCAGCAGCAGGCATCACCCAAAGGCGTAAGACAGACCATGCCTCCCATCTCACCATAAAAGACCAACTTTGTGTGGTTTCAGCTTTTCATTGCGCAATGCTTTTGAATTTTTAACTGTTTTAGTAACTTCTTTGGATTTTCAGGATGATCAAAATGTTAATACAAATGCTATTAAATACATTGGATCGTTTTCGTTAAGGTGTTGGAATAATATTAAAATATGTAAATGACACGAACCCCACCAACCTGTCCCCCCAAACAGCACCTTGCTACCAAGCCCTCAGAGCATTAAAAAACAGCAGCACACCCTTACACAACAAAACTGCTTAAAATTGACTAAATATTCAATATTAAAATGACCAAATCTAGTGCTGAATAGTCTCTCATGCAACAGACAGTTTTCAAAGTGCAAAAACACCTCATGCTGCTCACAGCTGCTGAAGGTTGAAAGCTGAGCAACCTTAAACACCCACCCCATCCCCCCATCCTCCAAGAAAAGCTTCCTTTATAAAAGCGAAAGCCAGCTTACAACAGGGAACAGAAACCATCAAATGCATTAACATCTCTACTAACCATGGGAAAACCCACAATGGCATCATGCATCATGCGCAGAAGCGGGAATTATGTGCTCTTCTGGTTACTGGGTGAAATTCTTTACACAATACATTCAGCTGTTTATCCCAGCGGTTGAGAGGAAGACGCTGTCGTAATGGTAAGCTGGAAGGTCTGCATCCAACAAAGTGCTGATCCATGATCAGCATTAAAAAAAAACGGGACACCAATCATGCTCTTCAAAATGTAAACCCAAGTGTGACGCTCACAAAACACACACACATGCAGTACTCCTCAATTTCCATCCTGTTTACACACATACAGCATTCATTTTGCTTGACTGGCACACATATACAGCCAGTCAGCCATCAAAACTTCCTGAAAAGTTATTTCAAAGCACCTTTTGTATTCACTTAATTGTCCCTAAATAATTTAACAATAATAATAATACAGGGAATAAATCCAATACACACCCAGTTTATGAATTTCTAAATTACTTTCTCCACAGCAAAAACAAATATGCAGTAAACAGTGATTAACATCCAACACAGCAAAGTTACTTTGTGTGTTCCTATAATCTAGCCATTGGAGCTCTTAATGGAAGGACGACAAACAGAATTGGACCAGTATGGGAATCTGTCACCATCGGGGACATCAAAGACAGCAGGATTATATCATACAACACAATTATGCTTGGCTGTCGGTAAACAGAGATTTTGGAAGAGCTGGACCCATGGTCCTTTATTACTGGAGTTTATTTTAGCTTCTCATGCTTCTATTCTAGCAATTACTGTAAGAGAGAAATTAGTTTTCACCTGATCAAGCAAACATTACAGGATATTCTAAGAATCTCATCTGTGAACAGTAGTGGTACGATAATTAGCTTGTCTTGGTCTTACTTACTCCAGAGTCAACAAACTCCAAAGCAACTCAAATCAGTTTCCCGGATGATTACTGAAGCAGGTGCACACAAATGCAATTTTCATAACTGTGCAATTAGTTATTTGGCACCTGATCTCAATGTCAAATATCAGCAGGGCTTAAACACAAAACAATACGATCAAAAGAACTGATCATCTGCAATCTCAAACAAAAGTAAATTAGTTCAGCTAGTAAAAATTAACAGTGGTTATTTAAAACCCCTACAGCCACATTCATTCTGTTCAACATCCCAACGACATTCAACGTGCAAATTGTATTTCAGTCATGCTAGGCTTTATGTTGTAACTGCATCGGTTAAAACTTGCTTAATACTTTAAGACAGCCGTCTGCCTCTGAGTGCCTAATCAGTTTGGCCTATTTATTTAGAAGGCGAAACGCCGTCCTCCAATAATACACGCATAACGACATATAAAAAACATATTTGCACCTATACACCGCGATGGCAAAAAGACGATGAACAGGAAAAACAAAAATGATTAGGCACGGTCACCCAGGTGGTTATGGAGATAACCTGTCATCTTTTCCGACTTAACCTATAGAAATACTGTATGACGCGGACAACTATTTATCGAAAAATCACAGTAGCGCAAGTATACGCGTAAAGCCGCGGCGATGGACATGTAGCTAACGTGGGTGAGCAGCGGTTAGTTGCTGGTCAACCAGACAGTTAGCTGGCTAGCTTGGCGTGACCCAAAGTATCCACTGCTCTATCCCTTAACAATTATACTTCTATGAAAACATTTACATAATACAGGTCAAAACTTCAGCCGGAATATCCAATGTTCACAAACACAAGACGCGCAGAGACTTACCTTTTTAGCTATACACCCCAGGTATACATAGCAATTTTTACACTTCTAGCTACCAAAGTCATGTAAACACCGCAACCTCCGTCAGCACTACCGGTCTTTCCAACTTGATTTCAGAAGAGGGCGGTAATCCATTTTGAATGAAAGAGCATGACGACCAATTGTCGTAAAGAAAAATCGATCGCGCAAGTCCGTCCAATCAGAACAAAGTATTGAGTGACAGTTCACAATTGTTAGGTTGAGAGCCGGGCTGCTGAGCGCTTCCCTGCAATGTGCGCATGTGACCACACAGGGCGCTGAGGGGTATTTAAACCTGGACGGCGGCTTGCTGCAAGTGGACAGCTCCCTTTGCTGGGAATGTTAGCCATGCTGCAAGATACCGCTGAAGCGGTCGGACCTAGTCTGCGCTTGCGAATAGGGGGATTTGCTTTGTCCGCCACTGGCTCTACCTTTCCGTGAGCACGAATTGAATTTATACATTACTAATATTAATTATTATATACGTGTTCCAATTTACAAGCATCCAGATGTTTTAATACGCTTAGGTGAGTTTATGAGAGGCTAGAAACACCTGTTACTGGACCTGCATATAGATAGTTAAGTTCAGACTTATTATTATTATTATTATTATTATTATTTTTTGCGCTCAAAGCTCACATCACTGTTTATTTAATTTGAAGGCTAAAGCTGAAAGTCTTTTATACGGAGCTCATTTTCTTCAGGTTTGTTTATCTGCTTTCTGAAATTGACTGGGAACATGGATGGAAGAGAATCGTCTACAACTACATCGTCGGGAATATTTGGGCGGATCTGTGGATCCTGTGAAAACTAGAAACAGACATTACAAAGCTTTAAAATAATATAAATCAGATAACGCTTTTTTTCTTGTGGAAATCTCATACGAACGTTTTTCTTTATTTTTTATTGTTCGCAATAAACGGAAATCCACGTTGGCGAATAAAAATGGGGAAAGACGAATGTAAAACCATGTTGGATGCTCTGAATAAAGTGACTGCTTGCTACAGGCATTTGGTCATCACCCTCGGGAGCACCGCGGACTCTCAAAACCTGAGAGAAGAGCTGAAGAAGACGCGCAAAAAGGCACAGGAGTTGGCCGTGGCCAACAGGACTAAACTGACGGCTTTGCTGAAGGACAAGAGCATCAGCAAAGAGGAACGCTCCGAATACGAGAGGCTATGGGTCCTCTTCAGCAGCAACATGGAGCTGCTTGAAGTGGACATGAAGCGATCTTTGGAAATCGGACAGGACTTCCCATTGAGAGTGCCCACCAAGCACCTCATTCAGACGGGGATGAATGGCAGTACTACTACAGTGGCGGCGAGAGCCATGAGCGTCCAGAACATTAAATACGACGCGGACAGTAACATCGACACGGAGGATCTGAAGGAGCTTGAGACCGAGATCACACAGGTCGGTCAGATGATTGAGGAGATGGAGATGAAAGTCCAAGTGGCGCCCTGGGCGGTGGAAGCCAAACAGGAGGCAGGTGCGGAGCTCAAGTCCACTGCTAGTGTGGGCAACTCCTCCGTGGGTGTCATTTCCATTTGCGAAGAGGAGCCCAAAGACGTAGAGAGCGATGGAGGCATCATGAAAATATTTGCAGGAATCGTTTTTACTGCGGTTGTGTTAATTGCGGGCATCTTAGGGTACTTAATCATAAACCTTTGAATAAGCCGAACAGACTGTCTTTTCGCTTGGAGATTAGGCCCATTGTAGCAACATCTTGCTTTTTACTAGACAGGCACTATAATGAAACGGGCTTTGAGAAGTTGGACATCATACGTGATCAGTGTCCGTACCGATAGCGGAAAAAAACAGAATTACACATTGTTACATGCTCCATAGATGCTCGTCAAACTGAAGGCAGCTGACAGGTATAAAACCATTAAAATGTTATCCTAAACGTATGCTGACGATCATTCCAGTCTAGAAATATCTACATGTAAGGATATTGACAAAACCAACAAATCGGCCACTTCTGGTCTACAGAAAGCGCTGAGAATCCCTGTATGTCTAGAAGATATTCCATGTGAGTGCATTCGGACATTATGTTGTGCATTCAGTGTAAGTGTTTTGTCACAGCAACATGTTAGCCTAAAATGACCGCATTGTATGTCGCAATTAGTATCTGTGGTCTTACAGTACATGTTCGATGAGGTATTCAGGTTTCATAGTGATTATTGACAGCCTGTGTCCTTTATTCCTGATGGCTTATGTTGTACTTATATGGATGCATAGATACGATGTTTCGGTTAAAAAAGTTGAGGAGCTGTACACGATAGATCCGTTTTAAATAGTGTATATAATGAAGTATATTTAATAGAATAAACAACATTTAATGACAAATTCAGCTGTTTGGGAATTTGATTTATATAGAAGTTTGTTAGAACCAGTAAAAACTAAAAATGTTTTACTGTGGGATATCAACATTAAACATGCATGACAAGATCTGCAACTGTCAGTTTAGAAAATACATTACATCTAGATTACATCTAGATATAGATTTAACAGATCTGGCTGTCTGCCCTAGACTATATTACTGTCTTTTGTACGCCTGTGTACTAAAGTGCCTAGACCTGGGACTGGTTGGTGAATCTGGCAGCTGATGAGATATGAGAGGAAGACAATCTTCCTTTTTATCTTTGATATCTTTGATATTCCAGTGTGCCAGCATTCATGTGAAACGATGCACTACAATGTGCTTTGAGGAAATGCAACAGCCTGCATGGCCCTCAAGTGCAATGTAGCATCTTGTTGTGGGAAAAATCAATTCTGGGGCACTGTAAATCAATTAGGAGGCTGATTTATAGAAACTGGATCTTAATAGAGGCTGGATGCGATTTGACTGAAACCCCCTTCCCCTTGGCATATATATCACATAGAGATGACTAAACCTCATTTATTGCTTCTAGTTGCTGAAAGACACATTTAAAAAGTGCACTTAAGAGTAGATTGAGCTTCAGAGGTCTCTGTGTGCTTTGCCTCGTAATGTGATTATGTGCTAGACTTTCTAATGTTGTCTCAGGAGCGACTCTGTTTGGAACACCATCATTATGGGGCTGGGGGTGGGGGGCAGGGACTGGGAAGGACTGCTGCATTCCAGGGCATACACTGGGCAGATTGGCAGCAGGGGAGGTTACAGAAGGATTACAGAAGGTGTAGTGAGAAGGATCACAGAAACAGGAGAAGGGTTTCGAGGAATTCATTTAAGAATTTGTAACTGGCCTATGTCATTAAGACTGTGATGGGTTGGCAGCACCCGGTCTCAAAGTTTTTAAGTAACGACTCAACATCAGCTGGCAGTGCTGGCAATTATTTAGATTAACTTAATGTGTATAATTTTTTCTTTATTTAAGAACATCTTTTTCACTACTTTTTTTCTTTTTGATACTAGCCTATATTTTCTCTCAGTGCTTTTTGTATTATTTTTCGACCTGCTAATCCTATGACTATTTTACTTCTACTTACTGTCTTTTTAATTTTTATTTCTATACAGTAAATGTACATTACAAATACAATTTCTTCTTCTTCTTATAATAATAATAATAATAATAATAATAATAGTGGGAATAGTGTTTCCTGCCTTGCGCACACAGCTTCCGGGACTCCTGCGACAAGCAGATATAGAAAATGGGTGGATGGATTGATCTCATTAAGCGATTTGGCTGTGAAAGTCAGGCAGACCTGTGCATGTGTATTCAACCCACCACTGAGGAATTAAATCCCATTCGACAATGCCGTGTTTTACCTCAGCAGTACAGGAATAGCAATTTGATTCTGGTTATTACTTGGGTGGATTGTTAGCATTAAATTTACCTAGAAAGATATAAAGCATAGATTGTTCTGAAATTGATAAATTGTACCTTACATGGGAGAGCAGGGAAGGAGACACAGATTTCATGCTGATATTGACAGGAGGAGCAGAGTAGGACTGTGTATCCTGCATGTAAGTGATGGAATCGAATGTCATGGCGACCGTTGTGTAAACTATCACAGTCATCTTGGGATTATTTACCTAGGAAGAGCGTTGTAACTCATTTGAAAAATTTCTGCTTTTAAGATTAGCATACTTTGACTACATTCTGTCCACAGAAAACTTGTGTGGGCCTTAAAACCTGACCAACTGAATATTCTGTCATCTATTCACCATCCATCCATCCATCCATCCATCCTTTAGCTGCTTCTGTTGATCATGGTTATGGTGTACACCTCTGTTGGGATTTCTTTTAAATCTTTAAAGGAATCAAGTGATAAATTAAATCCCTTGATATATTCCCAAACCTCTTTCCAACTTTTAAAAATCTGCATCTAAATCCTGTTAAAAAAAACAGCTAAAAAAATTTTAACTTCTACCTTAAGGATAATTAACAGGCTTACAAACCACTGGGATTCTGCTAAACTAGGCCTCAAGTTAAGGAAGGCTGGGCTTGCCAAAACTGCATCCTGCCCAGTTCATATGCGTTTTTGGAATCTGCTTGCTGTTTTAAAACCTTCCGGGCAGCAATGCCATTCATCATGGCGACAACCATAGATAGTGATGCCCTTAAAGTGCAGCAATGTGAACAAAACCAGCAACCATGTGCTGTGTAGTCATCCTGCATGTAAGCAGGCATGGACCACAAGCATCATCAATATTTAAATCAAAGTATGTCCATATTTGTGCACACGTTTCAGTCACCTTGAATCATTTATAAGGGGATGGGGGAGGCAGAGAAGCTGAGGGGGTGGGGGGGGGTGCCCCGCCTTACAAGGCACAGGTGGTAAATGACAGTGAAGATTGTTATGGGTAGTTCAGATGCCAGTATCCATACAGCAGTTGAAGCTTATATTTCAAAGGGAGTCTTATTACAAAACTGAATACAGATGAGGTTAGAACACATTCATTCAGGTCTTTGTCTCAAGGATTTAAGAGCATTATAATCAGGGAGAACCCATTTTGAGGTGCCGAAGGAGGCGTGTGTGGATCCTGGTGTGGCCGACGCAAGCAGGATCGCACGCATCTGAGCAGAGCTGGCAGCACATTTTCAGCTGGGTTGGTATGGCTACCATCCATAGCCTCAGCAGATGGCACCAATCAACAAGCAGCGAAATTTCCACTCCCCCACAGATGGGATCGGATGGGGGGTGCTAAGGAGACTGACGCAGGACACTATGAACTCAGAGGAAAGGATCTCTCAAGTGGAGTTTGAATAAACACCACCATAGACTAAGCTCATAGATGTTGTTACATGGCTTATTTAATGTTATGGGGATCTCTTGTTAAATCTATCTGTATAAACTCCAAATAGCAGTTCTTAAAATGGTTTTGGTATGGCAGGATCTCTGCTTCGTGACTTAATTTCTCTAGTGACATTAAACCATAAAATTTTGTGGAGGCTTTAGCTCATAAATCTGGAAAGATCTGTATGGACTAAGTAGATTATTGAGCTTGATAGGTTTGTTGCACTATAATAAAGGTTTTTGAAGGCGTAGTCAGTGCTGCAGCACCCCCTGCTGACAGAAATCCTGCTCACAACACAGGCAAGGTCCATAGCAATAGAAGGCAGCTGTTTTGTGTGACATGACTCGGGTGTGTGTGCGGGGTGGCGGGCTGCAGCTCCCCCCGGAGGGCAAACACAGAACTGCACATGAAGGTATGTGCATAAAAACGGCAGGATCTCTGTGTCTCAGACCTTCAAATGTCTAATGGGAGGATACTGGTGAGATGGACACTAATATGGCACAATGCAGTACAGTGACCTCCGCTAAAGCCACAACCACAGCAGGTGTTATAAAAGTATAGACCTCATAACACCCCAGATGTACATTTACCTATATACAGATCTTTATGTATAAAGTTATACTGGTAACCATACAGAGTAAGACATGTACTTCAATCTATATAGACATGTTTATATATAAAGGAATATTGGTTACCATAACCATCAAATGTGTACATATACCTGTATAAAAATGTGTAATAAAGGTTTCATATGTAATTGTGTCTTCACATATTCACAGTTATGTGAAATATTTTCGTGGCGTTGGTGTTTTGCTGCGTGGAGGTGGTGCTTGACTGTGTGGTGCTTGGCTGCGTGGAGGTGACGCTTGACTGTGTGGTGCTTGGCTGCGTGGAGGTGACGCTTGGCTGTGTGGTGTTTGGCTGAGTGAAGGTGGTGTTTGGCTGCGTGGAGGCGGAGCCTGACTGCGTGGTGTTTGGCTGCGTGGAGGTGGCGCTTTGCTGCGTGGTGTTCGGCTGTGTGGAGGTGGCGCTTGGCTGCGTGTTATTTGGCTGCACGGAGGTGGTGCTTTGCTGCGTGGTGTTTGGCTCTGCGGAGGTGGCAGTTGGCTGCGTGGTGTTTGGCTGCGTGGAGGTGGCGCTTTGCTGCATGGAGGTGGCGCTTGGCTGCATGGTGTTTGGCTGCATGGAGGTGGCCCTTGGCTGCGTGGTGTTTGGCTTCGTGGAGGTGGCGCTTTTTTGCGTGGAGGTGGCACTTGGCTGTGTGGTGTTTGGCTGCATGGAGGTGGCGCTTGGCTGCGTGGAGGTGGTGCTTTGTTGCGTGGAGGTGGCGCTTGGCTGCGCGGAGGTGGCACTTGACTGGTTGGAGGTGGCACTTGGCTGTGTGGAGGTAGTGCTTGGCTGTGTGGAGGTAGTGCTTGGCTGCGTGGAGGTGGTGTTTGGCTGCCTGGTGTTTGGCTGCATGGGGGTGGCGCTTGGCTGCGTGGAGGTGGTGCTTGGCTGTGTGGAGGTAGTGCTTGGCTCAGAAGGTTTGGCTGCTGTAACTGGGAGCCAACGCTCTCCAGTTCAAATCATAGCGTTGACAGAACAGCTGCTTCTACTTTTTGGACAAAAGCACTATCTAAGTAAATAAAGTGTCAGATGGACCGTCTTTCGAACTATAGCTCTCAGCTATCTTTAGCATTTGATGGAAATATATTTCTGCAGTGATTCTTCTGACAGGTGCATGAGGAGAATATGCTTAGCACTGTCCACCGGTGCTGCCTTAATGCAGTACAGTGACCTCCATATTGTACACAGGACTTCCCAAGAAATATACCTGTTTCAAAATCACCTTGACTGCACACTCTGTCACGCACACAGTCTACCAGGACCACATGTGTATACCACCCCCCCCCCACCCACTG
>JAODKF010000009.1:10328037-10363514 GCA_026779585.1 Mormyrus proboscirostris
TTAGTTAAGTTCTCCCCAAGCGAGCTTGATGGGCCGAATGGCCTCCTCTCGTTTGTATAGTTTTTATGTTCTTATGTAGAGTTGATCCCACCTTTGCACCTATAACAGCTTCCACTCTTCTGGGGAGGCTTTCTACACCTTGGAGTGTGTCTGTGGGAATTTTTGACAGTTCATTACAAAATGAACAAAGAGCATTTGTGAGGTTAGGCACTGATGTTGGATATGTCTGGCTTACAATCTCCGTTCTAGTTCTTCCCAAAAGGGTTAAATGGGGTTGAGATCAGGGCTCTATGCAGGCCAGTCAACCATGGAAGTCCATTCCATGAAGCTCAGTTTTTTTGCTGGGGTTAATGGCAGTGGAAGTTTGGAACTCTGCAGATACCAAGTCAATAGACCGTCAACGACTTTTACATGCTACACAACATTTGGCAACCCTGCCCTGTTACTTCATGTGGTCTGCTACTTTGTGGCTGAGTTTCTTGTTGTTCCTAAACACTTCCACTTAGCAATAATGATACAGTTGACTGTGGAATGCCTAGCAGGGAAGAAATTTCACAAAGTGACTTATTGCAAAGGTGGCATTCTATAACAGTACCAGGAAGAAACAGTGCTTACACTGGTACAGGGAGCTAGTCTTTGCTGACCATACTTGAATTCACTGAGCTCTACAGAACAACCCATTCTTTAGTGATGGCCAAATTAAGCTTCATGAACCACTTGCTGTATTTTTTGACCCCACTAGACAGCTCTCTGTTCAAAAACAAGGGCCCAAAGCATGCCCTAAAGAAAACCAAGATCGCCATCTAGTGCCACAAAAAAATACAGCACATGGTTCACGAAGCTTCATTTAGCTATGATTACCACTCTTTCAACTTTTGCAAACCTAACTGCATGACTAGGTGCTTGATTTTATAAACCTGTGGCAATGGGTCTGAATGAAACACCTGAATTCAATGATTAAGAGGTGTGTCCCAATACTTTTGTCCAGTGTATTTAAAGGATATTCGTACTTAGTTTTAATTATGAGTAAACATGTGCTACCCTTGAAGTAATCTTTCCCCATGAAAAAATAGTGGCAATAGTGGCAATAATAGATTTAAAAAAATTCACTCTGCAAACAAATTTTAAGGAACAGATTAAATTACTGAAGGGACATTTATAAGATCATTGTATAAACAGAGCACAGAAAAGTGCATGTTTGATGTGTGTACACAGTGTTATTAATACAAATTCTAAATCCCACACAAGCAGATCTGATGACTGGCCAGTTAAAAATCATTATCGAAATTCTATAAACATTTCATTAGAAGTGAAATATCACTTAGTGAATAAGTTGCAGTCTGTTCTTCATTTTGATCAGACGGATGAAAAGCCATGGATTTTTGTGCTCATTTAGGTCTCATAAATGCCCTCCAGTCCAGCCAGAAGCCCAGGTGAGAGGATGCAGTTCCTGCCCAGGAAGTCTTCAGTGTCTGATGCTTGTTCCTAGAAATACTCATTTCTAAATTGTAAATATATTAAAAATATATATCTTTTATTTTTACAGCACCCAAACATGCCATATTGTAGTGAGAATGCAGAGGTATGTTTTCAGTCTGTTCTATCAAGTATACTTATGTTACATATAACAGCTCTGGATATTTGTGTATTTATACCCACCTACCCATCATTTAACCATCTATCAGCTAATAATACTATCTTCTGGAAACTGCAGGACTGTACACGACATGTTCATAAATCGATTTTGGCTTCTTATTTACAATTCACAACACATTCATTAAAGTGCCTTGGGACTACTGTTGTGAAAGGCGCTATATAAAAATAAATTGAATTTCCCTGATCAAAGAACAGCACAGCGATCCAGCCAAGCTGCCCCTGAAACTAGTAGATCCAGCTCACAGCCGGGAGGTGCGTGTTGTGAGGGTAGAGTCAGTGGGTTTTGGGGTGGTACCAAAGGTGGGTCCAGGGAGGGGCACCAGATGCTTGTACTTGGGTGTGATAGTGATGAGCACGGCAGCGGTGTGGGAGTCCTCGAAGATGATGCGATGTAGTGCATCGCCCTCCGCCTGCAGCTCCTCCAACCTCTGCTCTTTGCGCAGGATGATGTCAATCTGCTCTGAGCTGTCTGGGCCATCTGGGTACAGCACATCACCTGACCGAGGGGAGGTGGGGGAGGGCACATTTTTATGTTTAAAAAATGCATCCAGTAATGAAGTTAAAAATGTTCTGGCTGTAATGTATTCATTATTCCATAGAGATTAAAATAATGTCAAGTGTTTCTATTCTGGATATGTTTTGAGCAATGCATCATCACAAAAATGACAAAACTGCCTTGATAAAGCAAGGGTTGGGCGATCTTTTCCAGAAAGGGCTGTTATGTATGTGGGTTTTTGCTGCAACCCCTTAATTACACTACTAATTAGAGGACTGATCGGCTGAAACGTCCTCACACCTGGGTTTGAACAGCTGACCTAAAAGTCATCCCAAAAACCCACATACACACTGGCTCTTTGCAAATAATATTGGCCACCCCTGTGATGCAGTGTTCTTACACAAACCTAGATGGTATAGCCTACTACTACAGGTATAGCCTGTCTCCCCAAAAGGTAGTGTTTTTGTACTAGGTCTGATTTTGCCACTTAGAAGACCTAACCAAGGCATCACAGTGCACCCCGGGCAGGCGGCCACACCTGGCAGCAGGGAAACGAGGCAGTCCTTGGACACTAGGCGTATGGGCAGCCAGCGCTCGCAGCCCTCCAGTCCCCGAGCAGCAGCAAAGCTGTGCAGCTCCTGCAGCCGTGGGAAGCGGCACATGCGGCTTAGGTCGTAGAATTGTGGGGGCGCTATCCACAGCTCCCGAGCCTGGTAGCTGTGCAAGACCTCCGAAGGCGATGACCACTGCGGGCAGACCGACATTACCGTCTCTCACTCAAATATAAATAAAGGAGAGTACAACACACAAAAGATTCTTAAAGCAGCACCAATCTTATTAACAAATTACTAATAACAAGGCTGTATTGGAAGGCACGGATGGACAACTACCAAATTCGATTAAAAACAAGAAATGCACACGGGCATTGTCACATTATACCAATGAGCATGCAACACGAGACTATTTATACCTTAACCACAACAACTGAGTAAGTAGTTTTAAGCAAAAACATGAAAGTCTCACTTCCCATTTTGCCCGGATCATTTCAAGTGACTCCCGTTAAAATGTATATATTTTTTGCTTTTAATCCGGAAAGCAAGAAGGGCCTACAGACCCAAGGAGAGAAGCAAACGAGTCACCTTAAAATGCACAATTTCCTTTTCGTCCTGGATCGTGTCAGGGGCTTCTGGCAGGCAGCAGATGAAAAATGCTGTGTCGTACCTCCTCTGCTGCGCATAGACGCCGCCGGGGGTCAGCCAGTTGCCCCACTCGTGTAGGGCCCAGATGTTGGGCATGCACCGCAGGGTCTCGCACATCCGGATGAAATTGTCAGGATTTTCCATCACCAGCAGCCTCCACCGGGCCAGTTCTTGCGTGTCCCATTGCTGAACGGTCCCCTCCAGCGCCAGCGGGACCTGCTCGCCGGTCCGAACGGCGGACTCCGCGTCTTCCTTCATAGGCACAGCCAGGAGTACGCCGGCTTCCTCGAAGGTCTCTCTAACAGCGCATATCCTGAAAGCCACCTCCCCGGGAATGGGGGAGCCCAGCTCGGACCTGTCGGTGGCGAACATTGGAGGTCTCGTCTCGGGCGGCTGCCTGATGACTCCCAGGCCGAAGTTCGGATAGCGGCGAAACGCCTGAAAGACTCCCTGCCAGTCGGCGGAGAAATCCGACGGATCAACCAAGCCGCCGGGAAAGACGTACGCGTTGGGCATGAAGCCGCTTTTGCTGCTGCGCTTCAGCAACAAGACCTCGTAGTCAAAAGCCGACTTGTGGGGCCACAAGGGTGGGCTGCCAGCCGGTAAAGGCGGCGGGGAGATGACGCGCATCAAGACTTCATCTCCCGCTGGCCTTCTGCGTCTCACTCCAGCCGCTAAGATAACGGTGGCCGCCTCCTTCCAGTGTTTCAACGCGGTGTTCATCTGGGCTTCACCAACACAGGGACGTCAATCACCCCTCTTGCTAAACTCCATACAATATTTGAGAAGTCACGGGGGTTGTTTTGACAGAGGAGTTTAACGGAAATACCAAATACATCCTCCAGAGAAGCTTTCCAGACCGATGGAAACACCGATCCTGGTACTGCCACCTACTGACTAGGATGATAAAATACAGGCCGATTGATGCACACAGGTCTACAGGTGCCAAGGATTTTTTGAATGGATTTAGGGTATTTTGAGGGTGCCGAATAAAAAAAAATCACATTACTTTTGCTGAATTGGTTCTAGTTTTTGAGATAATGGACATCCATTAAAATAATGCATTCCCCCAATGCGACTTGTGTGTGATAACAAATGCAATAGCTTTTGGTCTGTCTTTTGACTCTTTAACAATGTCTTAGGTAATGAAATGAATGATGAAGCTTTGAATGAGGGTCTGAAAATAAAAGTGATCTTCACATGTGCGTGTTTGTATGTTCATTTATTGCTATATTTACCCAGATCAAATCTGCCATGTCCTTCCAAAGGAAGGGCATCATGGGAACACCTGTCTGGTATTTAGTCAGAAATGGTTGAAATGTTCATGATAGGGCCATGAAAAAATGTAGCTTGGCCAGAAGAAGGAGAGCCATTCAGGTTTTACAAATGCAGTGAAAAGAAAATGTCCCTGGATTTTTCACTTATTTTGACTTCACCGACCCACATATTTTACAATAGAGGGCCAGACTTCCAATGCTCGTTTGAGAGCTGGCAAATCTTCGAGCCACCAATGGCCACAGAAAGGTAGAGGGAATCTTGAGGATGATGATGCAGCTGTGAAGTCCTCTCTTCTGGCTGGTGCAGAGTGGAAAAGAAAATGTAATGCTTTGAGCACTTTCTCCGCCATCCACACTTCAAAACCAGTCTTGAATGAGTTGTGAAGGATATGTAGGCCACAACTTCCTACAATTACTAACTGTGTCTCAGCAAATTGCTCACCCCAGTGTGAATATCATCATTGGACGTATAGGAGTGATGTCGGCTAACCGTTTGCAAAGCCCATAGCACTTCTGCTTTCAGTGTGTCAGTTGAGGGGAATGTACTGAAGGCATTGCTTGTCGTGGGATCTGGAGACACTACCAAAGTGGGTGTAGGCCTATCTGTAGAGGTTGTACTTGCAGGACTGGCAAACAACTGAATGGGGACAGTTGTTGTCTGACTTTTAACAAAATGCTTGTGCTTCTCTCCCCTGATATGTGAGTCAATGGCTTTAGAGCCCATTGTTGCCAGTTTGATGACTTTTTTTTTACAAAGGTTGCATCGCGCTTCGTAGACATGTGTCGTCTATTTCAATCAGCCACAGTACTTTTTTTTTGAAGCATTGATATTAATAAAAATTTATAACTAATTAATATTGTATTATTTAATCAAATCATACATAACTTTTTCTTGTCACTGTTAGATATTTTTAATTTCTTTTTGTTGGTGTTAGACTGTTTACTTACTAGTTGTAACTAAAATAAAAATATTCTTGCAATTCTGAATGCTTTTCAAACGTGTTGCGTTAATTAATTAACTATTAAATATCTCAGAAACTAGAGTAAATCTGGCAAAAAAGTCATATTCTTAATCAGCGCCATAAATTTAATATAAAACCGTTCCGACATCGTTGGCACCAAAATCACCGTATACCAGTGTAATTAACTGAACATGATGTCTTTCCTGGGTGTCTCCTGCCTTGTACTACATGTTTCCGGAGAAGTTCCAGGCTCCCTGAAACCCTGTACTGAATAATGAGTTAGGGGATGGATGGTGAGTTGGCCTGTTTAGTTTTATTTTGAATCATGTTTTTGAGTACAAAATCAGTTGTGCATTTTATATTAATTATTAATTTGCCATTTTTTCAAACACATTATCAATGTCAACTGTTATTTGTTGTGCCTTTTAAAAGATGTATTTTATGCTGGACTAAGAAGCAGCCGTAAATAGTAGGGGCAGTTAATCAGACCCAAAGTCCTAAATAAATGTTATGTAAGAGCTAATTCTGTAAATCTTTATGAAAAGAAATATTTGCGGGTACTGTAACAGCTTTAAACAAAATATGGCTTTGAACTAGAAAACTAGGATTTGTGAAAATGACATTTGCCCTGAAATTTCCCAAACACGCAATTATTTAAGCTTAGTGTCACATGATCACTTGGCACGGTTTCTTTGGAGCCGTGCTGCATTTTCCTCTACAAAGGGGTTTCGCAAAAGCAATTCATGTTCAAGGACTGAATGTAAGGATGTAATTTTATGTCTTTGCTGCATACGCTGGGATCTCATCTCAAGAAGCTGAGAGGTGTTAAATTTAAGGGAGAGAGGGTGAAACGGCACTCCATAAAGTGACAGTTTCACTATTTCCACAGTCACCACTAACAGGGCTCTTTAAGCTACCTATTTATTGTTTTGACCCACGCTATACTGGGAAGAGGGTAGGAAATCTTACAGTATACAGCTAGCCAATTACACGGATCACATTTAATTTGCAATTGTATTAAAACATTTCCCAAAATGTTTTGAGTTGACCAGTTCATTCCTTACTTACACTTAAATATATCTGTAAATAGACACAAATAAAAATAATGATTAACTGCAATACCACCTTGTTGGGATATTGTACTGGAGAGGGCACTAAAACTTCTCAAACTCTGAGAAAATGACACACAAGGAATGTGGTCCAAAATATAATTAATTATAAATCAACATTTTGGGAATTTTAGGAAATTACGAATGTTTAATATCCCCATTGCCAGTAACACAGTGACCAGTCAAACTGGATGACAAGTTGTAAAACTGAATAATTAAACATATAATGTAACAGATGGCTTTATACCTCCTCTTTCAAGAAAAAACTACCCTAAATATCCCAGATAACGTAGGCATTTTAGTATAACTTGTACCCTTGTTAAATAATTTTTTATCAAAATACACTGTGAGCCTCAGTTATTCAGTCTGTAGCATTTCTTAGTGCTGACTGAGAAAAAAAGTTACAGAAAGAATTACTTTAAAAGAAGCCAAGAAACATTTTCAAAAGGTATAAATATATTTCTATTACCACATCAAAATTATACACTAAGAATTATGAACTGTCTGTTAATCAAGTCATATCTTGCAGTTCAACAGCTTCCCCTTATATCATAACCCAGATGAATAAAAAACAGATCCCTGAATTAAAAAAGACATAAGAAAAAAATCCTGTGTAATATTCACTACACAGGCTAATACAACTAATTGTATTTACATTAGCTATGCATTAATTTAAAGGGTTAAATGAATTATCAGTTATTTGTAAGTAAACTTCTATTAGAAAGATTTCAGTCCAACAATTTTACGACAATTATTAACAATCTCTGATTCAGCAGCCATGTATAACTGACTGATTATCATTCTCTCATTTCCTCTGTCATTGTGTGATTTTCTGCAGTCCATAATGAGAGGTGTGCTGCACATGCTTTATGAAAGCGCATATATGTACATGAATTGCGAAAAGATCCTGTCTCGTAGACGTTCCTTGACCATTTCTACTTGCCTTCCTGTCAGTGTAATTACAAATGTTTGTCTACACTTTTCCCACCTCATTCAGTCTTTTCTGGTGGAACTACTTCCATTAGTAGTTGGAGGTATATGGTAACGGGTCCTGTAGAGGGAAAGGTTTTTAGGTTAATGGTGCTAACATTTAAGTTAAACACTGGTTCAAGTGACAATAAACTTGCAGTTTAAATCCTTTGGTAACACTTTACATTAACAGCACCTTCATAATGCATTCATTATGCAATCATAGAACACTGAGTGGACCTCATGTATTTATAATACATTTATAGCAGTATGTCAGTATACCTTAAAAGTCATAAAAGCATTGCATTCATAATACTGCTAATGAACAAGGCATGACAGCTGTAATATACATTAACAACAAACATTATAATCATATAATCATAATGTTTGCTATTAATGTGTATTAAAGATATGTGTTAAGATATGTTAAGATGCTACAGTATACTTACATACTGCTTATGAATGTTCTATGAATGCATTACAAAGGAGTTATAATACAGTTAATGTAATGCGTTACCAATCCGTCTAGCTAAGCAATTAAAAAGATATATTTTTAGTTTTTTTACATAGTATTTTTCATAGAAAATGGTCCCTAGAACTCTTGTACATTCTTTTCTGTTACTCTTAATGCTTACATGATCTATATTGTTACACTGGTCTATGTATTTACATATTTCTACATTTGACAAAAAACATTTCCAATACCATATTTAGGTATTTTTAAGAGAACACACTCATCAACATAAACACTAACCTTTGAGTTTAGGAGAATCAAAATGGATTAAAAATTCAGAAAATTAAAATGAGTGTCAATTAACAAAAGTATATCAGAATTTTCATCCAGGTAATTACTATTATCAGTATTATTGAAGTAATGTAGTAATACTGCTTGGGAGTATCCCAATGAGCTGATAGCCATCAGAGGTTTGTGCTTTTTGTCCTTCTATAAAAAGAAATGTCAGTGTTCTCACAGAGACATTATAAAACAAGGAACACCGAATCTGATGTTTGTGAACAGCAAACGCTATTCCTATCTTCCAAGTTTTAGCGGCGGTGCTCAATCACCAAGGTATAGCAGTAAGTGTCTCCCCAGTAGTGCATGTTTGATTCGAAAAGTACCAAGCCTGGAATAGGTACTAAAAAAGGGTTCTGGAACTGCCTACAATTGGGTCGAGTTCCTGTGGTGTGGACATGACAAAAGTCCCTGGCTCTGGAAAAAGGTTTTGGTTCCAGAAAAAGTACTGGTTGTATGAAAGTGCCTATTATTCCACCAGAATTCAAACACTGGTAAGATTTGAGTACTCACTCATAACTCGTCGGGTCCAGCTCCATTTGTAGTGCACAAATAAGAAGTAAAAGATCAGACCACTAAAAATGAAGATGGTGCAATACAGGTACTCCAGGTCAGGCTGCTCAATGATGGGAGCAAGAACCAAGTAGCAAGACACAAGGAAGACCACTGCTGCAAGAAGAATGGGTACCTGTGTACAGAGCAAGAATAGCAAGCACTTTAACCCAGGTCTGATTCAGGTAATGACATTAAAATGTCTCACATCAATGAAAAACATGCTTCTGGTGGTGTTTGTTCTACAAGTATGTCAGAACCACTTGAAACTCCCAGTGTTGACAGTAATTCATTGTATATGAAGTATTAGGCACTACAGTCTGCAAGAAGCATAAACAGGATGATTTACTTGTACTATGTACATGAGACTAAAAAAAAACCTAGAAACTTCAGTTTAGTTTCTGTTTAAATGGGTAATTTTTCCAGTAGCGGTTTAGTGACATGCAAATTCAGACAAAAGACTGGGAGACACTATGCATTTCCTCCTGCCAGGCTTGCCTTGACTGGTCTTCTGAGTTCCTTCCTGGTGAAGCGCATGACGATAAGGGCCAGCACTGTCAGGCCGTAGAAGGTCCACTGGGCAAAGCTGAAGTAGTTGATGAGCATATTAATGTCGGCAGGCATGATGTAAATTATGGACAGGATGCCCTGTAGGATTGAAAACAGCAAGCTTAGGTAATTGTGGTTTAAAACTTAACTGTGGCCTCCTAATTGACCTGAATCAATAAAGACCCCCGTGTAATTAACACTTTTTTTTCTTTATCTAACCAGGCCTTTGGCTGTACCAGGAACTCCTAATCTACCATTATTTCCAACAACTTGCGTCTCAATGCATAAGTAATCAAGGATCTTTTTTTTTTCTCTACCAGGTTTTTTTGTGATATTTGTGATCACATTAAAAGAACAATAAAAAATAGATACAAAGGCAAGTTGGAAGAGAGAACTCACATTAAATATGATGGCGGGGGATGGTGTGCAGTGCCTTAGACTGATGTATGACAGGATCTTGACCATGTGACCTTCACGTCCTGCCACATAGGTCAACCTATACAATGAGATAGCAGGTTGTGAACATTCTTGACCTTGAGTGCATCACATATTGTTCTTGTTCAACCAGATCTAGGTGGCAATTAATCATTATCTCTATCCTTGGTAACGTCACTTACCTGCCAGCGGTAAAGCAGCTCCCATTGGCAGCCCCAAAGGTGGAAAAGACCACAAAAAGTGGGACCACCCAGGACATTGGGTAGAGGACCCGATCACCAAAAGTCTATGTGCCACAGAAGAAAGGCATAGGATGGGACAAGAGAAGAACGGCCTGATTACAGGTACAGGATATACTTTTAAGCACACAAAGATAAGTCTCACAGCTAGTAGCTGTTACATTCTGTTAATTTGTGGTTATGTACACAAAGCCCTTATCCCTAAGCCTTACCACAGCGACTGCTGGCGACTGTAGCAGTTCTGTAGGGGTCATGGCAGTGAAATATGCAATGTTAACAAGGATGTAACAGACAGACACCAGGGGTATCCCAATGGTGATGGCCAGGGGTAAGTTTCTTGCAGTACAAGAGAGAAACAATACTCTTTAGTACCACGCAAACTTATAACAGGATGAAGTATATCATACGGTGAATCACATTTATGCATGTATTTTTAAATTATGTAATTTGATTGGGAGCATTACCTGTATGGGTTTTTAAGCTCCTCTGTAATGAAGTTGAGCTGATTCCTGTAGAATAAAATTATTCTTGCATAAACATATATTAAAAGTTACTATGAAAAAACATAGATAATGTAAAAAGTAGAACTGGCACCTGTTGCTCTTAGTGTTTTATTCATTGGCATTGTTTACAGCAAGTAACTGCTTTTTATGGAAAATCTTTTGTTATTTTATCGTTATTTTTCTGTATCGTCGTTGTCCAAAAGAAAACATGTGTCTCCAAAATTCCATTATTTCAGGAGCAAGAAAAAATTCATTTTCTAAGACTATGTTAGAAAATTAACTTAAAGCAAAGCAATGAGACAGCCTTTGCACCCCAAATAGAAATTGATCTTTACACAGCTATCAGTGAACAGTGTAACAATTTAAATGGACTTATATAGATTGTTGTCGGCGAAGTAAATACTGTATACCATTGTCAACAAGATACAAACTAATTTCCCTATATATTCACAATTAACAATAATTTTAGTTATCTATCAACATTAAGTCATTTAAATTAGTATGAATTGTCCAGTAACACTTTACTTGATGGGGCACAAGTAATGTAGTATCTGAGGTACTACTTAAAGTAAAAAGGATGAACAAACATACTGTAGTAATGATGAACGAACATGAGATCAGTACATAACTATCAGTCTATGATTAATTAATACATTAAGTAAGAATGTACTACTACATTATTCGTGCCCCCTCAAGTAGTGTTATCAAATAATCCATACAAATGACCATCATGAATGCAAAGGTTAACAAGTACTAGCATATATACTATTTACATAGAGGGTTTCATAGAATATCTCTTCATTGTCCAAACATTATGAGTAGACAGAGGATAATGGCCATATTCCATCTATAGTAAAAAAATTACAAAAAGTGGGCATACGCAGTTTTCAACAGACAGCGATGATATTCTGGTTGAATTGTTGTCTTGTATAACTTGATTACAGAAACTGATTATGATCATTAAATAGTGTTATCCACTGTGACTATGGAATACTAGAAGAGGGTGGATGCTTCCAGCATTCATTGGCCTCAGTGGGTAGTACGATGTCTTCACATTATTTGCAAATATTCAGCTGAAACTCTAAACGGTATCTCAGTGTTTCCCAATCTGGTCCTTGGAGACCCCCGACAGTCCTCAGAGACCCTTCCCCTGCTAGGAGCTGGGAGGGAGCAAAAACACTGACTGTCTGGGGGTCCCCGAAGACCCGGGTTGGGAAAAATTGCTCTAAGCAACGGTCATGACTTTTGCTAAAAATGTATGATGAAACTATGATGACACCTTACCAGCCATCATAGGCCCACAGGCCGTTGTAGAACGCCAAACCAATGGTGCCGAATGAAGGGGATGCACCTTCAAAGGCATTCGTCAGGTTTTCTGTATTTCCTGCAACAAGAAACGATTGACGTAAGACAGTCTCAGCCACCCAGGAATATCAGCTCCATTAAAAGACCTCAGGGATGTTCTATGTCATGCCAGTTGTCTTAGGTCACAGACACAGCATATTAGAATAACAGCCAAAAGAGAAATTTTAGATCCGAAGCAAAACCACTCCTGTGACTCAGGAGCAGAGGTGAAGATTTCAACCAACCAGTTGAGTATAAAGAGTCACAGTCACAGAGTACGCAACTGGTTGGTTGAAACAAAATCTTGGTCTGGACCTGAAATCTCCACCTCTGCTCCCCAGACGGATATGAGGACATAAATCTGACTATCCAGCACAAAGGGTACCTTGCGCGAGCAGCACCATCCCAGCTATCACGATGATCAGGATGATGAAGAGCTTTGCTACTGTGAAGAAGATCTGCACATAGCTAGCCAGCTTGACACTCAGACTGTTTACCAAGGTGATTAGCACTGGGGAGGAAATCCAAGTAAACAGTATGCAATAGAGTATACCTCTGTCATACACACAAACATTGTACATATATTGCATAGCTGTCCAACAGTATCAGTGAAGTGTGTATACAGTGAAACTTGACATTTAATAACAAAGGTTTGTTTCTTGAACTGAGTCAGGTTCATTTCCTAGAGAAACAGCAGCAATCTTTTGCATTTCCATGGCAACTGCTCACCAGTGCCGTGCTCTTCAGTTAAATCCAAGCTGTAGTTTGCCTCTCACAAAGGGGCATTGACCTTCTACCACATTTAACTGTTTTTCTGTAATAAAGCAATTTGTTTGGCTTGGCCCACCCTTTCAGAGCCTCTGTCACCATTTTGCCGGCATCCACAGCAGAACCTAGTGTAGAGGCTTGTAGAAAACAATGGTTCATTGTTCACTCTAGTTACTGGAAATGAAACTAACTGAGCACAATAACGTCTGATTATTCATCCATACATCTTACAACCTCTTATCTAAAACAGAACATGACGACTCTGAAATCTATCCTAGCAAGCAGAGAGCACCAAGGCAGGAGAAAACCAGATGGGAAAGACACACTAAAATCCTGTCAGAGACACTATTTCATCTTTCTTTGGACTGGAGGTGTCCAGAAAGGAAACAGGAGTAACACTGGTTGAAAAATGCAAACAAAAACACACCCAGAACAAGGTCAGGATCGAAGCCTCCAACTTGTGTGCTGGTGACTAAGGCACTATGTCAACTCGATTAATTATTCCAATTATTCCATATCTATTTCTGAGATCTTTTGGTCACACACAGTGATGTATTAACTTCACGTGATATTACAGTATGCCATTGAAGGTCTGAGAGAGATCCAAAGGTACCAGTGTAATTTCAGGCTCTGTAAGTGTATCTTTGGCAGATTGTGCACAGTAAGGCATCATATAAACATATAAAACATTTAAACATATATATTAAATGAGTAGGAAAATTAATATTGTATGTGTAGTATACTATAGTATAGTAACCAACATTACTACACCATTAAAGTATGATTACTACAGTTTGTGATGACAGTTCAAATCATGTCAAAGCTGTAGAGTTTGTTAACCTGCTGACAATCAGAAACCCTCTGCACTTATTCAACAACCCACTTCTCATGACATTTAAGATGTATTGCAGCACAACTACACAGGGACAGAAGAAAATATACAACACCTGGAAATCCCCATCAATAACTGTCACTGCCTGCTACGTTTGGTATTTACAACCATGAATAATTAAAACACTTCTGTGCATATAATACAAAAGGATCAGCTTGGAGGTAAACAATCACAGAGCAAAGTATGCATATCCTTTGTATATTTGTTTTTTTCCAAAGCAACCACAAACAAACAAGCAATTCAAATTAAATGTACCATGAACTGAAGCATCAATCTTTTTTCAATAAATGACGCCTATGAATGCTCAACAAGTATCCTGTGATTTATGTTTCCTAGAGTTCTCCTGGATTCACTTACAAATGGCGGCAGCTGCCAGGCACTTTATAATGACCGCTGGTGGGGTGCATCCTGGGTAGAAGGGCGTGGCGGCGTACTCGGCAAAGCTGAGCGCGATGATGGCAAAGGATGAAGGCTTCAGGACTATCACTGTGGTCCATGAGTAGAGGTAGGCCACAAGTGAGCCAAAGCCCTCCATTAAATATGGATATTCCCCCCCAGACTTGGTGATCATAGTTCCGAGTTCCGCGTAGCACAGAGCACCTGAGAAGTGCCAGACATGAACACAAACATACAGTGAGCTGATGTACTCATAGAGTGACTGATGATGACCCAGTTAATCCACCGCGTTCATGTACTGAACACAACGCACTTGGGTTTAGCAATCTGAAAGCATATTAACGTCTACGTGATGCAGCACAAATCTTATGGTGTCAAGGATGCGGGCGGCTCGGGTGCGGGAACGTGGCATGGTGCACACAGAAATGAGAGTGGACGACCACTGGTGGCTCCAGGAATATGAAAAGGGAGTTTATTAAATAAAAACAGAACACACTACAAAAAACATAACCAAAAGGACCACGAGGGGTCAAAAACTAAAAAGGGATTAACAAAGACTAAACTTACAAATGGGGTCAAGACAGGCAGACTACAAACAGAATGCTTGCTGGTCAAACGGGGAAGGGACACAGAGTAGGACAACAGGGGCTGACCCTGACATATGGCACTCATTCTTATGTTATTCACTTGGGGAAATGTGTGGTGTTCTGAGGTCATTCATAAGGTGGCGTGAAATCTACTGATATCTGCATTGGTACAGAGACATGCTGAAGGGTTTGTTTTTTTAAGGCTGCTGTGTGGTTGAGCCCGGTTTACTCACCAATGGTTGCCAGAACTCCACAGGCAGCCCATACGGAGAGGCACGGGCCAACGGCACCCGTGCCGGACAGCACTGCCTTTGGGGAGATGAAGATCCCTGAGCCTATCATTGTCCCGACGATGAGGCATATCCCACTGAACAGCCCCACCTGTCACACAAAGGCATTGCTTCATTTAAACTCCCAGTGAATTGACTCTCAATCTCTCTATACCAGTAACCAAAAAGTTAGCAATATTGTCAGCTTGTCTCAAATAAAGCTCCAGAGAGTGATTCTTCATTCATTTCAATGGGAAAAATGCTAACGCTAACTATGACAACCGTAACCCCTACCCTGCCCTAACCATAACCATAAGTAACCAAACAAAGTACAAGAGTTTTTGCATTTTTAGTTTTCTCATAGCAGATACCAATTTTTATAAAACAGAGTTTTCCCTTATGGGGACCAGGAAACCGGTCCTCATAAGGGAAAAAAAACGGATATTTATCACGTTATGGGGACATTGTGTACCCACAAGGATAGGTAAACCCGCTCACACACACGCACACACACACACACACATGCACAGGCACACACACACACAAGCTCTCATCCCACCTAAACACTCACATCCTTCTGTAGAGCTGCAGCCTTCACTTGATCCCCCCCATACTGAGCCTGGGGGGGCCCTTCAGGGCCCGTGCTGCTGTTGGGACTTTTCCTGGTCCTCATGGTGGTGTCACTCATATTTCCCTGATGGTCTCCTCACTAAAATGGAGGGATGTAGCATGAGGGAAATTCTTGCACTCTCAGGAACTCCAGGGATATCAGTAGTCAAAGCCACATGGAAGGTTTTTGACCTGTATCCATTCTGTATGATCTACATAGAGATGTCTCTAGTCATCTCAAAACAAACATGATGAGACACTTTGGTTAGTTATTATGACTAAGATTTAATTAGTTATTATTATAATATAATAATATATAATATAATTTCCTAGTTATAAAGTCAAAAGATGGTCTGCCTGGGTAATTTAATACCCTGTGGATCCACAGATTTGTGTCTGTACGTCCTGAAGCGAAATACATTTTCTGCTGAATGATGTTGATAGTGTTTATAGTTGTATCTCCTGTCCCATTTTGTAGGTACCTTTTTCCACCTCTCTCTTGTGATCTCTGAAGCTGCTAACTTCATTCCTGAGCACATTCTTTTCCCAACAGAAATCCACACTCCTCCATTAGTTTCACAATTGGTTACTTACGCAGTTAGGATCACGTCGACCCCGTGCCTATCCCAAGATGTGTCAATATGCTGTACTGCAGAAGAGCTGCTTCCATTCCAGCAGCCAGCCAAACAAGGGAATTAATAATCAACACAGCTTGTAACTCAAGTGCGTTAATGATTGATTTTTCACACATTTTATGAAAATAAGTGAATGCATTCACAGTATCAAAAGTATTTCTTAAGCCGTAGTACACGGCCAGTTCTTATCACAAGACTATATTTTAGGGATGGTGCACTTGTTTTGATCTCTTCAGATGTAGTAGCCCTACTTTTGCATTTACAGTAAAATAACTCCAAAACAATCACCAAATATGTCAAGAAGTACAATTATACCAGTTATTATATCAAGCACAACACTCAATAATTGTTAAATCTGTTGAAATTATAAAACACTATCAAATATCTGAATTCTTGTTGTGCTACAATATTGATCTGTCTATAATTAACATCCAGGCTCTTAACGGCTCTACAAATTGAAGCCTAATTAATCAATACCTTCCAGGAATATATGTTAAATTTATCTCCTGTACATTGAAACGTAAATGTTTTATATAAAATAAATCAATCACTGCTTTGTAATACAATTTGCTGTTGATCATTTATCTATGGTTTATTGAAGATACTATGGTATATTATTTAGTACTATACAACATAGAATATAATCGTCATGATATTATTAAAAAGCATGCTTAATACCCAAATCATTACAATATAATCAGTATAATGTAATCAACTGATTATGTATTTGCACCTTGTGTTAGCCTAAGAGTTCCGTTAGCCACTTTATGTTAGCCCTGAATGTATGAATATCCACCTTTATTAGTGTTATACCTTATCACTATATTGAAGGACAAATATAATATCAAACCTCAAGTTTGACAATGTGCAACAAGCTGAAGCTGCCAAGGTTTGCTACTGAAGGAAGGGATTCGCCAAAGTTCACGAAAAGTTCACGGCTCAGTTTTTTTTAAAAAACCAAGTGGAGATGGTCACGCCACCACATATCACCTAGGGGTGTAGATTAAGGGAAAAAACAATGATTGTAAATGGTTGAAAGAATGATGATGCTCAAGTGACAAGATATTGTTAAATGATAAGAACTTGTATAAAAATTGGTGTAAAACAGTAGTGGACACTCTTGCAAGTGTCGGGCCTTTGGTTGTAACCTCATTGTTGCAATAAAGACTGAACTTGGATCTACACAAGTGGCTTCTGACTTCTGATTTGGCGGGGAAGGAAAAACCACAACAAAGACATTGTGTAGATCAGTGTTTCCCAGTCCAGACCTTGGGGACCCACAGTCGGTCCATGTTTTTTGCTGCCTCTGAGCTCCCTACCAGGTGATCCCCATTTCTGCTAAAACTTAGACTGTCTGTAGGTCCCCGAGAACCAGACTGGGAAACACTAGTGTATAGGACAGAGAAGTCTCCTCTGCTCTGACAGGAAAGTCAGCTGACCTGCACCTGAAAGTGTAAGAATTCAGACTTATTATCACTCTTGTTACCTACACGGGATGTGCGCAACCAAGATGTATATTGCAGCAGAGGAGTAGGTATACTGCCAAGACTTTGGGGGTTTTCAGCACAGAAGCGGAGCATGGTACAAGGAGAAAAGGAAGGTGATGATCCACTTGCGGGGCCACAAGACAGCAGGGGTTTTATTACAGAAACAGAGAACACTGGAAACACTACAAACAAAATGGATAACGAGGGGTCAAAATTAAGGGTACGAAGTAAACTAATAGAACCAAAACGACCTACAAGGGGGAAACTGGGATCACAGAGAAGCAGGGACGCAAACATAGAACACAACAAATCAGAATAATCACCATCAGGGAATCATGAAAACACACACAATAACTCCACGAGGAATACAGCAGGATCAGGTATTTAAATAGAGAGGGTTAACAAGATAACGCAAGACAGGTGAGATGATCCTGCTCACGAAAGGTTGGGACAGACGGGTGCTGACCCTGACAGTAAACTGCCAGTGTGACATTCTTTCCAGACATTACTTCTACCTAAATATTACTCTGCTCCCTCTGGCTGTCAGAATTGCCCTGTTGTCATATGTAAGCCATAATTTGAGAAATGTCAAGGTCTCCATTATGGATAATTAATGATTTGTCTGTGTGTGTCTGTGTGCTTCACATTTCTTTATATTCACAGTAATACTGGACTTATGTTCTAATGTTATTTTCAATTGAAGATAAAATAAGATCCAATCCTGGGTATATCATATTAGTGTATTTTCATAACAATAAGTAAACATAATGTATCCTGGTAATAAAACATCCAGGTAGTGTGCTTGACTTTCAGTCTGCTCATGGCATAAGGATTTGCTCATATGCCTGTTGATGCCGCTCTCCCTCAACCGCTGTTAATGGCCCCTTCCTCACGCCCTGTCTAACACATCTCTCATAATTATAAGATGTTAAAATGACCCCCTCAAATGTGTAACATATCCCAACAATGACCTGAGGTACCACTCTGTCAACCACAGTATGATTATTTGACATTAGCTTCGACCAGCCCCTATACCATTATATACTGAAGATAAGGTTATGAGGTCCATTGCAAGACAAGATACAATTTAAGGCTTAAAAGTCCATACATCTAACCATAAAAACCATAAATCTCGGATGGCAGGTCTTCTCAATGTCAACAGGTTCACCACATCACATTTATACATTAACACATACTGCTGTGTCATCCAAAGTGGTTCACAGTTAAGCGGCCAAGGTTCCATCCATGAAAAACTTTACCTGGCCAGAACGTCCTGCTGTCCTGCTGAGCCGCTGTTCTCTAACCCCTCAGAGGGAGACATACCAATGGTGCTCTGAAAGAGGCTGCTCTGCTATTGGAGAGTGGGTGTGGGTGGAACCCCACCAGAGACATGTGGACACATCTCACCCACACAATAGCCCTTTGTTGGGGATACCTGACACCATCTGCAGCGGGCGACCCAGATAGATCAGGGGTAAGGGAGGTACTCTGCCTCAATTACCAGAGTAGGTAGATAGAGATCTCTACATGTCTGAGAATTCATCACAGTGCCCCCCCCAGTCAGATCCCTGAGTGGCACGCCCCAGTGGCAGTGTTGATTCTCCTCCAGTGTTACAACATCCTGCATGGCCAATCCAAAGATGGTGCTTTCTGCTCCTTATCTATAATCAAGAGACAGCTGGGCTCTGATATTAAACTGGCTGAAGAGCATAACAACATGGCCATATTACAACATCTGTATTATCATTGTGCATGTACAATGAAACTATGTATTGAACTTCTTCCTCCAGTCACAGGTGCTATATAGACTTCCTGAAATGACAGCACAGTGTTTAAAGACACAGACCTGTAAACTGAAGATTCAAATGGGGAGGTTCTGTTGTACCCTTGAGTGAAGCACATGACTTCCTACAGGTTAATCACCAATGAAAACATGAAGAAATATGAATATCATCAAGTATCAGCTAATTAAACATAGGCGTAGGTGTGATGTAGGACCACCCATGACCAAGACTGCACATTGACTTGAGAGGTGAACTGAAAGCTTGTTACATAAATATACAAAGCTTCTGCTACATACTGTTGCTAGACCGTTGTGCAAATGTCAGGGTTGGTACCTTTTTTACTAGGATTTTGTAATTCCTAGTATCTATAGTACTGGATTTCTGTCCCCAAGTCTTTGTTATTTTCTGTCTTAGTTTTCCTGCCCTTGGTATTCATTTTTGTTAATTAGTTGCAGCTTCTTACCCTGTATTTTTGTTAATTGGTGGTCCTGGTAATGTTTCCTTCCTGCTCCCTCTTTACACTAGTTTGGTTTGTGTATTTAAGTTCCTGCCTGTTCAGCGATTCATTGCATGTGGTTGTATAGGTGTAAGTTGTGTGGGTGCAGTGTTACTTGCCTGCTCTCGCCCTCACAGTGTCGCTTTGTTCCCTGATCATGTTTCCTTTTGGTTTCTAGTTGTTAGTCCTTGTCAGTTCTAGTTCCTGGTTGTGTCAATATTGGTTGATTAATTTAGTATTTTTGTCTATTCATGACTGATCGTAGTCTATTTGATTCTGTTGTGTAGTTTATTTTGTTAATAAACCTCTTGTGATCTTGAAACCACCAGAGGATTGTCACTCTCTTCCTGCCCACAAAATGCCATGCTGTGACAGCAAATTAATTGAAACAAGCTGTCGCATCTATAGGCAGATAGACTGACCACAGTTAACGCGGACATCAGTCAAATTCATACTTATTGCCTTGGGTCCATATTTAGGACCTGGTGGATTGAAAAAATTATATGGGGACAACCCAGTATAGGGTGTCAATCTATTGCTGGGCACACAAACCATTTATGCCTATAGGGAATCTGGCAATTCAACTTAGCATGTTTTTGGACTGGGGGGGTTAACCAGGGAACCCAGAGAAAACCCCAAGACAACACAGGGAGATGCCTGATCCCCAGAGCATTCACTTCAAGCATTCATGGATGGCTGAAGCACATGCAGTCATACCACCCAGCTCTAACCCCATCTGAGCAGGCCTGCCAGTCTGTGGTACAGTGCCTGCTCTGTTCATCCACTCAGGCCACTTGTTTCAATTTACTTGCATAAGTTTGTACTGTTTTAAACAAAACAGAAAAATATGATGCATCACCTGACTCCAAACAAGAGATCGATAGCGTTACTGTGATGAGCAAAACAGATTCACTATAAACACTATGTGTTAGTTTAAATGTACCAGATTCTGATTTGTTATATATAGTTATTCATTGCAGAGGATACCGCTTTGGATAAATCTATATGTATTTTCAAAATTAGACGTTGTGATACTTCAAAGCATTCAACTACTCGAATTTCTTTAACGTTTTTCTGCTTGACTGCAATTTACTTATTTAAACAATTGCTTTATTTGAAAGTCATTTCAAATGTGATATTTAGATATAAAGAACAGTGATATTTAATCAATATTTGCTCATTTCGGTACGTGATGTCACTGATATCTTGGTTTAGTAAAATACAGAATTTGTGTCAATATATTCAGGTAAAAAATGTCAATATAAATATGGATGCTATTTAGTACAATAGGCATTACTGACTAATCAAAATTAAAGTAAAGAATTACTTGGCGGTCTAAACGGCGTTATCCTTGGTCATCACGTGATTATTTTATCCAGGGCACACTTGTACAGTGTTAGTGAGAGTGCACTTTAAAAAATATAAAACCACCTACTTTTTTGCAGAGCAGTACATTTTACCCGCATAAAAACTACGTATTTCGTGTTTTGCCGCATAGAGGACTAAAGCAGTTATTTTACTTACCAAAGTCTGAAATTTTACGGGACAAGTCGCAAGTGGGTATTTGCCGCGGAGTGGAGTGGGATGGCGACCCGTTAGCCTGCGTGGGGTTTAACTATCCACACTGCGACCATGCGCGCTGGTTCCGGGGCTGAGCTGAGGCAGTGGAGGTAATGATTAATCTGTACGTTCCGATGGCTTTGTAATACACGCTATTTAAATGGTATATAGCCTTGCATTATATGTCTGTACATTGAAGAAGAGCAATTAAGGACGATGAAAAAGAGTTGGAAACAGAATAATGTAAGTTTTCCTATAAATAACTGAGTCGTGGCTGGCTTGAGAAGGTCTGCTTATCACCTAGAAAGAGCAGGAGTATGGAAAGAAAAGTCTGATGAAATTATACAAGATAATTGGGCGTGTTAAATTTTACGCGTCTTTGTTTTATTTATGCCAAACATTTTCAGAACAAACAGAAGGCAGAACAAGTGATTCGTTTATCTGAGTAACTCATTTACACGTAAGAGTTAAATATTTATACTTATCAAATTCTTGACAGTGTTCTCAATAACAAGGAAACCGTGCAATTGTATCATTTAAACAAGAGGACAATGTTTCAGTTGGATTATGACCCTAACATGCGGCCCATTGTCATGGCAAACAGCCTCAGCCTCTAAATGTACCTCTCTGTATCAAAAAAATGAACACAAAGAGAACAGAACTTTATTGACATTTAAGTAGCCATTTCCAGTTTTGCAAAGTTGATAATGGGTATTTGGAATGTTTTTTCACTCAATAAACCGATTTAACTTTGCTGTATGTCTTGATTACTGTTGACATTGTAACGTAGATATCGCTGGAATAATGGAACCGTGGACATTAAATTTTCCCAGAGCTCATCCACATTTAGTAGGCTTAAAATGACAGGATTTTATATCATAATAACCAAAATGATCAGACTGTTTACACAATGCCCTAATGGAAATTGTGCAGAACTTAAATTTAACCAAATAGTGGCCCTCACGGAAGGAAATCCTCTCTATTTCAGCTTTCTAATTTACTGAACAATACAAACTGTACAGAAAGATCTTTGAAATGATTGCACGCACTATATTGCATATAAACACATATAAGTAGTAACATTTGAGGGCTGGACAATTTTACTGCTTTTTTGTTAAATATTTCTCAATCGGCCAAAGCCTTCCGTGTTTAATGATCTATAACACAGCATTTCTTTCATTTAACCCATACAGTACACATATTTGTAATAAATCTTGCAGCTTCACAAGTGACATATCATTGTCAATAATGTCCGTCTATGTCAATTTAAGCCCTTCATTACTGTACAGCTCAAGGCGAGGAAACCCAGTATGTTCAAAGAATGGCCGGAGACTCTAATCCGACAACACAGGTAAGACCTGCTGCTGGGGCGTAACCAATTTATACGACTGCATCTCCCTCTTCAGGGATTCACTATAAACTGCAGTTTCAACAAACTGATAATTACACAATGTCTCATTATAAATTGGACATTCTTATAGGCACCAGGTAGCACGTAGAGCACCTTACACTTGCTTTACAGCAGGAACATGCTAACAGATTACCGTGAAGGATAAAGGCTAAAATCTAAGTGTGCTCTTCACTCGCATTTGATTCTGTTGTTCAAGCATGTTTTGTGCTGTTAGCTTGCAGACAAAAGAAAAGCATGGAAAAGAAATATAGATCATCACTGACCAACAGATAACCGAGTTCACCATTAGGAAACACATCTCACCACTTCAGCTATAACTCAAGTTATATTACGGTGAATGGCAGTCACGTGATGCACACGTGGCCAGCATAACCTTATCGCATTAAAATTTATAATACTGAGCAGAAGTATTGCGGGTCTGTTTACGCTCCACCAGACAGGGCGTTTGTCATATTGAGAGGCTGTAAAGTTTGTGCCACAATGACCGGCCAGAGATTTATCTCAGGTTGTACCTTTGGCTCTTTAGAAATGCAGGTGTTTTGTTTTCAATCTTCCATGAGAAAGCATAAATGTACTGCAAATACATAATAAAATTCCAATCAGTTTAGGAAACATTACCCACAGCTCTAAGAAACTACTGTGTTTCACTGTTACAGTAAATATCCCACTATTAACTGTATCTTAGTTACATTTCATATTGTTCAATGGGCATCTGTGGTTTTCTTTTGGGGGGGGCGGGGGGCGGGATGTTGAACTGCCTCAGTAAATCCACAGTTGTATAAATGGCAGATAGTGTAATATAAAATCTACAAAACTACCTTGTCAATAAATGAAGACGGTCACTAGATGTCACTGTTGCGTCTTTGACGTTCCCTGAAAGACAAGTAAAATTCAGCTTGCTATAATGTTTCTCATTACAACAGCCCATCCCCACCCTTGTTTTTGTCAGAATTATAGCAGGGCTGCTTTCATCCAGAGTTGGTTACCATGGCTACAGAGCTAACATGAAAAAAAAGCTAATTGCCCAGAAACTGCACCACATGGCAGGTATTTGCTTTTCGCTTTACAGAATGCAACACATCTTCTCCTTCGTGGTTAAATGTGATGTCTGAATCATGTCATTTTTATATGTGTTGGATTTGAACTTGGGGTTCAAGCCTGGTTTGAGTGACATATGCAAATGTTTGCCTTTGCATGGAATTCTGGTTCATTGGCTCTGTCCTTCCTGGCCAGGGATGTGGAGATCTATCTGTATCTCTCTGTCTCTCTCTTTCTCACACACACACACACACACACACACACACACACACATGCGCGCGCAGGAACTCAAAGGTCATCACCGTCCTCATGTTTTTAAAATGATTCTTTGCCATTTCAGTTTCCTCCTGCACAGAATGAGACAGAGTCATGCAATCTGGAGAATTCAGAAACAGGTCAGAAGTTTATTCCTGGGGGGTTTTTGCTTTTTAGGGGTGCATGGTCATTCATGGTGAATGGGGGTGGGGTCTATCAAAAAAGATGTTTGACTCAACAAAAATATAGGGACATCACTTATGCTTTGGTGAAAAGTGAAGTCTCTGCGAATATATTATCCCTCGCACAGAAAAGGACATTTATTAATTAAAGTTTTCCCTAAACCAGAAGCATAGAAAGTTTATAACCAGCACCCATGAATACACACCCCTGCCCATAGTTTTCTCTTTCTCTTTTCAGATTGGGCACACCGACCTAAAATGCTTCCTTTGTGTCTTTCTTCATTCTTCATTTCATTTTTAAAATGTCAAAAAAAAAAAAAAACGAAAAGCAAAATGTGTAAGAAAGCAAAACATGAAAACTACTTCTTAGGAGCTTTGAGATGGCAGCCGGGCGACATCAGCTTGTCGTGGTGGAACTCAGAGACAAACCATATTTATAATTGTATAATATCGAGGATCCACAGGGAACACTATCCATGAAAGCAATACCCTGAATCAATACAAAGGTACTACTTCAGCGAACCCCCCCCCCCCGTATCAGAGCTTGGCGGCCAATGATGGATCTCCACTCTTTGAAATAGGACCTAGGGCATCTGTAAGTATGGGTGCCCATGAAGGGATGAGATGGCAGAGCAGCGGGGGGCTATCGAGGGCCCCCTCTGTTGTTTTAGATATTTCCGTTTTACCCTTTTCTCAGTCATTATGTCACCACAGGGGGCTCTGCCGTCTGTGACTGGGACCCCTGTGGGTTTTATAATCAGTCCCACGTTTTTATCAGTAACTGTATAATGCAGGAAGGACATCAGATCTTCAGTGGAGAGAAAGCTGCTCTCACGGAAGAGATCAGTGGCCTTAACAGAGATTTTGGTGGCAATACCCTCTGTGTGGTATGTTCTGTGCAGGAGGGAGAGCTTGTCGCAGTGAGTCTCTCACTTCACGTGGCCCGACTTGGTCTGAAGCCACTGCGCTTTGCTGAATGCCACACTGAGCACCCTTAGCAGCAGGTCATGTCAAACAGCACACTCTGATCCAGGACGGCAGAATCCGACCTGAACATCAGAGAACAGTAACCCCGAGTGCACTACCCTAAATCTGCAGTAAGTATCCCGTTTGAGTTTGTAGAAGGGTAGAGGAAATGAAAGATAGCAGGAATCAGATCCTCAAACAGGACAAACAGATAGAGTGACATAAATGAGTGTAACATTAACCTTGCGGGAGGTGAATATTTATTTAGAATGATAGGACAAGCTGGAGCTGTAGTACTGAAATCTCACACAGCAGCCTGCGGCTTGGCTGTTTCATGTGAATATGCACACATGCATATGTAGTGTGTTTTTCTCCCAGAATGCTTTGTGCAGAATCCACAGGTAACATGATGCAGGGGGGAAGGTGAGGAACCAGGTTCTTTGTGTAAGACTACCTAGATATGTGTGCACTTATATGTGCTATATGTGTGAGGCATGTATCTCTCTAGAGGGAGAGCGCTCTGCTGAAAACATAACATATGCTTGCCTGTGAAGCATAAACTTTCCCAGGACTGGGAAAGACGCTGTTGGTTCAGACCTACAGGTAGGATTATCTTTAGGCTCCAACCTGAAGTAAATGCTCTCATCCAACCTATTCACTAAGGAGCAGCTGATTGGAGGATAAATCGCTGCCTTAGATCAAGGAAACGGTGATCTGAAACTTCTGGCCTGTCGTCAAGCCATTCCTCCCAAATTTCCCCAAGCCTCAGGGGATGGTGAGGCAACAGTGTTCCAAGGCTGACTCTTGACAGCTCCTGGGCTCTGCTCCAGGCCAATGGATTGCATCTTTGCATTTTGACCATGAACAACTTCTTGTGCCTCATGGGACGGGAACACAGAGAGGGGGCTGGAGTTGAACCTCAACAACCTTGTAGCAGCAGCAGCTGAGCAGAATAAGTGGTTAGAAGAAGGTTGGCTGGTAGGATCTCTGATTTCCTTCTGTGCTAATCTGACAGGACCAGTGACCAAACTCTTTAGCAACACCTAAGCTTTCCCCTCGCAGCACTTTATTCCATTTGATGAAGCCTGCAGGATGACTGTCAGCGCCCACAGTGTAAAAGGTGTGTGCTTCTCTTCACCTCTGCTGAGCTGTGATGAGTGTTGACGGGGAAAACACAATGAGGATTAATTACTAATTCAAAATTCCTCAAAAACTGGGTGGAGTGGACCAAAGAGAGTGAGGTAATCAGTATGTACTCAAAAGATAACCAATAAACTTGAAATGTAGCAGTGAGTAATTAAAAGCCCGATACTGTTCATTTGCAGTGAAATATAAAATGATAAACTGGTTCTCCATTGCAATGAGTTCGGGTTCTCCTCCCTTGCTTAGTCATGGCTTTTGTAAATGTGTTTGTGGCAATTACTTCACATGCTTTCTGTCATCGTGCTTCTTGCATCACTGTGCGTTTTGATCCAGTGCTGCACAAAACAATCATTCTTGTTTTCTGAGGCAGAAACCTTTGGCAGTTCTCTGCCTTTTTGGACAAAATCATGCACCTGAGGAATGGATGGAAGTGTGAGATGTCCTTGGTTTTCTCAGACACCTTTACATTTATAGGGCCAGGCTTGATCTTCACCTCGTCTGTCTACCGTGCGACCAGTGCGGGACACCTACCCCTCCATCATAATCCTTTTAATCACCTCACTTGAAACCTGGCTTCTCTCCGATTTGGAAAATAGTCTTCGACTAGACTAAAAGGAAAGCTTAGCATTTGTGATGGTACTGCAGTTAATAATGCACTTAAGGCATGTCATATAAAGTGTGATGTTGTTGTAGTTGCAGTCTTGCCATTCCCCTGAAAAGTCTGGAATTGTGTTCTGGAAAGGAGCTGGAATCTAGTGCAAAAGGAAGCTTATGAGTAGAAATCCAGGCAGTTCTTCTCTCCCTCATCAAACGACTGGTTGTGTGGGTGGTCCGAGTTGGACTCAAACATAGGGCTGTGTTGAAGCAGGGGTTTGGTCCTGCCTTTGCCTGAAGCAGCAAGTGGTAGGACAGTACTCTGGGAAGTCCGGCCTGGGAGTGGCCCTTCCGTGAAGTCCAGCTTCGCCTCAGCAGGGGTGGGCAACCGCTCAGCCCAGGACAGTGACTGGAACAGAGTCTCTTTGATGCGTTGGTTCTCTTTGGATGTAGCTTCCCAAACAGTCTCCAGCTCACCTTCAATTTCCCTGGAGAAAGGAAGATCACATGTGTGATATATTCACAGAGACTTCACTTTCACCATGTGAGATGACCAATGTCACTATGATCTTCTCAAACCCACAAAAACCTAGGAGTTCTTCACACTGTTTAGAGAGATGTCGTATATCCGCAGCTACTCTCAGCCCATGCTGTATCTGCTTAAGGGGCGGGTAGCCTACAAACACCCCCATACCCATCTCTGGATCTGTTTCCTTAGTATGGAATGGTCTGCTTACTGCTGAAATTCACAGAAACTGGCAGTCAGATAAATGATCTGTCCCATCAGCCCTAAATGCACATTGCAGAGCTCTAAGCCACAGCAGGGGCAGAGCGTACACTGTGACAGTCTCTTCTGTAATTTACCGTAAATAAACCACAGTGACTGCCACCATCTTATCAAGTGTGCTTGTTAGCCACTGCTGTAATCCACTGCTAATTGCTCACGGAGTAAACATCACAAGAGCACATCTTATCGAAAGTGTGCTTGTGAGTAATCATCATAATCTGTAGGAAATCAACAATGCGAGAGCCACAAGTAGAGTGGGCCACGTTCCTGCCTGGTTCTACCTGTTGCTGCCGGGATTCTGCAGTGCCGCAGATGCCACTGATGTGAGGAGAATCGAGCGCACAGTTACACTGCAGTCTCAGTGATCTACGGAGCTGCTGAGCTATGCTACTGTGGTTCAGTTACACAATCTTCAATGCCAGAGATAATTAACCATATGGATGTTTATTATCAGCATCATCAATCACCTTCAAATTACCATATTCCTGTAAAAATGCCAATATTTTTACAGCTCTTTCCATGAGCCTTGGGGTTGGTCCTTGAAAGTAAGAGAAGTAACATTCTGAGCTAACGACTAATGAGTAGCATCAGCCAACCCAGCTGCTCCTTTCAGCTTAAGCCAAATTTCTGCCAAAGTCTGGGGTGGGAGAGACCATGCTGATTAGTGACTGTATGTAGGGTTAACTGTAGAGATGGTCCACTAATCGATTCTATTGAATTGTTATGTCACTGGATAAAACTGTTGATAATTATGATAATTGCACATTACAAGACAATATTAAGAGTTAGAATTTAGTGATCAGTGTTAACGCACCACAGTGCAACAATGAAATGTGTCCACTGCATTTGTGACATAGCAGGGGGCAGCTAATTCAGCAGTGCTTGGGGATGGTACCTTGCTCAGGGTACCTCAGGGGTGACTCGCAGGTGGGTGATTCGAACCTGCAATCTTTCAGTTACAAGTGCGCTTCCCTAACCATCAAGCCACCACTGCCCACCTTAAAAACTTTTGCAGTTAAGATGGCTTCCATGTCATGTGTATAATCAAGTGTATTGACAGGTATGTGGGGATGAAGATTTGTGTTAATTGGATTGTTCAGATCAGTTGTGGGGGTATGGGCAAAAATTCAGACCAAGATTTTGTTTCAACCAAGCAGTTGAGTACTATGTCACTGTGACTTTTTATGCTGAAGTAGCTGGTTAAAACAAAATCTTGGTCTGGATTTTTACTTTCTGAACCTGAGCTATCCACCTCTGGTATAGGCCATGTGTCATTAAAAGTTTGTAGGTTTGGGGAGGCCTGAGGTGCAGTGAGGATTGTGTCCTTTGTGAGTGAGCAAGTCCATGTGTTCTACCGTGCTCTTCCAAACTGTTGAAGTCGGCTTGGTTTTTTGTGCATTCTTGCCTTGCTGGCTTGGGCTACTTGGCCAGCCCTCTTTCTCTTTCACACCTAATCTGATGGAACAGCAAAGCAGAGCGCAGTTTAGGTTTTGTATTAGTCTCATCTTCCTGTCACTTCATTGTTTGCTGCTTTATGGAACTTAGCAAAGGGAAACACACCCTTTTCATGGGCAGACAATACTGCTGTACACTTTGTTCCAAACTGATCACATTTGTTATAGACCGATACTAGTCAAGAACCGAGTGTGAATCAGGGCCGCCCATGTCTCACGTCTGGCCTAGGGAGCGGCCTGCCAGCGGCTGTAATTATTTCCGCACCCCGCGATGTATTCACAGAGTGACGTCTCCACCTCTGGATGGAATCCAGGGGCGGAGACCACCGAAGACCTTCTCCCTTCCCCCAATGCAGATACAGATGACAGGAAGAAAAGCAAACATTCCTTTTGTCAGAGCAGCAGAGAAACAGCATAACTCAGAGATCAGAAGGACCCTTGTACCATCAATCCATCCCTAAGTTCATCCACGTATGCAGTTTTGAACCATTTTTGCAGGACAGGGTCGCCGGGGGGGAGGGGTGCCTATCCCAGGCAGCACAGGGCAAAAGGCTGGGGTACAGCCTGGATGGGATGCCAGGTTATCATGGGACATATACACAGGTCATACACTCTCACATGCACAGTCGTGCACTACAGAAACTTAGAGACTCCAATTACCCAAACTGTACATCTGTGACTTTTGGGTGGAAACTAGAGACCCTCACACCATCAAAATTTTTAGGGAAGGTTTCTGGGGAGGGTGTGGATGTTTAGGGAGAAGGCTGATTACGACACCTTCCTGAGTGATCCCAAGCGAATACATGAATGCTACACTTTGTTGAGTGTTCCCAAATGAATATATAAGTACTGAGCTTTGCTGAGCGTTACTAAATGAATATGTGAGTACAACACTTTGCTGAGTGTTGATAAATGAATATGGCAGTTCAACACTTTGCTCAGTGTTCCAAATGAACATATGAGTACTATGCTGTTAATAAATAAATACATGAGTATTACATTTTGCAGAGTATTAAGTGAATAGCAGTTCAACAGTTGCTAAGACAATTCCTTGCCTCTGTTTTGACCTGCTCCTCTGCTACAATCCCTCGAGATAATGCTTAAAGTGATGTTACCTTACATGTCTTTTTGAGTGAATTCAAAAATTGCCTCATAAAACTTTTTTTGTTTAAATAAAAGGCCATTATTCCTGATAAGGGCAGTGCTGGCATGGTGGCTGAGGCTCAGAGAGCAGTCAAGGATGAGTAGAGGACCTGATGCAAAGTCAAGTACCACCTTCCCCTCTGTCTGATGGGGCCCTTGGCAGGTCACATGACAGGACACTCCATCTCCCTAGAAGGCCACCATGCACCATGTAACCTAACAAAATATGAGACTTTTGCCATTTTTAGGTTTTTGATTGCATTCATAGATCTTTGTGGGGGCCTGAAAAGTGGTCCCCACATTGTCAAAATAGCAGGTTTTTATTACATTGTGGGGGGCATTTGGTCCCCACGATGTAATATAAACCAAATCCACACACACAGACACACACCTACACCCATTAACATTTCAAATCATACATTAAAAACAATGCGAGAACTCCGTAGACCGACTAATTAAGGGTCCTTACATATATTATTAATCCAGTAAGCACCTTCCAAAACAGGCACCTGCTCAAATACATATGACCATACCTTTAGGTCTGCGTGCGGACTAATCACTATCCTATCCAAAGACCTGCCATACGTTCCCAGACATCGAAAGTAGAATTAAACTGCCTTTCTTTTTAAATGCTATGTTTCTGAATTTCAGACAATATCCACTGTGTCTAAGGTCCCATTCAAAGAAAGACTGAAGCTGACTGATGTTCTCAACAAAGCCAGTGTAGCCCAAGAATGGTGGCTGACTCTCTGACTCGCAGCCCTGCCTGGGCCTGAGGATCAATGGGACTGTGTTTGGTTTCTCGTAGCTGTGGCTGCTGTCAGCCGCTAATGAAGGGAGCACACCGGAGAACGAGGTCGGGGAAAAACACTGAAAGTCAAGTGCAATTAGATCCAGGATCAAACAGGAGGTGGTATTGATTACTCTTTTTTTAGCCGGCCTGCGATAAGCCTTCAGAAGAGGCACAGCTCTTTGGAAAATCGAGAGGGGTTCTGGGACCTTCTTAGGACTTCAGCTCTCCCATGGCTAACATTTAGGGACAGTGAGGTCCAATAAGTAAAAGTGCAATGGCACTGAGAAATGGATCAGAGAAGCAGGTGGAAGTAGAAATTGGTGGCAGCGGGACCCTGGGGGACCCACCCTGCCCCCCAGGTGCGCGGCCATGAGCTGTTGCATGGACAGCGACTTCTCTCATAAGGATGAGTAATTGGTGCTGACACTGGGAAGCAGGCACATGATGCAGATGGACACACATAAGAGGCACACGCTTAGATAAACACACACGCACACAGACACACACATTTGTATTCATATCTTTGTTCTTTGTGGGGACATTTGGTCCCCACAATGTACCCCCCCCACAACCGCACACACAGACCTGAATCATATCTTCGTGGGGATGTCCGTTCATTTCTATGGGAAATTACCTAATCCCAACCATAACACCCTTAACCCCTTCCCAGCCTCTAACCTTAACCATTCATAACCAAAAAAAATAGACTTTTGGCATTTTTAGTTTTTTGATTGCAGTCACAGATCTTTATGAGTACCTGAGAAATGGTCCCCACATTGTCAAAATAACAGGTGTTTATTACATTGCGGGAGACATTTGGTCCTCACAATGTAATATAAATATTATTCACACACCCATTAACATATCAAGTCATACATTAAAACAATGCGAGAACTCCATTGTATATCCAATGTCCCTCTGCAGTCTACTTCATCTCTGAAGCCATTAACTAGCTCAATTTTGATTATTTCCTGAAGCACCATAGTTGGTGAACTTTGACCCAGAGCAAAAACACACTCACATGTGAAGCAGGAAAGGGAAATAGCAAAGGCGATCTTAATGAAATTATGCTGCCAAGATCATCTCTCAGGGACATTCAGTCTAATAATGCAGGATCAGTTATGCCTGGCATGGGGTGGTCGCTCAGAGAGTGACATTGTTGCCAGAAACTTCTAGAATTGGAGGTTTGAATCCTGACTTGTTATGGGCGGGTTTTCTCTTGCAATCCAAAGAAATGGACAGACATGCCATCCAGGGTGTAACCCAGCCCTGTGCTGCACAGGAACGGCTCCCACTCACCCAAAACTCTGCTAGGATGGAAGATGGTACTGATGGGTAGTATGACCAAAAAATTTACATTGATTATTTCCATATATTTCACTTGGTAACAACATGTTTGCTTAGCCAGCATGATATCATTAATATTGGGGATTCTGCTTTACTGATATGTATTCGATGGCAGACCTAATTATATTACACATAATCCAAATTTTCAGGTGTAGACTGAAGCAGTAGCTATGGATACTATAATGCTGAACAGTTATACATGGAGAATAAATGTGTTATACAGTTAGAACTGTTGGTAAGAAGGTTATGCACAGCAAACAATATCATATAATTTGCTGCCTATTGAAGTGTTACTGCTGTTGTTTCAGCTGTGGTACAGCATGGTGGTATATAGAAAATTCATACCGTAAGAGAAGTTAAAACGGGTGTATAGGATGAACCAGAATACCACCCAGCACTAGAAGATGGATAGATGAAAATATATCTCCAGTAAGTCTCGACCCATTCTGCTCCAAGATATAACAAATTTGATATTCAACATACGAAGCCTGACCTACATTTACCCAGGGATATAGAAAACCGACCTTGATGGAGGCGAACCATAAACTCATGGAAAATAAATTGGTATCTTGACTGCAAATACGGAAAAATCAGGGTATTTATAAAAAGGGAAAGAAAAACAGGATGAGCAATAATCTCAGCAAGTGCCTCTGAGGTGTGTGCAGTGGTTCTCTCAAAGGTCGGTTTTCTTTTAAGTGTCCTGCTGGAAGGGTTGGGCCCAGTTAGCTGGAGGCAAATGGAAGCTCTGGGGCAGCATTCAAACACACCAGTATCATGCTGCAGAGGCACAGGAAGCCTGGCTGTGTGTCTGCTGGGATCGAAGCTGCACCGACAGATTTCTGATTTCTCACACCAGGGCTGGATTTTCTGTTCATCAGTCATATCACTGTAATCGTGCACAAAAAAATGAAAAGTCAGAAACCAAAGCTTCAAGTCAAAATGTGGTAAGTAGCCCAGTTAGCAGGAGCAGAATTAGCGTGAAATATGCATTTCACGGTGTAAAGTCGTGCTTCTATATGAATACAGACAGCAGAGGAGAGCATCTGTTTCCACCCACATTCCGATTTCCTCAAGAATTTTATTCCATTATTTATTCCCTTGCATCTATTTTATATTGAAGATGACTGTATGAAAACAGATGTAAAAACTGCAATTCTGGGTTTCGCTAAAGCGCTGATGACAACAGGAAAACAGGGCAGAATTCCAACAGGCTGGGCCCTTCAAAAGCGACGACTCCCTGGGCCGTGTGCCAGGACGGTTTCTCTCAAGACGAATAACAACCTCACAACGTTTCTGCTGCATGCAAAACGCACCCAGTGGAGGAGAGAGCCCAGTGGACCGGTCCATTCATTAAATAATAGCCCACAGTCCTGCGTACAATGGGCGTCTTTACCTCCCATCAACACACAAATGGAATCAGAACAGACGGGCCTTTCATCATGCTGCAATCACAGACTGGATTTTCTCCTCAAATATCAAGGAGTGGGAAGGCTTGTGCTGGTACCTGTGCTGGAGAAAATGGAGGGAGTCAATCGCTGGCTTTTTCAGACAGAACCTCTTTTAGGGGCCATTAAAGCTTCGTGCCCTGGTTGACTCTGTGACAGCTCCTTCCGGTGACGACGGCATGGGTCCCTATTCTGCTCGACCCAGTTAATTTCCCCTCCTGCCCCTGTCTCTCATACCCAGCCTCTCAGCTCTGTCTGGTGATAGCAAATTAGCTCTTAAAATGACTGTAAAAAAGATGCATAATCACGATGATAGAGAAGACCAAGTTCGCTTAGCTTTGACTGGTTTATGAAAGCTAATTAGCCAGTGGGACTGCAACTCACTGTAACTGGTAAACATGAGGCAGGACATACTAACAGAGAAATAAACAGAAACCTGTGTGCCTGAAATAACCATCTGTGAATCTGCGAGGAGGCCAATTTTTCCTCCTTTGCACCCTTTTACTATACATCAGTGTTTCCCAACCTGGTCCTCGGGGACCCACAGCTGGTCAATGTTTTTGCTCCCTGCCTGTCCGTATTTTCGTAGCTGGGAGGGAGCAAAAACGTGGACTGTCTGGGGGTCCCTGAGGACTTGTTTGAGAAATGCTACTCACATGGGCCATGAATTGCACAACCCCCTTTAACTTTAATGGGCCACCCCTTTTACATGGGCCAATCAGCTATGAGAAAGAAAAGCAGTTACTGAGCTGTGGCTGATAGCGGCCCAAAGGGAGGAAAAAGCTGGATGGTGGAACCAGAGGAGAGGCACCTGAGAGAGTGTGTGCTTGGTAAGGGTGGCAGCATCCCTGGTGTGGTGTGTGTGCAGCCAATGGCTTTATTGTCATTTCTGACAGCCAGTTGTCGACGGGTGCCATTTTTATGTTTGCATACACTGTAGACTGTGTGTGCAGTAATAGCAGGTGTGGGCTACCAATAAGGCAAGAATAGGAGGTGCTCAAAAACCAGGGCAGAATTTCCAGAAGCTACATTATGAATATAAAATAGTATTGTTTAAATTACAGCAACATGGCTGTTATTAGGATCTTTAGCAGGAGTTTTCAGAATGAGCACCCCTCCCCAGGTTATAATGGACCAGTCCCATCTGAGACTTCACTAGGCTCAAACAGATCCTGTTTTCACATAGAGCCCCCAAACCCTTAAATCCACCCTTGAGTGATAGATGCATAATACATTTTTTTAATTATTTACCATGGGTGGAAAATTTAGGGGGGGACGCCTGGGTTACATGTGTGTGGAGTTTGCATGTTCTCCCCGTGTCGTCGTGGGGTTTCCTCCAGGTACTCTGGTTTC
>JAODKF010000009.1:10371589-10391507 GCA_026779585.1 Mormyrus proboscirostris
AATGGGTGATAGCAGCTTAAATCACAGTGAACAAGATGCTAAGCAGGTCTAACCCCAGCTGTCTCAGATGCTTGGGGTGCCGTGGGTGTGTTTGCTGACTCGCGTGTGCAACGTGACGGAGAGACATCCTGGGTTTGGCGCAGCTTGTTGAACCGTGCCGTCAGGATCGGAGAAAGACAGAAAAAGGAAACCATGTGGACAGGGTGTCCTCGGCAGGGGTACCGTTATCCGGAGGTGGGGGGGGGGGCGACCGCGTACACCGGGGCCAGCCAGGAGCACGCGTGAAGACTGCCAATTGAATACGGCACTAAGCCCACTGACTACAGAGCTGATTAAAGTCACGATGGCGTGTTCATGTGCGTCTCTGGGGCTTGCAGGTAGCTTTCCATTCGGCTATCGATTAAGGAGTGGAGTCGTGGCAGGGGGAGCATTGACCCACCCGTGACTAATCACTTTTGTCAGCTGATCTTTGCTTTGATACAATCGAAATCACCGAGCTCAGTAAATAAATAAACATGCTTACTCGTCCACACAGTTAGGTGTGAAGCTAGCTGTTCGCCTTAACATCTCCTCGGTGCTCAGTTTTATCCATCCATAGACAGCTTCATAATGTGTGGCGTTTAGACAGCACAGCCTCCTAAAACCATGTCAGCTCTGCCTCAGGGAAGCCTGATGTTCATAGAGATGAATGTTTGTCTTCAGCATGTGCTACAGTCTGTCCTTCTCTATTCACTCACCAGATGTATCAATTACGCATCAATGCCGATGAAGTCATTCATATCCTTTCATTACATGACTATGACATAATTTACAATATCAAACCACAGATTACATTAAAGGCCGCACACTATACTTGTGGGGAAAACAGCAGCACTAAAAAGCGTGTTAATATTTGTGAGAGAATAATGTCAGAAAAAGGCAGTGGTAGGCATGGAGCCCTGACTCAGTCACAGGTTAACATTAGGATGAACTGGGATGCAGGATTATGGTCTGAATGGAGCGCCCCCCAATGGCATAGTGTGAGTGCTGCACAAACACCAGCTTTGTCTCATAAGAGCCACTGAAGACTCTCATTCTCAATCATCTTATAACACGTATCCCTTGTTAGAAAATAAGAATTTACAACACAACAAATTTAAAAGACTTGTTAAGATGTTTTAACAAGACATTTTACACGAATTAGAACAGGTCTTCTCCAAAATGTAATTTAAGACTGTTAATTGAAGCGGTTCTCACTCCAAAGAGTCATTTCATCACACTGTCAATATAAGAAAGTGTCCCTTAAACCTTTTGTATAATATATTACGATATGCTAAATGAAAGAGGCAGAAGGAGCACTGGACACACTGGTCTGGCTGGTAGTTTCTTGAAGAAAAGAGAAAGAAACTGACCACGCCTCAATACCCCCTAGAGGTGTAGTACCCCAGGAACCCAAGGTGTACCGAGATAACAGGAGGAAGGTGTAGTGGGGGGGCATGGATACCCCCATGGTGGGAGAGGAAGGCATTGCATCAGCCGGCTTTGAGCCAGCAGTTTGACGTCAGACCTCTGCAAGCACCCGGGGTGGCAGCTCACAGCTAGACAACAGAAGTAGAAGCTAACAGGTATACAGGGGGCAGGGAGACCTGAGCCACGCAAGGCCCACAAAAACAGGATGGGACACTGAAGTTGTGAGAAGTCTTTGGCGGTGTCGGCCTGTGACAGTGACCTCACGTGTCATTATCACGGATGGCTTATGCAAATCATCAGATCAGTCCCAGAGCGGGCCTAGCACACGAGCGGGATGTGCGCCTTTGTCTGCCAAGATGCAGCATTTCACTTTATTAAATGATAAACGTGTAATGTATATTAATAAAAAATTGAGAAGTTACACTGAGCCGTCGCTCCGATGCGCCAACATCAAAAGAGAGGCTGCATCATGACGCTCTGTGCATTAAAGTTTAAACAGCCACAAAACCCAGGGAGCCATTGTTTACACGGTGCTTGAAGTGATATTTCCCATCATTTAGGGGCTGTGAAAAGCACGGTACGAGGACTAGGCACGATAATAATAACGGTAGCAGCGAGACAGAGAACAGCTCTGGGTACACACACCGGGCGGGACCCTCGGCTGACGCGGCGCACGGGTGAATGAGCACGGCGAGTCCAAGTGGAGGTGGAGGCCCAGTTCGGTCCTCCTTATGTTCATAATTATAAACTAAAAAAATGACTTAAACCTGAATAATCAATTGCTACAATTTCCTATGAAAAAATGCTGCTTTATAGAATGTATATTATTCTAGATTTATGATCTCAGGATAGATTTACAGTTAAAGGCAGGTCAAGGGATGCCCTTTAAGACCAGCTGATATGCTGTCAGCGCTGCCCGCCTCTATGCTGGAGCCTGGCACCCCTGATGGCTGTGTGTGGCTTGTGGTATCATCTCCTCCTCACCTACTGCAGTTAGTGGTGGCACTTAGAACCTCAGAGTCCTGGGGGCAACCTCTCGGCAGCACAGCGGCCAGAGCCCCTCAGAATTATTGTTCACCTGCAAAGTGCTAAGCCCGCAGGTGATCCCCACAGCACTGAACTGTGGGTAACAGTGCCATTCAGAAGGGACAGTGAGGTCTGCAAATCTGTATAGTCAGAGGTGGAAAGTTCAGGTCCAGAAAATACAAATCTAGCCCAAGATTTTGTTTCGATCAACCAGCTGATTACTCTGTGAATGTGAGTCTTTATGCTCAATTGGCTGGTTGAAACAACATCTTGGTCTGGATTTTTACTTTCTGAACTGCAACTTTCCACCTCTGAAACTGAAGATGTAGATCCGTTTGTGAGATATTTTTCGTATTTCTGCATGAATAGCTTGTGGTCCAATATTTATTAATATGGTAGAAATGAAGAGCAAGGCTAATTTAACATCACACTAACTGAACATCACACATGTGCATTTCTTTGGTTTGCATTTTCATGTCAAACAGTTTGTGTTGGAAAAAGTGTGTGAACCTGAACATTTAGTAATGATTGGAACCTCCTTTATTAGTGATAAGCTCAACTAAAGTGGGCAGTGGTGGCTTAATGGTTAGGGAAGCGCACTTGCAATTGAAAGATTATGGGCCCGAATCCCTGACCAGCAAGGCACCACTGAGGTACCCTGAGGAAGGTACCGCCCCCAGGCACTGTTCCCCAGGTGTTGAATTAGCTGACCCCTGCTATGTCATAATGTCACATATGGGTTAAATGCAAAGAACACATTTCATTGTCGTGTGCTGTGGTATGTGAACAATAACCACAGATCTCCAAATTCTAAATGCTTTACATAACTTCTGATTATACCAGTGCAGCAGTCAGGAGGTATTTTCAGCCCTTCTACACAAAACTGTTTTAGTTCATTAGTATTTTTCGGAAGGTCTGCTGTAGATCGTGCCACAGAATTTTTATTGTATTGAAGTGAGAACTTTGACTTACTTATTCTTAAGAAAAGAATTTGTTCTATCTGAGGCTTGCTGTTGTTGAATTGCATGTGATACATAACTGTATAGCTCCAATCATTGTCAGGTTGAATGACCCAAATGCTTTTGAGTTTTAGCTCAGCAGTTTCCCAATACAGTTTGGTTTAGTAATAAGTAATTCCTTAATTACTTCAAGTTGTCTAGGCCCTAAGGCAGAAAAACAGCATCCATCGTGCATCACATTTGCTGTGGAGTCTTGGTTTTGCTATGGAGTCTTGGTTTCGGTATGCAGTCTTGGTTTTGGTATGCAGTCTTGGTTTCGGTATGCAGTCTTGGTTTTGATATGCAGTCTTGGTTTTGGTATGCAGGTTCGGTTTTGTTTTCTCTAAACACAATGAAACTTTCAGCTTTCATTTCATCCATCCACAAAATGCAACGTGCATAACAGTCCGAGTTGGGGAAAAAAAAAACAGTTTAACCGGTTTAAGCTTACGTATGATAGGTGCTTATGGTATGCTTTTACATGATGGTTTGATGGTTTAACTGGCATACCAGCTTATGATGATCATTCTAGCTGGTATAGCTCGTCATACCAGCATGACCAGCTTGATAGGCTGGCCACACCCGTATTATCAACTGGTGACCCACACCACCTAAACCATCCAAGAGCAGCAAGAGTTGGGACATGACTATCTAAGACCGTCTCAGACTATCTTAGACTATGCAAAAATGCAGATAATTTCTCATTCAGAAATGTTTTCTCTCAACTGTACTATAACGAAGACAGGAGCTTTCAGAGTTCAAAGCATGATGATTATTTGAGCTGAAGGGGAACTTCAAGTCAGACCCACTAGATCCCTAACACGGGAATCTCAGATGAACCTGCTCATGACATAAGATCATTACCAGAACCAGTGTATTTCTCTCATTGGGCTGAATTTCCTGCAGCCTGACCTGGCTTTGGCACGTCCTGCAGGACTGCAGTGGGCCTCCCATCGCAGTCGATATCCTGAAGCCCTTCCTTTGTCACACAGATGCAGTTTAATTGTAATGTGAAGCACAGGGGAAAAAGTGGATACCTTGACTGGATGTCAAGCCGTTTCTGTGCTGATACACAATCCATTATCAGACATTAAGCACAGCACAACCATTTGCTCCAGACCCATAGCCTTTGATCATGAGGAACTCCCGCGGCTGGCCTTCTTGGTAGATTGATGAGGGCCACGGGAACACACCCCTGCCTTAAACACGCGGAGTGGTCCATTCCGTCCATCCCTCCCTTAAACACGCGGAGTGGTCCATTCCGTCAGCAAAGCCAGCAAACGACTGGGGGTGCCCTGCCTGGGATCCTCAGTGCTTGACTGGTACCCATAAGTTAGTTGTTATATAAGGCCTTTGCTGAAAGCCATCTCTGGCACACTGGTCCCAACCAGTGGGCATAAACCAGGCAGCACATGGGTAACACATGTGTCTGTTCCTCCCAGCCCCGATCCCAGCGGCCCAACCCAAATATAACCAGCCATAATGCATCTGTACGACAAGGAAATGGAGCCTTTTACCTTTTTCGACTAAAAGTATTGTTCATCTAATTATCTTGACTGTCATAAGAAAAACCATAAGCTATACAAATAACAGGAAGCCATTCAGTCCATCTTGCATGGATATTTCTGAAGGGCAGCATCATAATCGTAGAGAAAACAATTTGATCTATATTTCAATATAATCAGATCAAGAGGTGGGGAGACCCATGGGTCAGGGCAGTGGGGGGAGGGACTCGAGCATATCCCAGCAGTACAGAGCATGGAAGGACGGCCTGGGTGGGATGTCTGTCCATTGCAATACCCACAATAGTCACACTCTATGGGCAAATTAGAGATGACAAATCAATATGTTTTTGGACTGTAGGAGGAAACTGGAATACCTAGAGGAGAACCTCATGTTTATAATGCCTTATGAATGAATGTGAACGTGTTAATGAAACTGTCACTTTGTCGAGGTTAAACCTCTCTTAGATGCCGTAACTGAAATATGTTAATTACAGAGAAGCCTAATTCTCCAGCTAACATCCAAGCGAATGTTATATGCCTTGGCCCACAAGGTAGCGGGGGAGTGAGAGATTTCTGCTCCTCCATGCACCTGCAAGATAAGTGCGTTTTTCATTCCGCTGAGAGCCCTGACATCAGTGCCAAAGCAGCTGCAGAAGACTGGCATGGATAAGCGGATGCCCATCGCAACCATGGACATCCTGCATGCCATGAGACGAAGAGCCCGCAGCAATGTTTTCTCGGTACTGCACTAAGAAGTCAAGCAGTGGCAACAGCAGCCGTTTAAAACAAGGAATGCATAAGAATTATGATAAGACCAAGACGTGCAAAGATGGGGATCTTTCTGTGACTCACACACTATATGCCCGTGACTTGTTCCCACTGATTATCCACACTATTGTCACTGTTGACCTCAGAAGACCCACCATTAAAGTCAAAAAGAAGGCACCAGTGAGGGCATGTAGGACGAGACCCTGCGAGTCCTTTGGAAGAAATAAGGGAAGCAAATGCACGACAGCCCCTATCTCCAGGGCTTGATCACATGGGCCAGTACGACCGTCTGAATAAACAGACACAGAATTGCATCTTCAAAATGGTAGAGAGGGTCACAAGGGAAATGGAGAAATGATGAGGCATTTGGATTTCCATTAACACAGCCATGCCTTCATATTCCATGACTGCTTCTCCAGTACCGGTTTATGGTGGACCTGGTTGGGATACCTGTACCATTTTATACACCTTTTTCAACCTGTCGATAAAAGGTAAACACTAAGACTGCACAGATGCTAGCACAGAAAGCAAGGCATTTAATATTTAATATGAAAACGGTCATACTTTGACAAAAAAACACAGATGATTAAAATTTCAGTTTCCTGACACAGCCTGCAGCAAGGTGTGATGACATACACAGAGAAGGCAAATTAAGTAACTAACAAAGCATATTAAAGAAGTGAGAGAAGACAGAGCTGGTTCCATTTCACACTGTGACCTTGGTGACCTTCACACAATCATTCTTGAGTGGGAACAATATCCAGCCAGAGGCATTTAGCTAAAACCAATGAGGCAGTTTGTACAGCGGCAGCAGAATTAGGGAGGAATCAGCCCAGCTGTTGCTGCATCACATATGTAGGTCTGGAATAGTTTACCCTAATAATGGACCCTGTTATGGTTATGTAAACAGACCCCCACCTGAATCCCCTGCAGCCCCTGCACCCTGTTCCCAGTGCTGCTTCCGCTGTAGCTCATTAGCGTCGGGTTAGGAGCTGCTGTGCTAAGACCTGGCTGGAACCGGTAGGTCTGGCTGTCGTAATGAGCCTGCAACAGGTGGCAGTGTCGCCCCCTCCGGGTGGGGGTGCATTCTGAAAGAGCCTGTCACCGTCTCAACCTTTTGGAACGCAGCCCGTTGGCCGATTTATACTCCTATTCTGGTTGGAGAACAGAGAATCACATTCAGGAGCCCAGACTGAGCTTCTGCTTAGCATAATTCTGCCGGAGGTAGGGACAGGGCTGGAATTTAGCGCTTTTTATGTTGTTTTTACACAAGTCATGGAATGTACATAACTTAAAACATTTTACTGATACATAGAAAAAAAAAATCCAATGCAACAGTTTTCGATCTGTTTTGTGTCGTTTCTGGAAGCTTTGAAATTGTAACAGACTGAATTGGAAAGTATTTATGACATGTAATAAAGCAGGAACTGCAGATAATGCTGGCTAAATTCCTAAAGAAATCTCAAAATGCATTCCTTATGACCAGGATGAATGAATGAGTGTTAGAACACCCACATTATTAAACATGTCTAACTTGGGACTCCCTGCCGTTGAGAAGTGATCTCCCTTAACCCATCCATCCATCCATTTTCCAACCCGCTTAATCCAGTTGGGTCGCGGGGGGTCCGGAGCCTATCCCAGAAGCTCTCCCTTAACCATTTAGTCTAATTTTCATTGTTGCGGTAAGAAATTAAAGAGTGCCGCTTGTGAGGGAATCTGGCACGCACAGTAATTGCATTTCTGAAGTGAAACAAGTGATGTTGATATGTGAACTGGCTTCCAGACCAAAGACCTGACTAGGCAGAGGTGAGTTAACCTACTTTATCAGCTGTGAGCAGGCTTCTATGAAAACGACAGGTTAGGCTGCGTAACGGCACCCTGTGACGGATGCAGAAGAATGTTTAAAAGCAAAGAAACTTGCAGAATTGAGTTGAAAAGAAGGCAGAATTGAGAAGATAAAATGTGTGCTAAACATGACTTGAGTGTGGTCTCTGCTTAGGCTAGCCACACACACGTCAGCTCAAGTGCCAGGCACAATCCAAAAGATTAATCAAAAGCTCGATCCTGTTGTTGAAATACTGCAGCCTTAACAGGTTATTTCACTCGATACCATGGTAAAAATTCACTGGAAGTTAAGCAGACAGATCTGAGGGCAGATTTATATCGGAGAGAATCAGATGCTTCAGTTCCAGGGCTTTAAAATATAATATATAGCTGCAAAATGTCACCCATCATCGTAAGATTTAAGGCAGCAGGTGCTTGACAGGGTGGACGTTGTACTTCATCACACCAGACATAGCTGTCAGACCTGGTTACAGATTCATGTCCTTTCCAGCAGCAGTGAATACTATTTAGTGAGCCAGCAGTGTCTTGGTGTGCACAAATCTCCGCGTTTTGCTCTTCCAGGGCAACTTCCATTGCAACAGCTGGGATGTACAATTTGAAAAACAGCAACAAAAATACAAACAGAATTATAATCACACGCCATCAATTTAGTGAAAAGACAAGTCTGATATGGGTGACATAGTGGCTCAAGGGGTAGAACTGTTGCCTCACACCTCCAAGGTTCATGGTTTGACTTCCACTCTGTATGTCTGGCGTTTGTTCTCTTTGGTTCACGTGGGTTTCCACAGCCAGGCTAACTGGAACCTCTGAACTGCCCTCGAGCATGATTAAGCATGTGGGTCTATGTGCTCTGTGATTGACTGGCATTCCTTTCAGCGTGTATCCCTGCCTTGTCTGGGATAGGCTCCGTGTCTTGCTGTGACCTTAAACACTTGAAATACAGGTGTATACTGTCGAAATTCAACACTTCTTAATTCAGTTAGAAAACCTGTATGAAGTTTAAAACCAGCCAATAATTAGAAAAGCAACCAAGAAAAAAAACTAAGTGGTGTCAGTATAAACAGTTTTTTCTTGATTATTTTAGATCAACAGAATCTGGGAATGCCAACCACAGGACACTCAGCTGAAACACAAGTCAATGGTTATCATTTATTCATGAGTACAGAGGACGAAATATAGTAATAGATCTTACTTTTGAACCACTCATGTTACTTAATAAATTCTAATTAATAAATCAACCCAAAATAGAAAACATATACTCAAACTGCCCATGAAACTTAAATTGCCTTTGTCGGCACAGCTGACATAATCTGATTTTTGCAACTGCATGCAGAACGTGATGTTTTAATCTTTTATAGTATATATGCAAAGCCGTGGGTGATTTTATAAATTATTGCTGTCTGCCATTAGCCTGATATGGATGTGGAGTACTGCAGACCTTGGGGACAACTTGTTCTTTGAAATTAAGCTGTTTTTGCTCTGTGGATAGGGAAGCTGGGTTTCTGCTTAAACTGCGTCAGATAGCTTCTCTACAGACACCAGCAGCATTTAGGCTGTGAAGAGGGCAAAGTGAAAAACAAAGTCACTCCACGCATAAGGCTTGCTTTTAGCAAGCAAGTCCACTCTTTTCCGTTTTCGGTAATGCTAGCATGCTGGGGTGGTGGGGGGGGAGCCAGGTGAACTTCACCTTACTTGGGAGTTTGTGGTTCCTCTTCTCCGTTGTTTATACAATTTCTTTCCTTCTTTTTTCCCGTTCTGTATTACGCTCTCTAATGATGTTGTAATGTATCACAACACATCCATGTAAAAAGCCTTGGGTTGACTCTGTTGTGAAAGGTGCTATATAAAAATAAATTGAATTGAATTGAATTGAATAAAGCATTACAACAGAATATTGGTCAGTAGGGTCAGCAGGGACTAAGGCTGCTTCCACGTTAGCGATGAGAATTCAGACACAGTCTGCTATTCTCAGTCAGTTGCTGCGGTTGCACTATGAGACCCTGCAGCCACATGAATGTGGATGTTGAAGCCTGGAGTCTTCGTAGCAGTTTTCAAAACCCTGTCCATGTTTTGTCTGGTGCGTTTGGTGAACAATCAGCTGCACCGATATGCCTGCCACCACATAGACAGCTTCTCCAATTGTATCCCACTTGTCTGCATTACACACTTCAGTTGGAGAAAGTCAAAGGCAGAAACAATCCATGGCTTAACACCTACCGGGCCCATCGCCTGATACCTGACCGATTAGGGGCTGTATCATGGAAACACTTTGCCACTGTGCTGCCCATACACCACCATCATATTTTTCAAAAAAAGATTTCTTTGCTCAGAAACGATGGAAACTACGTTAGAAAGGGTACTATGCAACTAACTTCTGAGAAATTATAACAAAAATGGCTTCTAGGTTAATATCCATCCAGAGAGTTGTTTCAGGGATCTTAAAAAGTTACTGGTTCTCCAGTTCTGCTGGAGGCTGGTTTATGGTAATCCACACTTATCCCTCTTAATATAGATCAGTGCCCTATTTCAGCACTAATTTCTTGCCATTATACTATAGGCACACATTGCATTGGCACCTGTCACAGTAATAAAAAATTACAAATAAATAAACAAGCTTTATAATCAACCTAATATCTGCAATTCAATTAACAAGTGCATAATGACAATGCTAATTCTACCTTTGAAGGCAGGTAAACAAAGGGTAGTGGAATACAGCAAATCTAGTAAAAGATGCAAAGCCACACAACAGGCAATAGGATTCACACGCAGATCATCATCTGGCATTTGGAAAAGGGCATTTCATACAGGCAAAGCCAAAGGAGCGAGCTAGTTATCAGACCGTCGGCCGCAGGGGGCTGAAAGACACCACCAAAGTCATACTGGAGAAATGAAACATCCCAAATATGAGCAAACAGCAAATTAGAATGAAGGGTGGTGCATTAACATGATCAGTGACTCTGTGATTCCTCAAATTCCTGGAATGTTGCACATGGCAATGTAGCAAATATATCCATCAAGTCTATAAGGTCCTGAACCAACGATAAAACTCACAAATTAATATAATAACATCAGTAATAGTCATTAATTTTTGACTCTTAGAGAAACCCTGCCATCATTCTGAGGTCTGACCAAGCCCTTCTCCACGTCTTCCAGCAGACAATGAAGTGAAGATGAGCTGCAGCCAGCAAGGACCTGAGGAAAAGGTTGGCACCGATGAGCTGGAGTGTAAAATCTGCTATCAACGGTACAACGCACACAGCCGCCGGCCCAAGATCCTGGACTGTCTCCACAGGGTCTGTGCCCGCTGCCTCAACAAGATCTTAGACATCGGGGACGGCTCCCAATTCGTCAGCTGCCCCTTCTGCCGTCATGAGACAGAGGTCGCGGAATACGAGGTGGCTGGCCTGCCTGACGACTCAAACATCATGACCAGGTTGGTCACCAAGGACAAGTCCTGGAGCTCAGACAGCCAAGAGGTGGTGCTGACCCCCAAGAACCTGTCCTCCTCTAGTCCCTCCCATGACTCCTCCAACTGCCTGGTCGTCACCATCATGGAGGTGCCACAAGACCTACAGCGCTCACCCAGCCGGCACGACAGCTCGGACTACTACACAGAGCAGAGCCTAGATTCCGTGTCGGTTGGCTCCAACAGCCCCATAAGCCAGGGCAATGTCTCCAAATTCTGCAACCACGTGCCCAGGATACTGGTCTGGCTGCTGGGATTCTTCTACTTTGGCTCTCTGCCGCTGGGGATCTACCTGCTAGTGATCCAGAGAGTGACGATGGGAATAGTGTGTGTGAGCCTGGTGCCCTCCAGCCTGACTGTATGCCTAGTGTATGGCTTCTGTCAGTGTTTATGCCAAGGCATCTGTGACTGCTCCTCCAGAAGCTGAAGCCAAGCTAATTAGCCACGGGACCAACAGGACTAGTGACCCATTCCTAGCCATGGTAATCCAAAGTTATGAAGGTACTCTCATCATTTCCAGTTGTTTCCCAGCTGTTATCTCCCCAAGAACAAGGAACATGTCAGAAATCACTGTGGTCCTAGAATTGCAACACTGAGTGCAGCTTGAGAGTATTGTAATTTGGTAAAAGGTACTTTAGTATTTGTACTCACACCTGGGAGAGGTACAGTTCTATTCTTTATCCTAGGAGTGATGTGTGCCTCGACATCCACTTCTCCTTCTTAGATTTATATAAATCTTGCAGATTGATTCCAAAGTGTTTAGGTATGACTGTGAAATCACCCAAAAGATATCATATCCAAACTTTTCACCATCCTTAAATGGATATCTCTACCTGTAATTTCCATATCCCCAAAATAACCTGGAAATATTTAGCAGTTGTTTATTTAAAATGAAATAGCTCTTATATGATGTGGGGTAAAATTCATGCTGATGGGGGCACCCTTAAGGACATCTGTGTGTCGCTGTTCTAAATAGTGACTTATCTGCAGAAAAACATTTACAGTAAATCAACAGATGTGATTCATGTACCAGGATTACAGACATTTCTGAATGTTAGGTGTCAACCATCAGAGCCGAGATCAGTTAGAATTTTTATGCGATACTACCATCTGTGTGCATTTTTTAATGTTCTGCTTTTTTAATTAGGTAAGAGCAATTAAACATATGGTCTGGCAACCTGAACCAAAGCTAATCTCATGGCGCTTCCTTGTTTTCCTTGGAATCACGAGTTTGTACTTATTTCCATTCATAAATGTGGTTGCATGGGACCAGGAAGGTCGATCACACAAAACATCATAACAGCAAAACTCACTACAAGCTAGAGCACATAAACAACTGGGAGGAACAAACACGTAAATTCACAAAATAAGACCTGATCCTTAATTGCCTTTATAGCAGGAAATCTATTTTTATAGCGTAAACTCACTAACACAAAAAATAATATAGAACTGTTCACAAAACCATCAGTATAGTTAAAATATGAACAATATACTAATATTAATATTTGTTTTATTATTATTGTTATTATACTAACAATACAATTTTCACTTTATGAAAAAATACACAAGTTATCTACAACAAAAAATTCTCATTTTTCTTTATATCGTCCATAATACCAACACATTCCAGTGCAGAGGGTTCTTTCAAATATGATAAAAAGTCCCCCAGCTAATAAAGAGTGAACATTTGGAAACCATTAATGATTTGCCTACATCTTTTGATTAAATATAGTTATATATTCTGAATGAATTTGTGCTGTGGTCATATTTGGTCATGAAAATAAAGAGGAATTAAACATGACAGCACCCTTAGAATTTGCTCTACATTATCCTCCACAGATACCCCTATACAGGTTACCTGCGCCATCAATTCTGGGGGGCCCACTAAAGTAGTTATTTTCCGTGTTAATTCATAGGAACATTGTTCGTAATGAAAAAAATAGCGTATTCATCGACTTTGCCATTGATGGAATTCCTAACAACAATTTTTTCATAGGTGATGCCATTATGGAATCCAATCAGTCTTGGTGAATTATTGTTTATAATCACGCCTATATGATTTCCTTTCCTAAACCATATGTGAAATGTTTTCCATTTCGTCAAAGTCCAAGTAATCTAATCATTTCCAGTGATACTGCACTGTTGTTTTCTATAAAAGAAAACAGAATACAGTCCCTTATTTACAGACATGGAATCTGCAGTTATTTTTCTAGGAGGACTTACAGGATAGTTTGAAATGAACAATACAGAAATTTGAGAGCTGGGAAAAATGTAATTTTGGGTATTATGTTATCCCACTTCTCTCTCATTCCCATTTTGATCCCATTCTGACCCATGGGTCAGGATTTCTCTTCAGACATTTATCACAAGCCTCTGAATGTCACATCATTTGGAATGCTTCACTAATCACAGCGTTCTTTCTGGACCCTCTGCATGGGCCTGTTGCTATGGAGACTCTTGCACCTGATGACAGTGGCAACACAAGGGAACCTCCTGTGACTGAACCTGATGGTTTGTGGGAGAGCAACCTATATACACAGAAAGCCAGACAAAAGCCTACAGACCTTGAACTTATTCTGTCTTAGGTCCCCTCACACACAAATGAGGATTTATGCTCTATGTTTGATGCTTATGTGTAAAACCCCTGCTGTTCTAAAACAGCATTGAATGATATATCTTCATCGCATCAAGGAGCTATGGTAGATTTAGCACAGTCATGGCCCAAAAAACCTGAAATACAACAGAAAATACTTCATTTCTGGGTGAAATTATACAGGAGCAGGCCACTTTAGAGGGCCTTACTTCGAGTGGTAGGAGACAAATTTTGCATGCAACACAAGCTCTTGATTATGCTAATATAGTAATATTTTAAATATTTATACAAGGCATCAGTTTCTTCCAAGTATCCATATGCCTAGAGAGATCTGAGACATGGATAGGTGCAAAATTTAGCACTGTTTACAGAAGTGAAGGCTTGACCGATCATACACAAGACGCGTTCCAGATACATTCACCGTCTTGGTTATATGCTAAAATACAATGCCAAAACGTGCCAAATACACTGAAACCTTAAACCCCTAAAAGCACTTCATTGTTCCATGCTCTCTGACCTCACTCCCAAGCCCAAGTGTGTATTTAGTCTTCTAAGAATGCAGTTCCTTGAAAAGTCTTGTGGTAAGAGTCCCGCGTTCCTGCGGGAGGTCATTGAAGGCCTCCAGAGGGCAAACGCTAAATGAAGAACTTGCATATTTGCATGCTGTGGCACAGAAGAGAAGCAAAGCACTGGTCTGAATTTGATATGCCCTTGTTCTGAATAGGACACATCACCCAAAATGCTCCACCCTCTTAAGGCATCGTCATAAACACCACTCCCTTTGCACACCCAACACATCTTTCCTTTATTTATACTGTATGCCCTAGCCACATCTGTTGCCTCTAATTAGTCATCAGGAGACAATGAAGAGATGCAGGGGTTAGTGGAAGTGCTTCTGGCTGGGCTGTCAGCAACAGCAGTAGCAGCAGCAGATGGGAACCAACGGATACCAACAAAACACTAACAAGACACCCTGAGGGGTGGTAGTGACCATTTCCAAAAATAAGAACTTGTTCCAGAGGGAAATGAAAACAAGGGAGCAGAAGAATGAGAGTGTTTTTACACCAGTATTAGGAAATGCAACAACTTCCATGACGTGAAAAGTGGTGCATCCAGGAGTATCTGGACAAAGCAAAACACCCATGAAACCTGCTGTTTGGTGCAGGCAACTGGATACCAGCAAAGCTTTGCTTTTTGGACTTGTAAACACCCACAATAGTCCGAATACAGCTTTTAGATGGATGTTTTCAGGAAGCTACAACCACAGTCGTTAGCTGATGGCTCGGTCTTCCAAATGGTTAATTGTATATGTAGAGCTGGGTACTGAATTCTGCCCCTAATCACCTCACCTGCACTCCCCCACCCCTCCCAGTACTGGTGGTGGAAATTTGTCAGTGTTTATTAGCGGAAGAATGTTACTACATTTTTTTTTTATGCAAAAGGAAAGACCGATCTTATGGCTAGATTTAATAATAAATCATAACCATGTTGTGGTTCGTATAAAAAATATATATAAATGACAGTGTCCTGTTTTAGGAGGATCGACTCCCCCAAATAACTAACAAACAGCTAACGAAACAACCTGCCCATCCTCCATAGGAAGCGACTATCTAATGCCAGAGATGACCGTTAACTGACAGTGTCTCATGAATTGGAGGATGACCTTCAAAAAGAACGGGAAACATTAAGTGCAGGTGTGAAGTCTGAAGTGCACAGCTTGTATTAGGCTCCTAGAAACAGGCCTTGAAGTCCCATAAAGCAAGGAAGAAGCCCTTCATTAATGAGGAACATAGAGCTGCAGTTTACAAATATGTTATTTATATTATATATACACATTGGGAAATGGAAAATACCACAGCACAATTTTTGTTTCATTCAGAGCTGTATATTGTACTGTTTTTCATGTACTTTTAATAAAGGTATGTGTGTAATTTTGCACAATTCATTCAGTGTTCGTCAGACCATATAATGCACCTGTGAACCCAAAATAACAATAATGATGATGATAATAACAACAAACAACAAAACAACAACAGCAGCAATTTGTAATCACGAGGACACACAGTGGACAAATAGGTGGGGATTTTAGAGGAGGGATAATACATTGTACAAGATAAGACCTTTAACCAACTGAAGAACTCTGGTGGCCCAAGGTGCAACATGCAAATATTCCCTTGCAAGAACCCCCAGGATTATTCACCATGGCAACTAATGGCCCTAGGCAGGCGTTCCAAGGTGAGAAATGTAAATGTACCCCTAGAAGTAGCATGGTGCTGGCCCCCAAACCAGCTACATATCTGGGACTGTGTAACAGGACAGCAAACTCCCAGATACACACTATTATCTCTGGAGTATTCTTCTTTTTACACAGTATCTTCCATTCATAAGAGGGCCACCATGTGAGGAGATGGCATGGAGCCTCAGAGTTGATTCCACACATGCTCACAGCCAATCTGTGGTTAAACCAGTGATTTCTGGAAATTAGCTTGTGTGACCGCATTCAAGCTTCCTGGTGCTACACTGGACACCTACAGGGTCTCCAGTTCAAGTTTGTAGTAAAGCTTCCTGCCATTTGTGACTGGGGGCCCTTAGCAAAAGACCACATTGGCCAGGATTTGCAGAGGGAAAGAAATCGACTGGGAATGTAGTGATTGCCCAGCCCTCCAACACGGCACCATGTGATTTGCAGGTCTAAAATGACAGTATGTGATGTAGCCTTCCAGCTTAAAAAGACTAATTGCAAGGCAATTATTACTTTGCAACCTTGGCTCGACTTGGTTTCACATTTGGGACCGGGATCTCCAGACGCATGCTAATTTGGGCGTATCTCGATATTGTAGCTGTGAAATATAAATTACTGTATACACAGTGCATTACGAGTTAGATATGGACAGTAGGTCATTATACGGTTGACAGCACTGCTCATTCCCTCTTGCAATTGTTACACTAAGGGACACACTCATTAATATCCTACTACATCTGCTTTCAGGCATCTCGCGATCAGTGTGCCTTATTTCCTATGGACCTCGGATGTACAAGTGCTCAGATGTGACTCAAACTGACGTAACAGGACTTAAGGCTGTAAATTTATACTCATAATAATGCAGAATGGCATTAACTGCATGATGCCCCACAGTTCATTGGGTATGCATTGTACCAACAATTCCAAGCTGCAATCCATTTTTGCTAAATAATGCCATGGTATTAAGAAGAGGGCAGGATTCTAAGTAACCCCCAGTTAGCCTCTCTAAATTATGATAAAGTAGCGAGTCACTGATTATTGTGCATGTTGCATTTGACCCTGTTGCCCACCAATGGGACCAGACAAAATTTCTCTGCCGCAAAGACTAACTCTCTCATTAAAAACTAAAGATCCAAGAATCATTCTTAAACCTCCCTCTATTTCACAGCCAATCCTAAAAGGAGCTCTTCTTTTCTAGAAAAGTTACTTAAGAGAGGGGATTTGCCAGTTCTCCATTATGTGTAGTGACATGGTGCAAAGATGTCATTAGAGCCATCATGATCATTTGATTAAACTCATATACGCCATTTTTTAAAAGCATCGATATTGCAGATGGAAGATGAGGTATAGCAGACAAAGGTCCAAATAAGATCAGAAGTCTCAGCTGTGTGACAGCATTTATAGATTAACGTCAGGTTGAACAACACTGGAAAAAGTTTACATTGCGATATTTCCAGTTTTTGCTATGAATATTGTGATATGATAAAAGTAACTGAAAATTTACCCAAAATAAACTCTAGCCAAAGTGAACTTTGGTAAAGTTTGGTAAAGTTTTACCAAAAAAAAAATCTACTGCTGTCCATCTCCTCAGTTTCACTCAACAGCCTAACGGCAAGCAGAGAAGCCGGGTGATGTAGCCACCGTATACAATGACGCCATCATGGCTAATGCAGCCCTTGGCATTCAGCAGGGCTTTTCCGGTTCCCTTGTCGACTGGCATGTTCATTGGTGTCCAAGCTTGTCATTAGACTCTTCATAAACTAAGGTTTGTTCCTGGCTCAAGGTTCCACATATAAATGAACGAAGAGTTTTATGGTTAAGCACAGTAGCCCCTGTTCATGGCAACTAAACTGAGATTACCTTACACAGAAGGAAAAGGCCCTTACATGTTACTGTCCTCTAGAATACCTGCTCGCCAACATCAAGACTTCCAAACTGAACAACACAGCACCTGTGTTGCCAAGTTATGCAAGTCAAATGACTGACTAATTCACAATTCACATTTCTGCTCCCTCTCAGCTCCATGTAGGAGCAAAAACTTGGACTGTCTGAGGTTTCTGTGGATTGGGCTGGGAAGCACTGCTAAGACGCATGAAAGTACATTTTCACCAGCAATCTCTAGAAAAAGTACAGCGTTTGGCTCCACTGTACCAGACAGGAGCAGATGTGAGTTTGCAGATTAGGGGGTCAGAACACTTTGCTGTTTGTAAAGCTTTAACATCTGAGATCTGCATAAACATGAACTTCCTTCATGGCTTTGGCAGGGTGCCTGTATTGTTGCCTAGCATCAACAAATGATGTTAGCTCTGATTAGATATTGCATTTACCTCCTCTTTTTCCACTTTTCCCTGCCTTACATTCACATATTAAGTTACACTAAGACAGTTGCTTCCCTTATGAACATTATTTACAAGGAATTTCATTATTGCAATTTTATTATTACTTCATTATTGTGGGAAAAACATAAAACATTGAATTACTTCCAATTTAATTCATCATCACTATGCTGAGGTCAGTCTGAGGATTGCCCATTGAAATTTAGATGAAATATAGATAAGTGACTCGTGGATAGATGCCAATCATCTAATATTTGTTCATTGATTAATTTGGTTTTGGTTGCCAGGATAATAGAATTTACACATTAGATTAAGACATTAAAAATGAAATGTAAATAATAGCTCAATTTTTCTCAAAGTAAGCGAACAAGAACACCTAATAAAAAGCCAAGGGAATGAGCCTAGGGAGTATGTTCAACATGTCTCACATTCAAACAGTTTTATCACCTGACTGTGTGTGTCATTAGCCAGCTCTGCATTGGCTGATGCCCCCTGCTTAGTCTGCCTGGCCTTACCTTGACCTTTTCCTGGAGCTTTCCCAGACGCATGGTGCCCTCGATGACCCTGGTCAGCACTCCCTGCTTGTCTTGCTCCAGGATGGAGGCCTGCAGCAAAAAAAGCACAGGAGGGCTTATGTGATCCAGGAGGTCAGGGCAGTGGGAGAAACAGGGGGGAGGAGCCGTATTCCCACCACACTCAGGGCACTGGTTTCTTTGTCCTTTAGAAAGCCACTTGAGTATCATGAACAAGACCCGTGTTTCTCAACCCCAGACGGTCCACATTTTCGCTCCCTCCTAGCTCCTTACACTGAACAAGACCATAAATTCATTAAAAACAAGTCAATCCATCATAACAGTCCACCCCAGTGGTTTAGACTGGTTGTCTTTTACTGAAAACCCTCAAGGAGTGAAGCAGTCCTCTCATTGATTAAAATCTCCACTATTTGACATGAATTATCTTCATGCTGCATTTGTTTACTTGCCAGATGCTTTTTTCAAAAGCAACTGATGGGTCATTACAGATAGAAAGTGCATTTAACAACAAAGAGCATGAACACAGACACATAATCAGTCGTTCTCATCCTGTGCATTACAACTACCTCTGTGAGTTACTGATATTTTTCTATTGTACAGTGAATAAAACAGTGCCAGAGACAGTAAATGCGTTTCAAAATTATGTCTGGTTCCTCCCAAGATTTCTTCCTTCTAGGGAGTTTTTCCTTTCCACTGTCACCCCTGGCTTGCTCACTGGGGGCTTTGGTCAGGATAATGTAAACAGGACAAAATGCATTTTGAGACAATGTAATGTTGTGAAAACGTGCTATATACCGTAATTTTCCGGACTATAAGCCGCTACTTTTTTCACTTGCTTTGGACCCTGCGGCTTATACAACGATGCGGCTTATCTATCTTTTTTACTGCTAACAGTCGCCAGGGGCGCACTATCTAGGAAGCGCAAGAGCGAAACAGACAGTTTGCACCAAGGAAGTGTTCATGCACACGCCCTCATTATGAAGATCAAACGGAGAAGTGCATATGATGCTGCTTTTAAATTAGTGGTTTTAGTATGCAGGAGGAAGATGATGACACAAGGATTAATGACTGACTTTTCTGGTAGGCTCGTTATTTTATTACGGCCGCGTTACTGCACCTTTACTGCTGTGTTGGCACTTTTCAAAAAAGATGCTGGT
>JAODKF010000009.1:10391607-10449698 GCA_026779585.1 Mormyrus proboscirostris
CAGATTTGTCAAACAGGATCTACCTCTCCTAAATCCATGCTGGCTATCCCTCAAAATGTTATTTGAGTCCAGGTAATTTATCATTTTCTCTTTGATTATAGCCTCCATAACTTAACCAGTTATACAACTTAGACTGATTGGCCTATAGTTAGACAAATTACTTCTATCCCCTTTTTTGAAAATGGGTGTTATGTTGGCATGCTTCCAATCCGAAGGTACCACACCATCCCATCAATGGATCTTCAGAACTCAGTGTGTTCATGCATATAAAGGGGGAAACTGATGTCTATCCAGCATTAGGACATCTTGATGTCTGACAGTGAAGAAGCTCCTTTTCTTGATTTTCTCTAGTTAGACCATTTGGTTCTGAACAAATATGAATATATACTGACAGCTAGTATAAAACATGCATGTCAAGTAAATCACTTTAAAAAGAATTAAAAATGCTGTTCATCTCTGAAACTGACTTGAATTATTAATCGAGGAAATTGAAAGTCATGGTATGGAGGGCTTAGGATCCGTCAGAAACACAACTTTGTACCTTTATAACATAAAATATGAAATTAAGGCTCTCCAGATGCATGGAATAAAACATGGGTATACACAACTATGGAAGCCACAAGAATATTTCTCCAGTAAGACACCATCTTTATTCCAGAGATGAGACCAACCCCAATGCTGGATAGCAACTTACATGCAAGCCATTCTGGGAAATCCCCTTATACCTCCTGTGAGGGATGAACTGTGTAAAGTCGTACTCTGAGATGCAGTCAGGGAGCAGAAGGGCCCAGAGCTTAGAGACATTAGCGACTGTGTGAAAGTAGACCACTGGCACCTCAGTCACCAAGCACTCTGGGTTTCGCCATGGGAAATGGGTTTTAGCAATCTTGCTCTCCTGCTGTGCTTAAGCCTGGGGGTGGGTGACAGACCCCGATGAGTCACGGCTTTTCAGCTTTGCCCATTCAGCTTAGCGTAGCCTTATTTTGGTGATGGGTAACACCTAGAGCAAAAGTGAAGGTCGATGGCCCCATCTCATCTCACCGTAATGTTAAATCTTCTTAGTCTCTCATGGCCTTCATTTCCACTACAGCTCACTGCTGTGTAACTGAGATTAATGGCCAATACAGCCAATACAGAATGAAACGCCAACAAGCAACCTGACCATCGCCACCTCTAAATGGCCTAATAGTACGTTACACTTTCTCAAATTATATTTATAAGAGACTGATCCTTCCGTGATACCAGTATCTCAAATCTGAGATCAGGAAGACAGCACCACATCCGAAAAGCCAGGCTTTTGTAGGACCAAATTGTTCATATCCATCTTTCCCATGAAATCTCAACGTAGCAGTGCAGTGCTGGGAAATGGTAAGATGCAAGGGGTCAGCGGGATACTGTTGAATGCCTGTCTGTGAGCAGAGCGGCAAGGTGCAGAATTCTCACTAGCCCCCGAGTACATACAGCAAAACTAGAAATAAATACATTTATATAGGGAGAGAAAAAACCTTCTAACAAAAGGGAATTCTACAGCCATGGTGCTCAAAAAACTGAGTGAGATCATTCTGGCAGTTCTGATATTACGCTACTTTCCAAAACAGGAACTGGCTCATATGTGATCAAGGAAAACCCAAAAAAATCCAGCAAAAACTGATAAAGCTGTTACAAAATGATGCAACTCCAGTACAGGCAGTGCCCAGGTTACGAACATGCTCTCTTCCCTAAATCCGTCTTAAAGTCTAATTTGTAGGCAAGTCAAAATAATAATAATACACATATTATTATTATTATTAATAATAATAATAATAATAATAATAATAATATATAGTAATAAAAGTAACTACATACAGTACTGTACCTTGAACTGTTGAACCACTGAAGCCATACAATGTTTTCATGAGGTGTCACAAAGTAGTACAGGTACGTGCTTTCGATATTATGAACCATTGTATTTAACTCAAATTTTAAATACACTGCCTGGCCAAAACAGTCACAATTTTAGTATAAATCATTAAATACCTAAGAGCCAATGATTGGATCATTATTACAGCTCAGCCATGTCATGCAGCAATAAAGTGAAGTCAGCAGAGTACCTGAATCTGGTTATCCCATCAATGGATCTTTCCTTTCCTAACGGCATGGGCGTATTCCAGGACAATAATGGCAAGATTCATTGGGCTCAAATTGTCATAGAGCGGTTCAGGGAGTATGAGGAATCATTTTCACACATGAATTGGCCACCACAGAGTCTTGACCCTAACCCCATTGACAGGGACCCAGGGACCACCTGTACTTCAGTGCCATAAAAATGTGTGAACAATATTACAAGAAAGTGCTGAAGAGACATTTTAGTGAAATTTTAAGTGCTGAATGTAAAAGGAAAAAGCTATAAAAACTTGGAGAATAACATGATCTTATAAAGCATTTAGAACATATTGCTTAATGTTTTGTAGGTTCTCCCAAACGAGGTCCCCTGAATGAGCTTCATGGGCCGAATGGCCTCCTCTCCTTTGTAAATTTAAGTACTTATGTTCTGAGCTGTTGGCAAAACCTCATTTTCCTAATAAGCTCCATTAATTTAACAGAGTGCTTTTGAGCAACATGAGATTTTATGGGAACGCGTTATGACAGAAATACCTGCACGCCACATTTCTTATTAAACAAAGATATTTATGAAATTTGCACTGCACAGTTACTCTCCTACGTTAAAGATGCCTCTTATGCTAACTACCAAATAGTGGGAAATGCCCCATTGGCCAAAACTATACAAAAGATCTGGTTATTTTTCCATGTCTTTTTCCTCATTAAAAAATTATGAATAAAAAAAATAAAAAGCAAGCCATATTGAGTGTAATTAAAAGAAGAGTCACTTTATGAAAATGAACACAGTTTTTCAGAGGCTTTGAAGTCCAGATATCACAGAATGATTCCTTAAGAAGTAGCATGGAGAGAAACATGCGTTAACTGCATGGACATTACAATGACTGAAGAGTAATTCATCTGAAGGCAGCCCAGTCCTGCAAGAAGTGATAGTTACTTTAAGCATGTAACAAAACAGTTATGACTCCAGCCCATTTTGCCCAGGGGGGTCCCTGGTGGTCTGGGAACATGGGGAATGGCGGTACTGAGTCTGATATTCACATCTTCATGGGGGGCAGAAACACCAGCGGATCCCTTAAAACGCCCCGCCGTGAACAACCTCGGGTTACTCCATTCAGACTGCGATTTGAAAAAGTCACACTGAGCCAAATACACCCAATCAGCAACATGCAAGTAGGATCTCAAAGCACACGCAACAGATTGGGTTCCGCTGATCTTGGACTTGGGGGGAAGCAGATGAAGCACTACAAGTCCTTCAAACTCAACAGGGCTCCCGTTCAGAGGGTGTGCAACACCCTTGTTAAAAAAGGCAGGTCAACGCCTCCACTTCCTCGGGATGCTTAAGAAGTTCAGGCTGATTCTCAAAGCGTTCCACACCTGCACCACTGAGAGCATCCTGCCTGGGAGTATCGCCACCTGCTTTGGGAGCCGCACCAAGCGGGACAGCACAGTGTGACCTACTGAACTCGTAGGCCACCCACAGGAAGCAGTGCCAGGACAAAGCACTGAAAATAATAAAAGACACTGCCCAGTCCAACAATGGGCTCTTCTCACTGTGGCGGCCGGAGAGGCACTAATACTGCCTGAAGATCAAAACTGAGAGACTGAGAAAAAGCTTCGGTCCTCGGGCTGTGCGTGTTCTGAACGAAGCGTCCCAAAGCTAATAAGCCACCTTACACACTTCATCATCCCTCACTGTCATCGCACATCTTCTTACAACTGCTGATATAGAGCTCTCTATTGTTATTTGCTGTTATATTATTTTTCTTTATTCTTATCTTTTTATACTATTTTGCTTTTCTTCACATTGCATATTTCCATTGATGCACAGCCTAGGAAGCAGGTGGAAAAGCTTCTCACTACACAGAAGAATCATATATGATTGTGTATGTGACCAGTTAAACATAAGTAGTTGAACTTCAAATACTGAGTACAGACACCAAAACCTGTACTGTATACTAAATTGTTCAATCTAGCTGGGAAAAACCCATAAATTCACAACTGACAAGGCAAACACCCGCTAAAAAAAAAAAAAAAAAAAAAAAAAAAAAAAGAAAATCACTAGTTTGAATATTCAATGGCTTTACTACAGACAAATGCAGCAGTGTCCATCAAGGTAGGATTTATGCTTTTTCAGTGAATTTAATATGACAATATGATCATCTAAAAACCACAGAATAAACTTCTCAGCGTAAAGATGCTACAATACATAAAGATTTCAGGGTAGGGGTAGATCCCGTTTGTTGGTTCAAGTTGAGGAATTCTCACATGCACTGTACCGAGGCACTTGCAAGGCATGATGGGTTGTTACTGTGCTGTGCTTATCAGTAATTGAAAAAAGGTAAACAGGCATGTGATTTACATCACCCATGGTCAGACCTTCCCAGCTAGAATCCCACTAGCTGTACCATGGTCAATCAATTCCAATTAGCCCCTTTTCCCTGGAAACGGCTGACTAAATGACCTAATAAGAGCAGCAACAGTCGGCTCTCACTGAGAACATCGTCAACTTCACTACTTCCAATGTGTTTAGAAGCGCAGGTGAAAATCTGACTAAAGTAACAGTCTGAGAAGATTCTACTGCTTTGCCTCCAGAGAATACAGTTCTTCATGTTGGAGAGCATTTTCAGGATGGGATGATTATTGTTCTGTCAACAAAATATTGGTTGATCAGCTGTATGGCTTTAATCAATTTCTGTATCACTTTTCACAGTAGAGGGGGCAAGGTGACTTAGTGGGTAGACTGTTCCCTCACATCTCCAAAAATGGGGATTTGAATCCCAGTTTCACTCTGTGCTTTCCTGTTCTCCTTGGGTTCAACGGGCTTCTTCCTGCAGCCCAGCGACCAGCAGGCTAATTGGTATTGTTCCCTAATTCCCTACCAACTGAACAGGCTGCGAGGACACAGCGACACACATACACCACAGCGGTCCTTCTGGAATATGCCGAGGATTCACTCTGAATCAGGCCTCAGGTCCTGATGTTACAGGTTACCTGCTAGGAAGGCGGCATACCATGTGCACAAGCTGGTCCCTCTCGTGCTTGGTCTTCTCTGCTGCGGCCATGATGCTGGTGAGGTACTGGTGGGCTGTCATCTCTCGATTCATGGAGTCCTCTACCTGCACCTTCAGCAAACAGATCTTCTTCTGAGATTTCCTGGTTCAGAGCAGTAACAACAAGACAGCAGGGTGGTAGTTAACAAGATATGTTTTCACATCGAGTTGAACAGATATTATAGTACTATGATTATAGTCTGGGAATTACACTGGAAGAAATAACATCAAAGACTCCATCCACAGATTTCCATCCAAAGAAAAAAACCCTTCTGTCATGGGTTTACACAATGTATCTTGGGAAGATCACTTTTACCCTAAGGAATGTACAATTGAGATTGAGAGAGCAGGGTCTGACAGTGCCTGGAACAATTGGGGGTTAAAGTCCTTGTTTAATGGCCAAAAGGTGAAATCATTCTGTTGACCCTGGGGTTTGAACCAGCAACTTTGATCACAGTCGCCTGCCCACTGCTATGCCTGCAGTTCCCTTATTATTATCACTATCATAAACCACTCCAAAGCACATGTACAGTGTGTGAAACTGCAGTAAAAAGGGCCAAAGGAGGAGGACGGAAAACCATTAGAAATACCTGTTAGCTTGGCGCAGTGCTTCCAGTTCCGCTTCCATGTTTTTCATCTCAGTTGACAGGCTGCTCTTCTCAAGCAGAAGAGACTCCTTCTCTTCCTGGAGGGAAGCCATTCTGCTCATCAGCTCCTGCAGTTCGCTACTCCTCTTCTGTTCCTCTTGTTCCAGCTGTCTGCAGAGCAAACAGCACCCCAATGAACAAGCCCCCACTGCTTACACGCTGGGCAAGAGAGACGCCTGGCTGGACTGCATCTTACCAACAACCAAGCTACGAGTTTTCTGCAGCCTTTAGACCAGTATAATGGACAGGTGATGAGAGCAGAGGACACAATACACAGACAAACCAGTTTCAGACAATCAAGTGTTCTGCTTATAAGTTTAGAAAAGTCAAGAATGCTGATTTTACTCAATTTATACTGCACTGATTAATGAAAACACTGTTAGAAATATAACTGGCATTAATTCATGATGGGTCACATGGGGAAAAAAACACTATACTTGAAGCTGTCATTTATAATGCACTATAGGTACCTTCATAATGCATTATAACTGTAGGTATAAGAATTAAAAACATTACAGCATCTTTTATCGACAGTCATAAGGCATTAAATGCTGATTACAATACTTCATAAGCTCAAACGAAGCTGACATCTATAATGCACTAAAGATACCTTCATAATGAATTATAATAGTTGGTATAAGAATTAAGGATAGTTTGTACTGCTTTACGAAGGTATCAATATTGCATTATAGATGAGAGCTTCGTAAAACATTCATACTGCATAATAACCATATAATGTGTTGAGCATTTTTATAAATATTTATCGCCATGTTTATGAATGTAAGGTGTTAGGAATGTGTTCATTGATTCATATAAAACACAGCATTCCTAGAAAGTGTTACCAGAAATGTCAACTCGCAAGGGCTGAGCTGTAACATTCGTTCTTGACATCATAGTATGACTCAATTTTTTTCCAATTCAATTTATTTTCATATAACGCAGAGGTACCCCAAGGCACTTGACAGTTTAATGACCAATGGTAATTTACTTTAGGACAATGCCTGTCATTCAGAATGGAGACACTTGAAATTCATGACATTATCCTGCCCAGTAATAACAAGGACTATTTACTGACAGCCTAGAGTAAAAACATACCACACTGCTACCAAGAAATTATTTAAAGAAGACCGACATAAAGAGGATGGATCCATGCATCTGACACCCATCACTAAGACAGCCACCCTCCAGAGCCATCATGGCTGCATCAGCAGGCCCTGACTCTTACATCTCTGCCTTAAAAGCTCCATCTGTCAGGAGCAAGATGACGGTGAAAAATCCCCTCACTATACCCCATACCAATTTAATGAGTCCTCTTTTGAATGTCTTTTTAATAACTACCTGGATGAAAAAATGTCACACTGTCAGCTTCCCTCAGCAGGAATTGACCACACTGCAGTCACAGCGCTCCTTCAGAGTGCTTCACCTGCATATCACGCTCATTGTAGATCTTCATCAACACGCACATTGAGGGACACTCATTCTGTACTTTAGCAAGTCCCCACAATGTTATCTGCTTATCTTTTACTTCTAGCTCTGTGCTTGCCTGCTTTAGTAGGGGGCAGGGGGCTAAGCCTGCATGCCTGTAATCACAAGGTCGCAGGTTCAAACCAAGCCTCAGCATGTCTGCAGGTCCTTGAGCAAGACCCTTAACCCCCAGCTCCCTGGGCGCCCCAACAGGTGGCAGCCCTTCGTGGACAGCTTGCTCTACAAAGAGCAAGTTGAGGGAGGTGTAAAAAAAAATTTCCCCAAAAAAAGGAATTTCCCCATGGGGATCAATAAAGTTGTGATTATTATTATTATTTAGTGATTCTGCTTGTTGTGTGGTACATTCTCCACTACTTTAGGTGTAAATCGCACAATATTTACAATGCATCATAAAATTTGATTACAGCCTGGGTCTCCCGTTCTAGTCCAGGGAAACTACTGTCCGGTAGGTTTTCTATCCTACCTGGCTTGTGATGAGCCACATCTGTTGTCAGGTAAATACCAGGAAGAATAAAATCCAGGTAGAATAAAAAACCCGCTGGACAGTAGCTCTCCGGGACTCCTGGACTACAGCAGCCCAAAGATAAATTCCCTTTATCTTTTACACTCTTTCTCAATCTTCCTCAAGTTTCTATACAGAAATCTAGTGCAGATGTACCTCCCAATCCTTTCACATCAATTTTAAATCAGTTGTTAGATCAAAACTCTCAGACAGACAACCTACACAAGAACTGCTACATAAAGCAGAGTGAACCTTTGGTGCTCCTCTGTTTTGCTTGATTTCACCAAGATAAAAGCTGCCCTCTCATGAAGGACTAGTGTGGGTGAAAATTTATTAAGACAATATTTTATGGGTGATATTCAGGTCCGAATACGATAAAATTAGACAGAACAACATGGCATTAGTGGCAATGACACAAGGACAATTGGGTAAAATGCAGAGAGCATTATCTGGCATTTTGGGATAGGACATACAGTAGGTCCCATAAATTTGTGTGCTCACTGAAAGCTCATCACTGGTCTACTTAACATGAAGGTTACTGGCATTCAAATAACAAAAGGCAAACAGAAGGCTGAGACAAAACAGAGTGACAGGGTCAAAGTATACCAGATACTATGTATGTATGTAGTACGTAATGGACCATTCTGGGAAACAGTGCTTCACACAGGTGGAATTCATACACAGACATGTCTCTTTCACCCACCTCAGACTGTATCGTTTAAGTCTAATGATAAACAAGCATCTCCAAAAATCCATTATTTCAGGAGCCTGAAAAAATTCTGAAAAACCACTTTACAAAATACACATAAAACAACTTAATGAGATACCCTTAGCACCACAAACAGAAACACATAAACAGCTGACAGTTTAACGGTTCAATGTTTTAAATGAACTTATGTGGACTGTTGTCAATGAGGAAAGTGTCAATGTCGACAGGATACAATCTAATCTTGCTTTAATTTCATAATTAACAATGATATTGGTCAGCTAGCTATCAACTCTAAGTCGTCCAAATTATCGATGAAAAATAACCCTTAAAAATGACCATAATAAATACCAATGTTAAGTAGTACAAATACTAGTTAAATATATAACTTCATAAAACATCTTTTCGTTGATCAATAAAATGTGAAACACTGTCAGTAGACAGAGAAGAATGGCCGTGTTCCATCTATAGTAAAGATCAGAATTGTCAAAAAGTGGACATACATGGTTTCCATTGGACAGCAAAGATATGGTGAATTATTTGTATAGTTAAAGGGGTTTCTGAAGTGTAATACACATGATCTCTGACTGGCTGAAGCAGACAGAATGGACACCCACCGATGGAGCTTGCTGACCAGGTCAGTGTGTTCCTCCTGACTCACTGCGCTCTCCAGTGTGGACAGGTTTTGCAGGTGCTGTGTCTGAAGAAGCTGCAGCTCTGAACGTTCCTTGTCCAGCTCCTCCTGCAAGCACTGTTTCTCTGCCTCCAGCAGCATCAACTCCTTGGTCACTTTGGATACTAAGCAAGTGGATGGAGCTCAGGCTTTAGAACTATGTACGCTCAGCCCTGTCATATCATGGGCTGTTAACCATTTTAAAGTAGAATCATAAAGCTGAGGAAGTCCAAACAGCTCAGTGCAAACCATCTACATTCATTCCCAGTCTGCATTTATTATGCACTTACGAACTGATTACAGATCAGTACATTCATTTAACTCTGCTGGTCCCAGTTAGCTCCCATGAGGGGGTAACCTGATCCCAAACCCACTGTTAATGAGCTGTACCTTCCTGCTGGTGCTGATTGTGGCTCTCCTTGGCTTTGGTCTGCTGCACCTCCAGCTGTTGCATCAGCAGTTGGTTCTCCTTCAGAACCAGCTTGGCCTGATCTTGCAGTTGGCGCCTAGGAGACCCACAAAAAAATGTGACACACGCAGACAAACGCGTACGATTCATTTGGCACACAATGCCTTGCTCCGGGACTCTAAATAAATCACAGCCACCTTCTCGCTGTTTGGGTGCCTAAAAAAAAGAACATACAAAACTGGCATGCAGAAAATGGATGGCGGCTTCAATCTCTAGACCAGTGTTTCCCCAACCCAGGCCTTGAGGACCCCCAGACAGTCCATGTTTTTGCTCCTTCTGAGCTCCCTGCCAGACAGTCCATATTTTTGCTCCATACCAGGAGCTGGGAGAGAACAAAAAAGTGGACTGTCTGGGGCTTCAAGGACCAGAATGGAAAACACTGCTCTAGACTGTAAAGCACTAAACATCTCTCTATCATGAGACTTCCCTGCATAGCACCACATCCAATCAGACAGTCCAGAAGACTTTAAGGTCCAGTGGGCACATTCAGGCACATCACAGTGGTCTTTAATCTAGACCATAGACATCTAATTTTTGAGGCACTTCTAAAATACCACAATGAATTATGCAACACCATTTAATATTAATGGCCCCTCCTTAAGTACTTGAGATGTGGCCTTCAACATCCTACATTGCAGGCGGAAGCCATTTTCCTTCTGTGAACTTCCTCCTCCCAAATCTTTGCCACTCTGAATTCCTAGTGTGGCTGTGGACCAATTAAATTATTTAGTTAGCTGCTGGAAATTTTTAACTGTTAATTAATTCAGTATACTAGATGTTCACTAGACATAACACTTTGCTGTATTACAATTTTGACTTCTCATGCAAAGCTAAAAGCTTTTTCTTTTAACCGTACCACCATTTATTTATTTGTTGTGAATCTTTGGAGAAAGAAATTCCCTAAAACGACACACCAGAACCTGACCTATGTGGACTGCCAAGGATTTCTCTTCCGGCATGGAAATTCATATCATCCAACCAAAGGCTGAAAGATTAATACCCAGGGGTATAGTTAGGCCTATTTTAAGGGGGGTTTAGCCCACCTAAAATGTTTTTAGCCCCTCCAAACAGATGTGTATTTATTGGCTTAAGGCACGAATAGTTTTCAATCAGCCTCTCCAGTGAAGACTCAGCCCCCCTATCCATTCATCACTACCTATGCCCCTGACCCAATGAATCCACAACAGAAAAATTAAAGTACATTTCAGCTAAAGGCCGTCTAGGTTTTTCTTAAAATGGTCATTCTGGTTTTATTTTCTCAACTTGGCACAAATAAAATGGAGCCCCAGAACTAGAGCTACTGTGCATTTTTGGGAAGAGGTGTATTAGGAGTATTCAGAATTTGACATAGGCCTGTATGACCCAAGTGTGCAGGGGTTTGTGAAAACTCATCCAGAGACTGAGAGGTGCAGAAACAAATCATAACCAGTAAAATCCAGCAGCAATCTTATAATGTATGCTGAGCAAAGCTGGCTATGCAAATTCACCATTTATGTCTGATTTGATAACCTTCACAACTATTATGCCAAGCAGAAAAATGCAAATCAAAGTTTCCCATGAAGCAGAGAAGCTGCCCAGCCGTCAAAAACACACAAATTGTAAATGAAAAAACAAAGTGTATAGCCAGCATGTGGCTGAGGACTCATAACTTCAAGCTTGTGGGTTCTTGCCTCATGTGGGGTCCTTTACCTGGTGAGAGATACTTAAGCTGCTTCAGTAAAATAAAATAATCATTCATCAAGAATTTGGGATAATACAGAGCCCTTTAAGTGTCAAGGCAGAAAAAAATATTAGCTAGTAGTAATTTGTGCTCTCACATTACTAACTTGAGTGCACAAATTTGACTTTAATGGAATAATCCACTAACTAAAAAGCTAACTCAAGCACAAATTACTAACTTGAGCATTCAAATTACGAATCTGATGGAATGAATTACTGGCTCAAGAACAAGAATTGCTAACTTGAGAGCAGTATTTACCAAGACATAATATTTTTTTCTATCATGACACCTAAGGAGCTCCGTACGATTAAAAGTTCCTTCAGGTGAAATATTGTCTAAGACTGATTTGTTCAGGAAAAGAAGCTGAAATGAGAAATTACAAATCACCATGCACCAGCTGACTGCACCGTAAGTCACTAAACCTACTGGGAGTGCAATTAGCCATGAAACAGCAGCGCTCACAACACAGCATAAATATAGACAAAACATGCCCTTTGCAGCCTCATGTTTGGGGCCTGAAAGGAGGCTCTTCAAGAGCTTCAATTAATTGTCATGAATATTTATTTAATAAAGATCACTGAATTGTACATCTCATGTAAGATTCAGTCAAGAGGGTGCTGAACTAATAAAATATTATTTTGCTGTGTTGTTCTCATAGAGAAATATTCACAGCCTAAAGAAATTACAGCAGCCAGCAGATGGTTATTTTGGGGGTTTTCCTGGAATCAACTGGCATCAGTCACCTTCAGAGGCATGCCACACTGCCACACACAGACTGTAACAAACATTAAACATTGAAATACAGCACATGTGGTTTTTATTATGAAACAGCTACCCTTTATTTGGGAACAGCTTGTTTGCCGGATGTGGTATTCCGGCGGTGAAAGACAACAATCGAAGGCAGTGCAGAAACAGATGGCCAACATGTAGGCTACAGGAACGATACGACACAGGAACTCATTGGCACAGCATGTTAGTAGAGGGCGCAAACACGCATATGCATACATTGTGGGGACCGTCCACTCACTTCTATGAGCATAACCCAAATCCCAACAGTGACAACCTTAACGTCTACCCGGTCTTATCCTGATCTATAAGAAACCCACAATGTAATATATGCACATAACCCACACACACACACACACACCGATATACTCACCACTTTTTCTGGCAGGTGCCCTCAGCTTTGTTCAGCTGCTGGTGAAGGCTGTCGTTCTCCTGTACCACCTCCTCCACCCGCTCCCTAAACCTGCGCGTCTCCTCCTGGGCAGAGAGACAAAGTGCAGTGCTGCTGACTGCCATCACAAGCAGAGCTTGCTTCCTTCACAGCCTCGCAGACAGGCTCCAGCTTCACCATGACCCGCTACTAAATAAGTGTTTATACACACACAATCACACATCACAGGCAGCTAATTTAACTACTGCTGTAAGTGGAGTACCTAAAAGAAACCCATGTAGTGGAAACTTAGTTTGTCATAGTTTTTCAAACAGAGACACGATTTTATTGACAAATCTGATAACCAAGTACACAAAAATATCAGTTTTTCTTCTAAAGAGATGATGCTAAATTATCATGACTCCTAAAAAACTCCTAAAAAAAATCCACGGATGGAGAGATGACCTATAAGATCTTTGCAACATTTATAAAGGAATTTTGAAGGATGATACCCCTCAAAATCCCATGCAGATATGTTTCAGGTACCATAACACTACACAAGGCTGACTGTACCCTGGTAGAATTTACAGGTAGATAATTAAAACTTTGGGTTAAGATGAAGGAAGTTAAATTTGAACTTTGGGTAACGGGCAGAATGTTTTGGTTTTGGTATTAATGCTACACACCCTTCCAGCCCCAAATCCCCCACTGCTATAGATAAGCCTGTGATTCTTCCTCTGCAGAAAATCCGGCTGTTGGGCAAACAGCCCTTCCCAGAGACATAATAATATTGCTCAATATGACGTACATCTCTGTAAAGCTGGAAATTTGTGAGAACAACAACAAAACCACAAAAGATTCTGAGGGCTACAATCTTGAGGTGCTGGGGATGAGACTGTTCAACAAAGGATTTCAGTTTGGGAGCTAGCTTTAAAAAACAAATTCTGCAAATGCTGCAGAAGGCCTACCTCTTCCCAACAGGTATGAGCTTAAAGACATACAAATAAATTCAAGTCAACTGCATATTGCCGCCTTGAAAGCAGCTGAAATATCTCTTGCACCAGGCTGCAGGCTGAAATGCTCACAGAACTGCTATAAAAGCTGAACAAACGTGTCCTTCAGCAACTTTAAGTTCGCCCAAATCATTACAAATTCCATAAAATATACGAGATTGTAAGATGCTAAATACCACTCACTACATAGCTCTGCAGAAGTGAATCCTTTTCATTCAGCTGGTCTTCGTATGCCAGCAACAGCGGTGATAAGTATTTCATGTCCAGCTGAAAGAGATGTAAACCACTTAGAAGCACAACTTCAGCCTGCAACAAAAATAACCTGCATCACACTTCATGTGTGTAATAAACAAACCAGGTGAACAAGCAATCCGAGCTTTATTAAAGAGTCATGAATCAACATGGATGTGATTTGATTGGCAAAAAGGACTACATGAATGCACAAGATTCTATAAAGATAGAATAGTACATTCTACTGTATTCTAGCTTAACATACATGTAGATGATGTTGATGTTGTTTATTAGACGATTCTACAGTGCATTAACAGCATTCTCTTCTGTAACCTAGGGACAGCTATCAACTTTAATTATCTATTAACAGAAACTAAATTGTCACAGTCTGTATTGAGTTGCCAGCATCACCAGGCAAAGCTGACTCCATCATTAAATTACATTAGTGCTTACAATTCTGTTTTATGGAGATGGCTGAGTCCTTCACAGTGAAAGGGCACTTCTGCCTGACTAAGCCTGTTATAGCCCTGAAGTTAACCTAACCTCCTGACTGACATCCTGGTGCCTGGCTCTCAGCTATGGAGCAATCAGCTGTAATCACCTCTTTGAAGTGCCCTACTACCAAAGAAATATGCAACTTGCTTAAGAGCATTTTCCATCTGAAACCAGAACACATCTGTTTCCAAATTACCCACTGAGGTAGGCGCTTCTGTCCTGCTTAGAAAATTATTAACAAAACAGTGGCATTGACAGCAGGCACAAATACCCAAGGGCTTACCAGCCAAGGAGGGGCTGGTCCTTTCTTTGGCAGGGCACTGATCCTTGGGCTCTGGAACATAATAAAACATATACATTAGTGTTACAACACTGTTGCTTCACTCTACTGCGGCTGGGGGTGCAAATCAGACCTCTGTGGACTTTGTATGGGTATCAGTTTGGTATTTTCAACCCCTCTGTAGTCCATAGACATGCAGTTAAGTACACTGGTTTCTCCAAACTGCTGATATTGTATAATTGTGTGAGCCATGTGAGACCCCAGCACCCTGTCCAGGGTGTCCCCATGCATTGTGTCCCGTTCTGTCTGTGATAGGCTCCAAGTCCCCCTATGACCCTTTTCAGGATAAGCAGTTGGACAGAAGAAGCACGAGTGAATACTGAGCCCAGTCTGCTCTGGGGGGCAAAAAGACCCCATCTCATACTCTCCAATGAGTATTCTCAGCAGAGCAATCTTGAAGGTCATCACAGATTTAAATTCCCACCAGCTTTTAATTCCTAACCTTAATCCCCACAGCCTTTTGATGTGTTCTAGCTGATAAAGGAAGCTAGGAAAGAAACAACTTTGTGCTTGTGTGCTCAGTATGTGGTCACCAGGTTTAAGACTATAAGATTTCCTGTTCATCGAGTCGAGATGTGGAAGATTCCTCCCTATGGAAATCCACATAGCTTTTGATCAGCACCTACAACTAGTTGAAAAGTCCCATAGAGTCCTATTCATTGATTACAATCCAGAACCAATACAGAAGCCACATGAAAGCCTTAAAGCTTAAATCCCCCCAGAGATTCCCAGCCCGACACTTATGCTTGACCTGCTGCATTAACGGAAATCATTTGGACTTTTCATTTCTGACAGTCAACTGGAAAACCTCAAAACGAGTTTGGGGGGGGGGGGGGCGTTGTTTCACAAAGTGTGAAGTAAACTACAAAGCTATTACTGTGGCCCACTCCCCACAGCCTTTTTCCAGAAGACTCCAACACAGCAAGTTCAAATATACAGTTTCAGGGAAGAATGTTGAAAAAAATTGACCTAAGAAGTGCTTAATTGTGTTCACTTACTAGGTAGATTGTATACTGATTTTTCAAATTGTTCTGAATTATATTAATATATTAATAATATTATTAGATTAATAATCATTCAAATTCACCACAAAAAAAAACAGTTTCATAGTACAAGTCAGGGTAGGATTACAGCAGAATGCGCTGTCTAATGTCTTAGTGGGTAGAGCTGTTGTTTCATATCTCCAGAGGTAGAGGTTCAGATCTGGACCCAGCCTACTGTGTGCATTTATCTGCAAATTCCTTCAGCATTTAATAGAGTCCATCCACATTCTCTCTTTTCTTCCTGCAGTTCAAACATGCTTCTCTAACTATAAATGTTGAAACTCACAATCAGAAATTTGTATGCAACTTAATTTTTTTTTTTTTTACATAAAGCATGGTTTCAGTTTTACATTCAGTTTTAACTCGGGGAGATGAGAGTGTCTGTGGCAGTATTTCCCAACCTGGTCCTGTTTTTGCTCCCTCGCAGCTCAGTGCCAGACAGTCCACATTTGTGCTGGAGCAATAACATGAACCATCTACGGGTCCCCGAGGACTGGATTGAGAAACACTGGTCTATGAGCATTACTCTAATCATTTTATAACCTTGCCACAACTTTGCAGTGGGATTTACAAGTAGACTAGAGAGGGCCATGACAAAAAAGCAAGTCATCCAGGAATTCAGTTAAACATCTCCAAACAGTGGCATTACCATGCTTGACCATCGGCATTACATTTTTGTAGGTGATTTCTGAAAAATGCTGCCTGTGAAAACAGCATGCTTTGCGGAACTGGGGAAATGACAACAGCGCATTACCAGTTAAAGATGGAGCTGGAGAGCCAGGCTGCATGATTGTTTGCCACACTTCAGATGTTTGCTTACAGAACCACAGCCTTCATGTTTTTGTCCATTATTGATGTGCTTGACCTTTGAGGTGATCATTTAAAGATAGCTAAGACCTCGTCACCATAACAGATCATCCACGATATACCATGTGGTATGCTTTGCCAACCGAATTTAATAAATAAGGATACACCGATTATACACAGATTGCTAACTTTTGGGCAACAGGATTCGCCTCTTATTAATGGTTTAACCGTACTACTAATTTCCTTACCAAATTGTGAGCCGAAGTAAACGTCCGTATAGTACCGAAAAGCTGGCGTCTGGATGAATGCTTACACCAGTCACCTAAATCCCTGGTGAGAATTGCACGTGTCCCATGTATTCGCGATTAGATCGCAATATGATATCATGCATACCTCACTTTATGTCAGATATAAATTATTATATTAAATTCAGTAACTCTAGATATAAAGTAATATAATGAATGCCTGCCAATTTACAGCCCTTGAAAACAAATTCCTAGACCAAAAACTGATTTGCTTATTGTTTGCAGAATACAAAACTAAAACGCCAGTTATCTCCCACTAGTTACATTCTGAATGCTTGAATCTTTCACAAAACCCTTCCCAGACATGTTTTAATCATTGTCAGATTGTGAGCTTACAAAACAACTGAATCATATTAACCAGTAGCGCTATACATCATCATGGAATTAAACTGACAAATCCTATCCGTATCAAAGACTAAGCGAGTGACTTAACACCCTACTACACCCAAACAGCAGTAAGCAGTGACTGAAATGTGAGCCTTAAGTAATGACTGATTATTTCATTTTGGAAAGCACACAGACTGGCTCAGTGCACTGAAGTAATTACCTCAAATGGTTACACCTGTGTTTGACGTGAGGCTACATGTGGCAACGGCAATTCCTAAAGGTGCCTCGAAAGGCGTAATGCTATTGCGGAAACCTTGGCCACCTGTTCCCTTAATGGAACAAGTGACTTGCTAGTTAGCAATAATTAACCGGTGTGTGGAGCCTGAGATGATGTAGGGGTACCTTAAACTTCCACCATCGCTATTCTTTCTCTATCAATCTATCCTAGTAATGGTGGAGTGTCCGTTTATCCACATTGCCGAGTCGCAAATATTAAGAAGCCATCCGCTAATGCTAAGCAATTGGAAGGAAACTGGAAAATGTGTAGTTCATTCCTATTGAATCGTAATCGGTGGTGGATATTTCAGATCCAGAAAGTAAAAATCCAGACCAAAATTTTGTTTCATTCAATTAGTTGAATATAAGTACTCAGCTGGTGGATTTTCACTTTGGTTTGAACCTGCATCTACAGCTGACACCCTCAAAACTAGTTATGAATCAAACATATACCACAAATTAACTGACTTAATGACTAGAAGGCCACATCAATCAAGAACAGTCAAGAGACTGGTTTCTTTAAAGCTTAGCAACACAACAATTATAATGAAATCCGAGAGGAGCATCATCATAGCACTATAATGCTTCTTGGAAATAGGTGCCAGGAATAACCATATGACAAGCTAACACATGAGTACCGGCTGTAACTGCCATACTCCCAGCATCAGATCGGAGCTTTTGGGATCAGGGTTATGCAATGCTGCCTCGTGCCCGTTGCTTCCGGGATAGGCTCCGGACCCCCCGCGACCCATTAGGATTAAGCGGGTTGGAAAATGGATGGATGGATGGGTTATGCAATGCTGCAATTCAGTGTACTGTAACAGTTGTTGTTTGTATTATAAAGCCTAAAATTGAGGAAGAAGCTTATAAATTCAGCTGAGAAATCACACCTGCATACTGTATAGAATACTTTTCAGTGTTACAGAACAAAATCCATTGGGCTTCATTCAACATTTTACACACAGGATACTGTACAGATATTGCATGATTATTCAATTATTGTTATTCAGATTAAGCCATAATATAGTACATTTTTTTAAATAAGAAAATATGTAAAAATTTAGAATGCATTTTTCCGTAGAATTGTTCACATGCCCTGCTTGTGAACTTAATACTTAATTCTCATTTCAAATTAAATAACAAGGCATTTTTTTCCCACTACTTTTCAAGATGAAGATCAAAGCTGAATATCATATATGCTCTGTACATCATCCACGATAAAAATCACCTGCTAACAAGAGAGCCTCTGCTCCACTTCCCTTGTCCCAGAGGGTAAAAATATCAAAAGCAGCTATGTTTCTGAATCTCAGTCGTTCACCTAAATCATATATCTTAATTGCATTCCACTATCTTCCTTCCAAATCTTCAATTCATTAGCCAACCAGCATCCTTGGGACTCAGAGCCCAACATGTCTCTCTCCTCAGTGTTGTCAACATGTGCATGGTGCCGACGTCTTAGAACGGGACACATCCAGAAGAGCCCACCCCCTTTCGGCCCCTGGGGTTGGCTGCTGATTCTCCTCAAGAGTTGCTCTCAGTCTCTGTGCATTTTTAAGGAACAGCACCTTGCTCTCAAGGCACGGCATGTTCTGCTGTGGTTACGCGTGGTGCCAGAATTGATGCTCCTGTACTAATTTCTACAGAATACCATGGACTATGCCTGAAGAGCAGCAATACTATAGGCTTCTGAGTAGACCGAAATTATCACCTGATTCACACCTGCAGCTTGTGAAGCGAGTGTGATCTAAGCACCTAGTTTATTAAAGCGAATCAGAGCTGAGCCAGAGCAAAAACCAGCACACTGTTTCTCTACAATTAGCCTGGCCCAGGCTAAGGTGAGTAAACAAAAAAGAGCATCACTGTGAAGTCTACAGCAGAGAGGAGGAGTAGGAGGAATGACTGCCCTTTGGAGGTAAAGCCCCCTTGTCGATGGAGTTCCCCAGCGCCAAACATTTACCTCTTCCTTGGACAGCGGCCGGAACTTGGCCTGGTACCTGCTGAGTTCTGTGTTGAGGCGGTGGACAGTCCTTTTCAGACCATCGTTTTCATCCACCAGCTCCTGGTTCTGCTGTCTGAGGGAGCGCAGATGCACCTGCTCACCTGTGAGGAGTGCTTCATTTAGCGGGGGAGCTTCATCCCCCCCCCCCCCCATCAAAACACATCAATCACATCCTCCACACATCTGCAGACACAGCTATTCAAAGAGGAAACAAAAATCTAAATATATAGTACTGTGCAAAAGTGGTAGGCAAGGAAAATGATGTCTAAGTGATCTTCATGTTGATGTAAAACCAGAGACACAATGTCTGTCAAAGTGTGTGAGCTCAATCATTTCAAAACCTCTTCTAAAGTCACCTCAGTATTTACAATTAATAATTAATACACCCACATATTTTTTTTGACTGGACCACTAGCACACCTTGTACGGCTAGTCAAAACCTCACTGTGTTTTTATACTAATTAAATAAATTTCACCATCAACGCATTTAATTAAACAAATAGATGGAATGGCTGAGGTGCCCTTGAGGGGGGGGGGGTTTGGAACCCAAAGCGCTGCGAATCTAGCCATCCAACAAGCAGAAGAGAAGAAATTCAGGTTAGTGTTTATGGAGTAATTAATTTCCATATGTTCTAATGTTAAATTACTATTTTTTTTTTATTTTGTTTGTTTTCTGAGCAAATATACTCTACCCAAGCTATTTAAATAGCTTTAAACATTTCCTCTGACTAGTCTTGACTAAGACTTCTGCACAGTACTGTATGGTTGCATGAGGTACATGAAATTTCAGCTAAGGTATATATTCAGTTCAGGAAATGTGAGGCACCAGGCCCAAAAGCAGGGCCGGGATAAAGTCCATTCGCTTACATATTCCCAGGCCTTGTAAAGCCGTCTCGGAGCTACTCTCCCACCTGCAGTGGAGCCTTTGTCTCTTTTGGCTAGTTGCCAGGCTTGGTTCTGCTCTAGCTGTTTTTCCAGGTGCCGTTGGCGCTCGTGAACCTGCTGCAGCAGCTGACCCTGCTCCTCACACCTCTGTGCCAGCACCTGATTCTGCTCCCGCAGGGCCCTGACCAGCTGCATCTGTGCCTCCAGCAACTCCTTGTGGGCCTCATCAGCCTCTGGTGTGGCCCAAACACAGCACAGCACAGCACAGAGTCCACCACAGCACAGCACGGCACGGTACGGCAAGGCCAAGCACACAACACAATCAAACATGCAAAACAAAACAGATAAATATTGACTTACAGAAAACACCTAACATACCGTTGTAATAGTATTTTAAATCTAAAATGTTTCACCAGTCATTTATTTTGCCAAAAACATCAGGCCTAACTCATCTCACAGATAGGAGTTTAGAACTAATGAATGGCCATTAGCTAAATCTCCATCCAGGGACGTTTGCAAGCAATTTCCTCTCAAAATGTCAGTGCTCATCTCTCTTTAATGAGCTCAATGCAGAAGCATGCTGTTCACAGATCAACTTGCTGTGGGTTTTCAGTCTAATTGAACAAGGAGTCCATAACTCTGCAGTAACACAGCACCACTGAATCGTTCCAAATCACAGTATAATTAAGAAAAATATCAGAAATTAAGGGGAAAAAACACAGCGAAAAATGAAACGGAAGTGTAATGAGCAGAAGGAATTCAGTGCTGATTTTACGGACATCTAGCAGCCTCTGTACAGTACACTTAAATGGTAGGACTGTCAAAACAGTAATGATAACACTGGTCTGCCATGCCCACAGATCTGTAAATCAGAGCTGCCTGCTGAACTCCAGGGCTGTTTTACTGCAAATCTCATTGTTGATTTAATTAGCCTGCGCTAGTAAAATTGCAAAATGTCAGAGGTTCATAAAATTAGCATTGACTAAACACCCAACAAGAAACGAAGAGACTGGGCTTGCCTTGTTCAATCGCATCTATGGTGAGCAGAGGCGTCATCAGCGGCTTGTTGCTGACAGAAGCACGTGTCACAAACTTGTCCTCTTACCTGGGTGGCTGTCTCTCTGTGATGGTCCTTTCCTAAGGAGGGATCCCGAGTTCCCTCTGGGAGACTCTGAGCTCAGGTCTGAGGGATGATGGGTAGGACACCAAGTATATAGTCAACCAAAGGTTGCATAAACACCAAATGGATAAATGATTTCAGAAAAGGCTGTAATTTTATTCATGCCCCATACTCATCAGGTCCTATGTGATGAACAAGTTTGTGTTTGCTGATTTTAAGACCTTTAAAAAGGTGACAAACCATATAATCAAGCTGATATACCCTGATACACATTAGCAATAAACAAATAAATATAAACCAATGATTCTTGAGATTATGGACAAAACAGGTTTTGATTTTCTAAGAAAAATTAAATTCTCTTCAAATCCTTTGTATACATATTTTTTAGTAAATGAGGTTTTGGTCATCTAACCATTCCTTGGATACAACCTCCCAGGTTATAACTATTTTTTATGAATTACATGTTTGCTGGAGCACTAGATTTTTGTCAACACCAGACGAGACATAGAAACGTCTATAAAATTATTTTGAATTATTGTATGACTGATATTTTGAATCTTACAGGTTTTGTGGTTCACATTCTTGCACGCATGTTTTCAAATGAATCATGCATTTTAAATGTGAAATTAGTCATCTGATAATACCGTATTAATACCATACAGTGATCTCAAAGCCCGAGGAAACAAGGAAGTGCTAAACAGTTCAAGAGTTTTAGCCACCCACAATTATTCTTGATTTTTTTTTTTTTTTTTATTAAAAAATGTCTGACGACGTTGACAAAAACAGGACTCAAGTTCAATCGACTAGAAAGTACATTAAAATCATTCATTAATTTTAACTTATAATGCTCATGTAAACTACTTACCAATAGTAATTATTGTGTTTATTTTTACATACTTTTACATACTTAATAAACTGAGACCTGCTTCAGGACAAAGGGTTTTTCACACACTGGTCACATATTGTATCATTTTAAATACAAAATATTGATAACGCTTCCTATGAATGCCATGTCTATAAAAATCTATTAACACATTCATAACACATTATAATGCATTAATAAAGCATCATAAACACAGCTATAAATATGTATAAAAAGGCATAACATTCTACCCATGTTTATTATGCATTATGAATGCTTTATTAAGCTATCATCTATAATGAAGTATAATTACCCTCATAAAGCAGTACAAAGCATCCTTAATTCTTATACTGACCATTACAATGCATCATGAAGGTATCTATTGTGCATTATAGACGAGAGCTTCATTGGAGTCTATGAAGTATTATAATCAACATTATAATTCCGTATGACTGTCAATAAGATGCTGCAATTCTTTATTAATTCTTATACTGACCATTATAATGCATTATGATGTTGTTTATAATGAATTATGACGTATTACCAAAACATTTAATCAATCACTGAAACATTTCTACTGTGAGAAAACAATGAAAAGGAAAAACTTAAACATAAATTGTAACAGTGTGTCGTCCCCATTCCCATACCTTTAGCTGTTATCTTTACATTTAGTCCTGATTAAGATCCCAAATAATTACTATGTGTTCATAACAAGATAATTCAAAAGAAAGCAGGAAGTAAGAATTGTTGCAAATCCCTCTTATCTCTGCCTTTTAAATTTCACTTTAGAAAAACACATGAAATCCAGTCAGAGACATTAGATCCTATTATGGAATAATCATCATTTATAATCAGTAATTGTGTTTTATACCTTTTGAAAAGCTTCCCCACAAGCATTGTTGAGATATTGTGAATCTGAGCCAATAATGAAATTAGATGGACTAACACGAGACAGAACTAAGATTAACTCTGCTTCTGTGAGAAGCCTGTTACCTGGAGACTGCATTGTCTTCTCAATCACAGGCTCCACTGGAGATGAAACCTGGGGAGGAAGCAGAGAAGTCCCTGTTCTATTAAAACACAAGACTCCATTATAAGTGTAGTATACCAAGTAAACAGTGAAAACACCAGACCTTGCTTTAATTATTTAAAGCTCGGACAAGCTGTCTGACCAGCTCACAACCAGATTCACCATTTCTTTTAAGAAAAGCACAATTCCACTACTTCACACAAGGCACCGGTAATTAATTATGTACGAGCTTGTATTAAATCAAATTATTCATGTCCATATCATGCACCTTTTGCCAATAAATGCGGAAAGAACACTGGCTGCACAATGGAATTTCAGGTGGTTTGCGGTTAAATTTCCAGGATACAGAGCAGCAGAGAGAATACTAAGCCTCCAGAGAGGGCAGGAAGACTCTGTACCAGAGATAGTTTGAACTGGGAGCAGTAAGGGCAGCGTAAGGAAAACCCAAAGATCTAGTGCCACCCTTCAATTCGACATCCCAAACTGCTCCTGCCACCCAAAAGCGGGCCTAATGAGCCGAGAATAATGACACGTTTCTTTCAACACAACCAAAACTAGCCTAGTTAAGCACTGGAAACATGCTCAACTTGAGAAGGACGGTTCAGTTTCTGATGCAGGTAACAAACTGAACAGTTCCCACTGACAGCGGTTCTACTTGTAGGTCTTGGTCCAATGGCATAATGACTGTGCATGGTAGCCTGTAGTTGCATATAAACTCATATGAAAAAATGTTCTGCACCCATTATGATAAATTACAAATTCACAAAGTGACCCTGTACTGGATACCCAGAAAATTAATGGAGGGTTGAATGAATGCAGGGAATCCCTTATTTAGAATGCAACTCAATAACAGTTGGATTTATCTAGATAAGCATATGCTGCAATTGGAAACATGTTTCCTATTAGAATATCCCCATTCTGTGCAAAAGACTTTGGGAAATGTAGAAACAACAATCCACTTGGACTCTCTTACTACACTGCTGTTAACAAGGTAGTCAACATACACAACTGAAATTTCTCCCACATCTTCATTGGCTTACACTGCAAAGTGTCAGGCAGAAATACCACAAACTTATGGTCCCCAAGACAGCCGTACCTCCAGAACCCGTAATCTCTAGCCAAAACGCAGATGGCTGCCAGCCCCAATCAGCACCATGGACAGCAGCCACCTGGCAGCGTTTGACCTCTGTCTCGGGCTGGCTGTCAAAACCCGCTCCACCCTTAATCCTCCACTCCAGGCTTCCACTAATGGCTCCAGGTGGTTCACGCTGGGGAGGTCTCGCTCAGCAGCAGTGTGCCAAGTGTCTGGCTACTGCCTCCAGCCTGACTGTCATGGGAGTGTTTATACTGGTGAGAACAAGGCCCTGACTGAGGACAATTACTGACCCAAACTGGCTGGATCATGATACCCATCATTACGTCCCCCTTTCCTGTCCACCCAACTTGGCACTCGTTGTGTTCCTATATATATTTTATTCCTACCTTTTTAAATGTCTGTTCCTGCCCTGCAGTTTTATCTGAAATACAAGAAAGAAAACAAAAATTGGTTTTAGTATAAATTAATTGACATTTCAGTATCCTGGGGTATCTGGCCGCTAACTATCAGTGTCATCTGTTTCACAAGAAAAGTACTGAAATATTAAAACTAATGTAAATAACTGTAATCTCACGAAATACAACAAAAGGTATTTCTAATCAAATGGCGCCCTTGGCAATTGCCTATGTGGCATATAGAATGGGCCAGCCATGATTACACTTATTTAATCGCTAATTCAAATAACCAGCATTTAGACTGGAATAAATTTGGGCTCCATTTCTCATCTGCGTTTCAGTCATCTGCTTTAGATGACTTTTAGAACAGTTTCACATTAGCAATTAATCCAAAAGGCATGATAACATTTCAATTCAATGGTACATACTTGTTGGATATACAAGTTTTAGGTAAATGGAGAAACGCAGTTTGCTTTTGATAATGAGAACGGTGTGTGACAAAAAAGAATTTTAAAAAATATTAGAGATATAAATCACAGCTAAAATCATTAATCAAATCAGCTTTTATCTTCTTCCCTAAGAAGCACTTTGATATATCCATTAATCACTGCTGTTCTACAGCTTTCTGAGTTTTGGTCTACTGCAGTCTATGTTGATTTTTGAACACATCGCAAACTAAAACAATTCTATTTTTGACCTGTGCTGTAATGTTTAAATCTGTAACAGTCTTTCAGAACGTGTCCATAAAGAAGAGAAACAAAATCTTTGTTCCCTTATAATCACACAATGAATTCTGGCTCCATATTCTGGCTCATTATTTAATGACCACTAAGTATAAAGTCTACAAAAGGAAGACCTTGTAGAAATCTGCTAAAAAGCAGCTTTACGGCGTCGATGATCACATATTTTGGAAGAAATATGCATTTAGCATACAATATAGCATATAATAATAAAAAACATGAAATGCTTATGTATATTTCCAGTGAATGATTTTCCCTATACAGACAATTTTCCAATGCTTTAAAAGAGATTATTAGGAGATTAGAGTAGCCACTGTGATCGTGTCTGGAGAAAGAGGGCTATAGCATACAGTGGCGTTTCCCAATCCTGTCCTCGGGGACCCACAGTCGGTCCATGATTTTGCTCCCTCAGAGCCCCCTTCCTGACATTATTGCAAAAACTTGGACTGTCTGTGAGTCCCAGAGGACCGGATTGGGAAACGCTGCTAGGTAATACAAACCCCAGAGCCCACTGATTAAATGCTAAGCCCCCAGTCACTCTGCATCTCTCTACACATCTAGCCAGAGAGCAGGGGCTTGACCCTGAGGCCAAATACTAACCCCTTGCGTGTACAGCAGACACTTCTTCAGCCACAGAGCTGTCTGTCACACCGTCGGTCTCTGATTGGCAGGCAGCCTGCAACAATAAATAGGGTTCTTGGTACTTCAGATACACAGTTTTACATTGGCTTCCTAATAAGACTGTAATTCATACTACTGTCATGGTGCTGGGTACTGCAGTACTACAGACTCCTTGCATAGTTTGATGGAAAACTCTGTGCTAGCATCTATGTGAAATGTATACAAATGCTGAGACACAGATATTTTTGAAGCTCATTGAATATCACACTGATGCTCACTTTAAAGCAAGATAAGATTCCTAACTGACCTCTAACAAATCTTAAAAATGGAAAAACAAATGCCATTTTAGCACTTTTACATCTATTTTTCCACTACTGACCTTCCTTGTTTGAAATTTATTTTTTCCCCTAAATGGAAAATATGGTGCACACAACATTGTTTCATTGGCTGCATCTACTGCTGTATGCTGTGCTGATTAATAAATAAACTTTGATTTTATGTGACATCATTGCCTGGTTAGGTTTCTGCAAATCTATAACTTTTCCTTAAGAAAGTCAGAAACAAATGTATTTTTCAGAGATTCAGGGTATATTTCATGTGCTTTGATATGATTTCACAATGAGGCTTACAGAATTTTTTTCCAGAGGGTCAGTTATGATAAACCATAAAGATAGACAAAAGACCTCTTAAAATGCTCTTGCATCATGTGTAACATGTCCCACTAGAGTACTCGTGTCTTTCAAAAGACAAACCGTTTCCTTGGTCATCTCTAAAGACTTGTTTTAATAATGAGCAGCACATCGCAGTACCAATCTGGCAGATTCATGGGGCACGTAGAATCTTTTCTTAATTGATAGTCTGACGGATAGTGGGACTTGCTTGCTTTAGTTTTTTGTGTATTAACATATACCTATTATCCATAACATTAAAACCACCTGCCCAATATTGTGTAGGCTTCTCTCGTGCCGCCAAAACAACTCTGACCCATTGAGACATGGACTCCACAAGACTACTGAGGGTGTCCTGTGGTATCTGGCATGAAGACATTAGCAGCAGATCCTTTAAGTCGTATAAGATGCGAGGTGGGGCCTCCATGGATCAGACTTGTTTGTTCAGCACATCTAACAGATGCTCGATCAGATTGAGATCTGGGGAATTTGGAGGCCAAGTCAACACCTTGAATTCTTCATGTTCCTCAACCCATTCCTGAACAATTTTTGCAGTCTGGCAGGGCACATTATCCAGCTGAAAGAGGCCACTGCCATCGGGGCATACTGTTACCATGAAGGGGTGTATTTGGTCTGCAACAATGTTTAGGTAGGCAATAGTGTCAATGTCACATCCGGTTAATGCCAGGACCCAAGGTTTCCCTACAGAACATTGCCCAGAACCTCACACTGCTGCCGCTGGCTTGCCAGTCACCCACATGATACAACAGAAAATGTGACTCAGACCAGGCCACTGTCTCTCATTGTTGCATGGCCCAGTTCTGACGCCCGTATGCCCATTTTAGGTGCTTTCGGCATTTGCGAGTGTTAACATGGGAACTCAAACTCCTGAGCTACTGAATATGCAGCCCCATATACGGCAAGCTGTAATGCACTGTGTGTTCTGACACCTTTCTATCATAGCCAGCATTAACTTTTTCAGCAATTTGTGCTGCAGCAGCCCTCCTGTGGGATCGGACCAGACAGGCCAGGATTCACTCCCGGCTCCCATCAATGGGACTTGGGTGCCCATGACCCCGTTGCTGGTTCACTGGTTGGCCTTTCTTCAGAATCAGAATCAGAATCAGAATAACTTTATTGTCATTGTAACAAGTACAACGAAATGATATGCAGTCCCTGTGTCGGACAGGTATGTACAAGAAATAAATAAAGAGAGCTATATAAATAAGGAAATATAAAAAGGGGAAGCAACATATGGTATAAAATTGGACAGTAGAGAACATTCAATCTGCATGAGACAATATTGCACATGAGTCCTTATTGCACATGAAGTAGGATTGAGGTGAAATGTGGGAGAAAAATTAACTGTCATTCAGTGCCCTGATGGCAACAGGGTAGAAACTGCTGTTTAGTCTATGTGTCCTAGCTTTAATACTCCTGTATCTTTTGCCTGATGGCAGCAGTTGGAACAGAACATGAGCAGGGTGCGAGGAGTCTTTTAGAATGTTTTTCGCTCTACTGAGGCAGCGAGAGTTGTGCAGTTCTTCTAGAGAGGGTAAATGACAGCCGATGATCTGCTGGGCGGTCTCTTGGACCATTATTGGTAGGTACTGACCACTGCATACTGGGAACACCCCACAAGACCTGCCATTTTCGGGATGCTCCGACCCAGTCATCCAGCTATCACCATTTGGCTCTTGTTAAAGTTACTTAGGTACAGTACTTTCGCTTTTCCATTGACTTCCTGTCGAGTACCAGTACCGATACTTCCAGCACCGAAAGTGCCAAACCAGCTGGGGTACTTCTTTGGTATTTCGGTACTTTGGGGTGGGACTTGCAAACATATTTGCCCGTCGATTGGTTATGCAAACAGCCTGCCGCTGAAACACAAAATACAACCACCATCTTTTGAAACATACAGCGAACAGCGAGAAACAAGATAAAGAAGTAGAAACAAAAATATAAAAAACGTAAAATGGAAAGGTTGGACAAACTAGGAAGCCCAGGCTTTAAATCGCCATAAGGTCGGATGAACAGATCCAGCGAGATTTGGACGGCACGACTCGAAATAAAAAAGTATTTGGCGTAATAGCAAGCCACTTTGAAGAAATGGGGCACACGAGAAACACCAAACAATCGCAAAAAGCTGGTTGACCGAGCTTCTAATTATAAGAATCAACAACACCAGTCTCAGCACGTCTTCTATGTTTGAATTCAGCAAAAAAACAGCTGCTAATACCGTGCCGCATTTTGTGATGATGTCAGTCAGGGCTGGTCACTGATGTCATTTAGCGCCAGTACCAGTTTTTACGCCAGTAGAAAACCGATACAAAAAAAGTACTATACTTTCGGTACTTCATGGAAGTACCGAAAGTACTGTACCTGGTGCGGTGGAAAAGTCCCCTTAGAACCTTATGCATGCCCGTTTTTTCTGCTTCCAACACATTAACTTAAAGAACTGACTGTTGAGTTGCATAATATATAATGGCACACTTCCCAGGTGAAAGTATCAAGACAATCAATGTTATTCACTTCACCTGTCATAGGTTTCAATGCTATGGCTGATTGGTGAAAGCACATAATGTAATTTCATTTCTCATGAGAAGCTTGCATTCCTTTCAGCAGCTACATTAATTTCTGATAAATGACACAATAGATCCAAAATACTTAACAATAACAGTATTTGGTTAAATGGAATATTCAGGTAAAAAATAAGAACAGCAGCTCTCAACTTATTACATGAAGAGCCTCAAGCAAGACAGTTCCTTGGTGGAATCATTACAACTAACAGCAGTACAGCATGGTGCAAGGATAATATCAGAATCTCCTGCCAGGAACAGCCAGGCTAACAGAGACCCAGTATTTCTATTTCATTTCTATGAATATTCCAAGGTCGGGACGTTCAATCATTTATCTGCCTATAATAACATACTCAGCCTTCCAGTAAACACTGAACAATAATCAGTTGCAGACTAAGTACACAAACATGGAACACTAGAACACAACAATAATACTCATTATTATCCAGAGGAGCATATTCACAATACAGTTTGCAAATGCTCCTTAAATGTATCACTGTTTTAAGTGTGTGATAAAGGGGTTGATGCCACCAGTTTCCAAAAAAATTCAGATGACCTTCATATTCCTTCAAACTTCCCATTTCTCATTGCTGGTCTCTCTTTACATTGATATGTGTTGCTTTAGTTTTGGCCTAGACCTAAATGGTTCTGTTCACATACGTAGTGTTTGTTACCCCACCAAACTTGACCCAGTATTCCTCCTTTATCACAACTTCCTGAAAAGGAAAACATTTAATAAACATTTATCTGTACTATAGTCCCGTACCACACATGCTAGCCAAAAAATGTCAAAAAAGACAGATGATGTCAAATGGTAGTCACACAGATGTTACAACTAATTAATCTCCGTTGAATGATTAACAAAAATACATAATCCTATCATACTTTCAATCTCAGAACTTCAGAACAGATGAAATGTTGAAGAGATATGACTAAATCATGGGCATTGATGATTGTCCTAGAGAAATCAATGCCCCTTAAACCACCCTGTATCGTCTGAAATATTCAAATATCAGATTTCAGCAATGCACTTTGTACAAGGTGTTTATCTTATTACGCACAAGTTGACCTGTATGATCAGACTTAAACCTTTCTAAACAATTCATTATTTAAAACATTAGCTTCATCAGCTAATTGATGCATTTATCTCAATCCCTGTTAGACTGCTATCAGGTGCTTCAAAACAAGATGATTTTTATAAAGTAGGGAAAGCTGCTATGCAGCCATTCAAGCACTAGTTCATCATGTCCTATTCACCAAGCCTCCTTTCTCACACTGCCTGCAAAGTGGAACGCCCATTATCTGCAAGACTGGCATTCATGCCATCTGCAATTCAAACATAATCATGCAGCAGACTAAAATCTGCTCTTACATGATTTTAAGACTCAGAAATTCAATCATTCCTTAAATCATCCAATCAGTTCCCTGGAGCAGAAAGCACTCGTCAACCACATTTATCTCCAGGATTCATCACCTACAATTCAAAGCAAGCCCCCATGTTGTCTCTATGGCCATTGAATCCATGTGCTCAGAGGCATGAAAAGCAGCATCACAAGTTATGGCTTTTGATTCACTAATATGGTCTGCTGCAGTCTGAGCAGCACTGATGCTCAGCATTTGTTGATTTAATCATGCTGGCAGCTTTACATCAACAGGAAGCCTGTATTAAAGGTCAAGCTATAAAATATGACCTACATTTTCCAGGGACGGGGACCATTCCCTACTGCGTCTTCCACATCATGGACTGAAGCAAACACAAATAATAAAGGCAATACCAATGCAGGTCACCTGATTCTAACTGATGAACAAACTGTTCTTTTTCTAACAATATATTACATTGAAAAGTTTCCCAAGCAGATCATTTTGGCCCATCAGAGATTTACTTAAACAAAAATGTTCTGAGAGCAAAATGAAAAAAGGTTCTCTCACCATATTATAGAGGATGTAGAGGATGGTGGGTCCAAGCAACTAGAGGAGACGGGACCAAGGCATCCGATTGGTTGGTCCCACCTCCTCTAGTTGTTAGGACCCACCTTCTCTACAATCTGAATGGTTATCTTTCTAAACCAATAATTTTTCATTCTGGCTTCAGGACATTTTTGTCTAAGTAAAATTCTCACAAGCATAATTTTGTCAATCCTCAGAACAGATCACATTGAATCAACAAACCAAACCATAACCTAAAAGACATACTCTAGAGAGCAGCCTAAACTTGATGAACTTGTAAGCCAAAGATACACAGAAATTACAGAGAGCAGAAAGGAGGAGATAAAAAATGCACACTGGATATATACCTGCATGTGAATATACAATATAATAGAATCATTAATGGAAGTTTAGCTAAGGTGGACCCCACAACAGCAGCATTATGTAGCATGAGGTCAGTTATGATTCTACAGCTGTCAAGCAGAAATCCATCACCAGAAAATCCTTACAAATTACCCATTTCTATCTTAAGCGCTTTTCCAAACAGTCTATAAATTCTGTTGCCTGGGAAAGACATGAAACATTGATAATTTCATCTTCCTGATTCCCAAAACCACCCACTGTTACATGCAACTTATGAAGTGGGTTAGCGACATTTGAAAAGGCACCCTACCTAGCAAGAGAGCTGCATCATTTCGGACTTCAAAATAGAGGGGATGGGTTGGATGCTGTCACCTGCGCAACAGCCTAATAATGACATGAGGAGGAGTGGCTCATCACACAATGTAACAGGAATATAGTACATGCTCCCTGTCCCTATACCAACCAATGGAAGATGGCACAACTATATAGAAGAGATTCTGCATAGTAATCTTACACAAGGATCATAACCTGCAAAGAACATGGCGCACAAATATTTGGAGTGTTTCTATCTACTGTCCTCAGACATTAATGACTTCACTTTACTTCGTTATCATTTGACAGTGTTTAAATCTCAACCTGGATGTTCCAGCCAAGCACTTCATTGATTAGGTTTGATCAAAGATAATGATGGAATAAACTTCTCAGTTCAAAATGCATTAAAACCAGGACTATGGCCTTTAAATGACATTTCAATCCTTGTTATTGATTGAGAAAACCAGGAGAGGCAAATGTACTTCAGCTCAATTTAATTTTGTTCATCATATGGAATTTAAAATCACTAAAACATACTATAAACAGATTTCTGGGTGGTAATCTGGATAATTGAAATTACTGCAAGACATTATTAATTTCAATGAGAATGTCTTTAAAGAGTGGTAAGAGAATTGAAAAACTTTTTTTTGATAAACACGTATTTTATATATATATATTTTTAACCTCCAGCAATTATGGATGTTTGACATATGTCAAATGCAAATGTTTAAAAAAAAAAAAAAACCATCTAGAAAAGTCCTTTTGGTATTAATAATAACAGTAACAACTTGCACTGCCACTAAAGCCACTGCTAATCTTCAATATAGTATAGTTCAATATACGTATAGTTAGTGTGGCAGTACTCGAGACCAGACTTTTTTGCAGTCTTGGAATAGACTTTATTTTGACTCTGCCTTGTCTCACTCTCGGACATAGAGGATTTGTGGTTTTATTTCAAGACCAGCCAAGACCACTCCTCAAAATGCCTCAATATTTATCACAACAGCTTAATATTCATGTTTGTTAATACAGTAATATAATTAGGTGTAAAACATCCTGCTTCAAAACTCAAATCTATACATTTTTACAGAAGTATTTATGCTGAAAATTTTAAGAAAAAACATCCATGGTTCAAATTATACTGTAACACAAATTTTAGGCCGTACTGCCTAGCCCCAAGATGGTGCCTATGCTGCACATTTTATAGTATGTTGGGTTATTTAATTTGTTTCAGATTTTGTCTTGGTCTCACCCTGCCTTATTCTTGGTCTTGATCTTGTCTCAGTCTCAGTGCACTCTGGTCTTGGTAAAGACTTGGTATCGGGTTAGTTGGTCTTGATTATGTCACTAATTATAGTACATAAATAGATATACTTGACCCTTTGAAACAACGTCAGTAGGAGGAAATGTTTTGTGCTGAAATGCAAGCAATAAAATCCAAAGATTATCTTCAGTGAAGTACTAGAAAGCAGCAACCACCCCACAAGACTCTGGCAGCAAAACTAATTACATTCCCAGTGCTGGCCTGCATGTACACACATCATTTCGTTACTTCAGCACACTCTTCTATGATCAGTAGGGCCCCTATTCATTAAAATGCAGGCCACTGCAAAGCCAGGTCCAATTAGCCAGAAACCCAGTAACAGCAACCCTCAAGAACGAGCGCTCTGCGGCATGTAGCTCTGTGACTGCTGACATCCGCCATCTGTGACAGTAGTGATGCTTTTTCCAGCAGCCCCTGGAGGGTCCGTCACAGCACTCAGCTCATCAATACAGGTCGCTAACATCTTTGCACTGACTGGCCCCCAAGCACAGTGAGCAGATGAGAACAAATTGAACAATGTAAACTGGATAGAAGCCACCAGGAGGCCACAAAACAAAAACGGAAGACACTTCTTTGTGCAAGTCGTAAAATCATGTTATTGTTTGACCCATGTGACACAAGTATACCATGACATCATAGCAACACCCTCACTTTAAATGTAAACAGTGACCCTGACATTCTTGATAAAATACCCAATTATGAGTGCCATCATGTTTCATATTTAAATAAAAAAAAAACAAATTCCTTTTGAATTTGTTGTGGTAAGCTGGGGAAATCACAGAAAAATTGATCCAGAAACAAAAACAATTAAATCAGATCAATTGTCAAAGAGTCTGTAGGGAGCATACCAGTAAAGCCACAGGGAGTGAAAGAAGTTGTGAGCTTTCTTTACAATCGTGAACCGAACGGCAGCTAACAAATATTTGGTGTTAGGCCTCTTGGTTGGCACATCTGTGAATTGGTGATGGCCATTCTCAAACTGTGTTTTTTTGCACTGAACTTTAACGCAACGTAATTGACCGACAATTCATATCTTTTGACGATTACATCATTTTAAAATGTCAAACAGCCAAAGCTAGACGCTCTTCCGCAATGTGCATCTACATCCTAAATTATTCTCCTGTGCTATTAATTTGCATTAAATAGACCCCAGCTTCTCCATTATGGCTAAGTAAAGCACATGACACAGGTATTATAGATAATTAACACCCTTGGCAACCTTTTGGTCATATACTGGGGATATCACTGCACACTAAACCAAATGTACAGTGCTTAGCTGCTTTAGGGCTGAGCATGGTAGCATGCGTGAAATAATTTCAAATTTGAAACCTCCAATCTACAAAGATCCATTTAAAATGGCATTTTAAAATGCCATAAAAATGGCAAAGCCTTAACATATGCCAAAGCATGTTGAGATTATTTCAAAATGTGTTGTGTAGCTCCACCCACTGGCAAGATTATGCACTGCATAGTCTCAAATTAATCACTGTCAAGAAATTGCCCTTTATTAAAAAATAAATAAAAAAAAAATAGCAGTATTCCTTGTAGAATAGCAAATTCCTTGTAGATACCATACCTGTTTAAGTGGCACTGCATATATGTCATTTGTGACCAGAGCAGCACCTTGCCTCTCCAGAGTCTGGTAAATGTGGTCTTCATCTGGATCTGAAAGCAATCCTCCATTTACGCCTTCCTCGTCTTCATCATCACTGTCATCATCATCATCCACATCACATGGGTCAGAATGCTCCGGGGAGGGCAAACGGGGCCTGCCTGCCACAGATCGATGCCATCTGTCCCTGCAGGAAAAGGGGGTTAAAATGCTGTGACATCTGCCCTGTGTTTGACTTTTAGACTGTGCATAAAAGGTTGTGGTGCCCATTAACCATGAAGTACTAAGGGAATATCAGTGAGGAGACGAAAAGGCCAGGCCTTAACAGCATGGTGTAAGTGTGCTCTACGTTACCTGGAGTACTCTGCGGTATTGGTGTAGGGCTCCACCTCTACCCGGCTGCCTGAGCGGGAGCAGTCACTCACTGACAGAGACCGCTGTCGTGCTGGAGGAATGGCCACCGTGCGGCCAGTTAGGGAAGAGGACAGAATGGCTGCTGCCAAGGCAGACCTAGAGCAGTGATTTGGGTAAAAACAGTAAGAGGGTTAGGATTTATGTAGGTTTGTTTTTTTTATTAAAAAAAAAAAAAAAAAAAGTATAGATTTAATACTCTTTTGGAGAAGATCATTTCTGCACTTTCAATCTCCTTGACAAAGCATAAATAAAGGCTGCTACAGTTTATGCAAAAAAATGCACATGACATCTCAGGATTCTGGGAAAAAAATGTAAGAAAGGAAAAAGAAGAGAAAAGGGGGAAGGAAGAAGAAAAAAAAAAAAATCAGATTCATGAATGACATACAAACCTGGGTCTCTCTGGAGAGGGGTATGGGCTGCGAGGGGGAGGAGTGCGGGGAACAGCAGGTCTGGGAGCAATGGTGGCGGCAGGGATCAAGCCATGAGCTATGTGCTTCTAAACAGACCACAGAGAACTCTGTTAGACACCAATAATGAAGGAACATTAGCCCCTGGTCAGCAATGACAGTCAGGGAAAATCCCGGTGACAACACTGATGGCCGTTAGATGTAGAGTGACAAGGATGTTTAAGGGAGAATACCCCTTGGGGTTTGACTTGTCCGAATCGTATTAAAGGTAGGTGGTGTGTATTTAAACTGCCCCCCCAAAATAAATAAATAAATAATAATAATTTAAAAAAAAAACATACCAGAAGCATTATAATGCAGCACAAAACATTATGGGAAAGGGCCTGGCCTGGCATGAAGGTCGGGGTCATTGTCAAAGGGAAGGCATGATATAGTACCTATTTGTAAGTTTATGGTTAAAAGCATGCGGCACTTTGGGCAGAAAGCACTGACTAATAAGCCTCTCAATCGCGTTTACTTGTAATAATTCCATTATGTGCTACAGAAACTTCTATTGTGAACATTTCAAAAGGAGTGAAACTCCTAGCAGTTCCTTGTTATCAGCATCAGTTTTATGCAAAGTTCTTTAAAAGGTTTAAAAGTTCTTTAGGTTATCCCCCCCCCCCCCCCCAATGTTCACATTCCGTGCAGATTCCGTTTCATTATTTATCACCAGATGTAAGTTGTTCCATTACATGCATTATGATTTAAGAGAAAAAAGATAACACAGACCAATAGACTTGAAAAGGGCTTTGAATAAACACACCAATGTACCAAAATCGAGGAGGTTCAGCTGATAAGCAATTATTTAAAGTTTTAAACTTTTCAAAAAGCAGATTAAAATATGGGTTTTGTTCATATGAAGTAGTTATGGTAACAATGTTAATAATTTAGCTCCTTTATACTGCCCTAGCTGAAAATGTCTTATTGTCCCCTACAGCAACCATTTTTGAAAAAGCAACTTAAGGTTACATAGCTCAAAAAATTAACACCAAGTTACAGAAAGGTCAACTTTTAAAAGTTAACTGCTTGACTTGTTAGTCCTATAAATGAAAGACACGATTAGCCACCCCTCAACCCCTTTCGCTACCCAAGGCTACGCGTCAACAGGATTACGCCACATCATACAAGTATCTACAAAAATGAAACATTATAGGGGGCGTACAATCGTATTTATGTTACTATCTGATTATAAAAAAAACAAGAATAGCATAGTCGATATTCGAAAACTCACAAATGCCATTTTGTCCTTCCTTCTGAAGCTGAATTTAGACATCTTCAGAAAGATCCAGCACTGTAACTCTAGAATAAACGCGAAATTAACGACTGCTTATTCAGCTGCAACGTTTCTGGTCAATAGAATGCAAAGAATAGACTGGATTTCAATGAAAACGAAAATATCTCAATGAAACAATGACCACCCTGCTTCTCAGATTCCAAATATTATTTTCCTCATTCTTGTATCCAGACGCTAAAAAATCACAGTGGCCCCTTTATAACGTGAACTGTCATTGGTTTAAATCAGACACGCGGCCCAATCACCAATGCGTTTTAATCCTCCTAGCAACGCCAGCCGTTTGCAGCTGTCAACCATTCAAAAGTTGGCGGAGAAGGAAGAAAGGCGCTTCATTGGATACAACGAGAGGAAGCTGCTGGGGTTTCAGTTTTACTGTCTCTACATTCGTTAACTTCTACGAACTTGCTGAATAGTTTGTGTTTTTTTGCGGATGAAACACGAAATCAGTCTTATATCAAAATACGCTTCATATTTAATCGACAATTAGATTAGGGAGAAGAATTAAACGATTGTTTTTCGCCGCCCGCTTAATCAAGCTAGGGTTGAGGGCTAGTGCGATGAACATCAGCACGCCGGTGCGTGCGAATGCCGTGCCTCCCTATGGGCACATTATTGTCAACGAAAAATGGAGAGGTTCTGCGATCGTACAGGGGTTCAGAGGTATGCACGTAAAATCTGTCTATTTAGACAATATGTACCTGTCGTCATAAACATTGTATTATCTACACAATTAGCTGAACGTCTTAATGCCTATTTATGCGGATATTTAAAATGTTTCTTACTAAGCTGTTTAATGAACCTTTCATATGAAGTATGGATGAAGTTCTTAGGAAAATTTAATTCGAGGCGTAACAGGAATAAAAATCGACTCACCGTTGGCTTAAGTTTTCCTGCAGATGGCGCCATTGTATAACTCCGGCTTTATCTGCCCACCACTGAGACAAAATAAATAAAATACAGTACTGTTTCTCGTGTATTTTTTTTTTTTTTGCTTCATTCTTACTTTTTCCTCTAGAAGTTTTAAGTGTTTCACTCTATTGCCAGGAAGTATCAAACCAATCTTTGAAGAAGAACTCGGTGTAGTGGACTTTCATCTCTCCAATAAAAGCTGTGTGCTGTATGTGTCTGAAAGTGACTTGGTGGCGGGAAGCACCTACAAAAGGAGACTTGTTAAGTTTAGAAATGTAAGTATATTTTAGTCTGTTTTCTTGGTTTGACATTTTCAGCTGGGAAGATACCGTTTTTTTGGGAAACCCATTGCTATTTTTCAGAAGTGCATTTGTCTGTCTCCATTAGCAGGTCACGGGCCATGGTTTGCTTTTAAACATCATTTGTGGGTTTCCAGAGTATTATTAGTCAAGTCTCCACAAGTTTGTTCCAGTTATAAATACACAGTAAGACTCAAGGGGAAAGTGTTCATTTGCACCAGTATAACGACAGGGACTAGTGACTCCACTCCAGTATTATGTGCTATGCTGTTTTCCGAGCTGTTCTGCGTGGCTGTGCTGCAGGCCCGGTTCAGCACGCATGGGATCGTGCTTGTGGAGAGGACCCGGCTCAGTGAGCAGTATTTCCTGGGCGTGCAGAAGTTCGCGGCGTTCGAGCTGGGCCTGGCACTGCTGCCCGTGGCTGGCCAGATGGAAGCCTCTCAGCTAATAGCACAGCTGGTAACTAAACCATTTGTCCACGTAGCTCTACACGCAGGGCTGCAGGATGTCATATCGCGACATGTGACATGTAATATCGCGATATTTATAAACCAAATAATTAGTTGAAATTAACCGAAATAAACTATAGCCAAATGGAATCTATCTACCAGTATTGTCAGATAAATTGGTGGCGCTGCAGCTAATTGTGCCAATACACACGAAGGTGCGCAATTTACACGTCTGGTTGAAGGTGCTGGCACTGGTTCTTTTACTGGTATTTCAATCTGCAGCTTTTTAAGTACTGAGTCACTCTTTGACTTGACCCAGTTACGGTGTTAGGATTTATGCACACTGGCCTGGTTTCCATGGCTGTCATTTTAAGTTTCCTATTTCAGCTCAGTTGCATGTGTACAGAAGGCAGCACAGACTCCACCAAAGACTTATTTGAATATACTCATTATGGTAATGAGTGCAGTTTGATAAAATTTTGCAAACAAGAGTCCATGAGGATAGTTATGTAATACTTGGTGACAATGATGTTACATGACTTAGTCACATGTGCAGGTAGAAGCAGATTTAAGGATATTTGTTTTGTGGGTGAGGTGGGGGCGCAGATTTACGATAAGGAGAATCATCCTACCTTTAGGCCCACGACAATGGCCGGGAGGCAGGGAGCAATCCCTTCCTGCGGAGGAACACAGCACGCCTTCAGGACCCACTGGTACTGGCCCTGGTGCAGCGTATCCCGGGAGTGGGCAGGGTGAAGGCCATGGCTTTACTCCACAACTTCCCCAGCATCCACCAACTCAGTCAGGCGCGCGCCCAGGACCTGGAGCTTGTGGTGGGGCAGACCACAGCACAGCATGTTCAGAGCTTCTTCACGCAGACCTGATGAAGGCAGCCCCACCACATTGTACCCATGCTGTGTTGATAATTTCCTTGACCTCCCCTTCACAAACATGCACCCGGAAGTGAGAATGTAAATATCATGGTATGTGGACCTAGACACATTCTGGATGGTGTTTCTGTGTGTGTGGGGGGATGGGTACTATATGTACGAGCATATACGTGTGTATATAGTAATATATAATATGCGTGTGTGTGTTTTTGTGGTATGTTTTCCATCTTTGTATGTTGGCAATTTGAGATGTCTTAAATAAATGTTTTATAAACCCAACAGTATAAATGGGTGCTGAGATGGAGTAGTTTAGGCTGTGCGGCGAGCAGGGCTGTCGCGAAATGAGGAAAAACCTTTAAAATCGAGGCCGTATGCCAGCCACCACCACCACAGCCCCCTCCCCTCCACTGACATCACCCCTGGCTATGAGCAGCTTTCTGTAATGGTCTAACCACATAGCTGTGGTCCAGGAAGCAAAGAGGTGAAATCTGTGAGCAATTTAAAATTCATTACATTTCCATGGGACTTTTGGGAGCAGAGGTGGGAGGAACCGCTGACATGGGGTAACATGTATTTTCTCAAAGTGAAACTTTTTGCTTGTAAAGCAGGTGTTGTGGGGTGGGGGGGTAATCAGGGGTGACTATTGAGTTTCTTGCTTAATGAATCAGCAGCCACTTCTTGCTGGATAGAGTGTACGCATGGCCGTGTGTTTTCCATTCCCCTTTGGCTTCTGTTTGTTAACCTGCTTGTCTGCTTCTGCTCAAAACTTCACATCAGTGTTGTCGTCATCCTCCCACCCCCAAGAAGATTCCCCAGAGGTTTCCAGCAGTTATTGGACAAGGGGCAGCAAATCCCAGTGGGAGGTGGGAGCGATGGCATAGAGGGCAATAGAAGGCGGTGGTCTCGGAAACTCCTACGAGCTGCATTCTGAGGCCTGCGTGACGTGGGAGCCGGGATTGAATTTCATGGTGGTCTGCTGAGGAAAATTGCTTTGAACATCAGTACGAAAAAGGGTGCATCTTCTAGTGCTTTCGGGAAACCACTTTGACAACGGTGCTGTTTTTTGTTGGTGCCCAGATGGGTGGGGCTGGAGATGTGTCCGTCAGTGCTGATCTGTTCCCAGCTCTGCTCTGTGGGAAATCTACATGACCTTGTCAGGGTTTGTTTGCTAATGGGCCAGGATCCTGGCTTTGCATTCGCAAATGCCATACCCATGTCTTACGTTATGTATACCTTTTCATGTGGTGATCTGTGTCTTCATGATCACATGATGTCACAGCTGGTAAGGTTATTGACCACTGTTCTTTTGGATTCAGTTTATTTTTGACCTAAAGGGGAAGTCCTACCCACACTGAGGACTTTCTAAACATTGCATTATTATTTTCACTGTTAGAATTCTTCCTCATAAAAAGAAAATGAGGACTAATTGCTACTAGCTATATAATCTAAACTAATAAACAGGCAAGCCTTTAAATTTTACCCGATTTTTATTGAGATTCCAGATACATGAGTGAAAAACAAGGGAATGAAAGAATACTTAATCCATACATACATCTGCCTGAGATACTGCACTTGAAACAAAGGTGACAAAAACTATGGATACAAGTTGTGTTTACTTACAGAGCAGAAGGCAAGTATGGCAGTAAGTTGAATTCTTCACTTTAAAAGCACTAATAAAATCCACACAGACTTGGTCATTAACTTGGAAACACAGTTTGCTGACATTTACAACCTTACTGAATAAAACCAAAATGTTCAAACAAGACACTGGAAAAACCCACGTCTTTGTATGCAAAGTACTCCACTATTCAATAGAAATATCTTAGGTATACTTGTACTGTGTATGTTCCTTTTGTATTTTATAATTAGACGCTACAATTTGTATATAAACACTGTTTAATAGCAGATAAATAAAAAATTAAGCATGAGAAAGCTTCCAAAATAAGTTTGACTTCCAAGACAGCAAATCTAATACATGATTTGCATACAAATATTTAAGGCAAAAACAGTTTAAAGTGTTTAAATGTACAGTGGTATTTTTAAGTAGTTAAAATTTTCCATATAAATTATTTGATTATCAAACGTGAATAAATATCTACGCTGTAGACAGTGAAATAGTCCAACACCCATAAAGTGTTAGCATTATTCAGGGTGGTGGGAGAAATCAGGCTGGCAAGAGTTCTCAGTGTTGATTAATCTTACCATGACTATGCTACCATCATAACCGAAAGCAGCATAGGTGGCAGGTAGGACCCACAGCCATCCGTCTCTCCCTCCCTCCGTCTCTCTTGTCCAGTTTTGTTTAAACCGCAGTCTCTGAAGTGCACCTATCTCCTAATGTGAGATGCTAAGGCTATAATCCTCCATTTATTGCCTCCACCTCTCCCCCCTCGTTAAAACACCACAAAAGAAGTTTTCCTTAACGATTCAGCAGCTTACAATGTGTGGCACGTCACTTTTGCACTACACCCTGTCTTTCCTGCAACTGTTAAAATGTAAATTTCCTTCTTCAGTTCTGCTTCTACTGGCACGGGTGATAAAAAGCAGAAGTAGTCATTTCAGTTGCCGTTAACGCCAGAGGCTTCCTGCCTTGCTCCTTCTGTGAAGTTTCATCTCCCTGTTAATGGTTTGATTAGACAGTCTAGCACTCCAGTTAACAATACCCACCCTGAGATACATATACAACCAGCAACATGAACCTAACCATCTCTCAACCAGCGAAGCAGTCAGGGCTGAAGTGGCGTTTTTAAACAAAAGGGTTAGCTTATCGCTGACGTTCCTACACCAAGAAAATATGTGCATTTTTTTGTCCATATATGTATGAGTGTGTGTGTGTGTGTGTGTGTGTATTTTTCTTGTTTGGCTCCCTCCCCCTTTATTTCAATGTAATTGTATTTCGAAGGATCAGCCAATCAGGAGGGCACAACCCCAGAGCTGACCTAGTAGAGGGCACCATTGTTGGAACTGGGAAAGGCGGGCCGTTGCTTGGTCCAGGGCAGTGTGCCGGGGTAGTCGGCGGTGGGAAGGCTTAGCGTGCTGGCACTCTTCTGCTTGTTCTTCAGGCCCCAGCTAAGGAAGGATGGCTTCTTGGTGACCTTGCGGGCTTTGGATATCTTATCGTCCTCGTCAAAGGCCAGGCAGATCATGGAGTAGGTCTTGGGGATCCCACCGCAGTAGGTGGCGCTCTTGGCGGACTGCATGGGAGGAAGCAGAAAGGAGTCAGGTATGGACAATGTCCACAAATGGAGGCGGCTTCTTGTATCCTTTTAACATATACCATACTGAATCATGCATCAGTCTTACTGTAAAAGGCAAACTGCCATGTACCACAAACAGTGTGTGGTGTCAGACAGCTCATAAATAAATACTGTAGCACATACTTGTTTCACCAGTAGGTGTCCCAGCCTAGAGAAATAATATTCTGTTACAACCTTGTAGTGTTGGCGGGAAAAAAATCTCACGTCTTTGTCGAATCATTTTTCCTGACTCTGATACTGTACCCTGTACATGTCTGTTTAAGGTATATTCTTTTCCTAGCCAATGAAACAGAGACTTTGAAAAACAGACTTGAAGGATAATGCCTGCAAGGTATTTAGCATGAACAGAATGCTATATTACATTTCAGATGCTCCAGAGTGTTCCTGAGAAAGAATGGTTTGAATAGAGAAGGGAAAGTTTAAAGAATGAGAACAAACATTTCTCTGTGAGTTTCTTCAGGGATAGGAGGGCAGTCTTTTTTCCAGTGGTTGCTATGTGAAGATCATAATTGACAATCATGGGAATCTGATCTTTATGTGGGGTTTTGGCTAACAAATATGTGGAAAACAAAGAGCGGATTCATAGCGGGGATGTGCCAGGTAAGAGAGAGGGAAGTGGGGCTCACCATAGGCAGTCCACTGTCCATCATGCTGACTACTTGGATGTCCACCCCCTCTTCGTCCACGTCCTTCAGGAGCTTCATCACCTCACCCACACCCAGCCACTTGCAGTCCGTGTCCTTGATGGCAACGATGTAGTCACCTTCTTTCAGTCCCTCTTTCTGTAAACATGGACGGCTCAAATCAGCCCAGGCTGCTGTCACCCCCACCAACATCACTCAGTGGAGTACCATTTTTCCAACTCTCACCACTACAGGGAAATTCAGCATGGCTATATGTAAAAAATGGCACCGTCCCCTAACAAAGTACAGCATGGGTTTAAAAACTGAAAGTGCGGAGCATTTTAAGCAGGTCAGCTTTCATATGAACATCTTGAATAAAGTTCTGACAGCGACAGGTTGCCAGAACCAAAGGCAGGTCTGAAACTCTGGAAGCTACAGACATAAGGCAGGGAATAACCCAGGACAGGGCACCGACGCATCACAGCAACAATTCAGCAGCTCCAGTTCACCTTAGCATGTTTTTTTGAACTGTGGGGGGAAACTAGAGAATCCGGCAGAAAGCCCATGATAACACAGGGAGAACATGCAAACTCCACACATATGGAGTGAGGGCAGAGGCTCGAACCTTGGTCCCAAAGGTGTGCTTCAACAGTGCAAACCACTACACCATGCTAACCATACCAATTCTCACCATTTTGAAATTAAGGTCTAAAGATTGATCAAAAGAGAATGTCCTTATTTGCACTAAACAACAAGCTTATGAGAAACCATTTGCAAGTATTTGTAAAGTAACAACGGTACTATTATCCTACAGGAGCTGTGGGAACTATTATTCGCAACAGCCTGAGTGCTTAGCTGTTCTCCATTTTCTGCAACAGATTTCAGAAAGGAACAAAGGAGCTCTTAAAATAAAACCCATATCACATAAGAAAATTCACTCATGGTGATCGACCTTGGGAGCAGCCTTCATATAATCTCTGTAATCCCTTTTTAAAAGCAGCCTGGTGGTTTTAATTAGGGTCTAGTCTTTGTTCCTGACTATTAATGAGTATTCATACAAAAAGGCAGGTCTCAGTGAAACTTTCACGTGCATAATTGTGCCGGAGGATGTCAGGAAATGGGTATTTGACCGCTGAAAGAAACTGTGTGTACTGATGAAGCACCAAGTGTCACCACTAGGCTGAAACTCCCACGACGCCATTAACATTTTTCCCCTCAAACTCTAAATGCAGCTACAAAACTGGTGGATTGGGCTGCGTCATCTACTTTCACGCAAAAAACCTATGAACAGTGGTTCCTGAACAGAGAAACAGATAGAAACAGAGCTTCTCATCTACAAGGATCATGAGAAATGTGTTTACATTATTCCTCAGCAGTTTAGCAGAGACCAATTAAAAGGCACTCCGAATTCTTTTGTAATCTATACTTCTTTAACATGGCTGGACATTCTTCCTAAAGGCCTGCTTTGCTAAAAATGGACTTTGCCATTTGGCACAAGTCCAGCATCAGTTTCTTTTGTAAACCTAGAATCTTCCTACTGTAGTTCCACTGGCTGCTGGCATAGGGGTCGGGGGGGGGGGGCGGAAGGCGGGGGCACACACCGCAGCAGGGCAGAGCGGATCCAGGCACTGGACCTGTGTGGGTCCATCTCCCTTAAGTGTGAATCCCACGTCATGTTCCTCGGTGTGCAGCCGGATTGTGCGTGGTGCCGTCCAGCGCTGCTTGGCTGAAAACACGGAGAGGGGACCCTGGGAAGCGGAATCGTAACAGTTACTAATGCAAAACCGGAATGGTGACCCAGATGGATGGGGGGGGTCTCTGTGTCATAATTATGGGAAAACCTGACCCCCAACTTCCAGCCAGGTGCCACTACCAGCCACCACACTTAGGACCGAGACCAATATTTGTCATGCAAAAGTATTCATAGTTTTAGGAATATGAATAATATAATATTACTCATGAGTCTAGCCCTGCTTTACTGTCCAGTTCAGGGGTCCTTCAGTCATGCAAATGGCAGCTTTCTCATCCTGCTGGTTCACTCGAGGACAGGCTGAGAAATCCCAGGCTAGCCTGTTGCTTTAGCCACTGCTTTCTTTATTCTCACCACAAGATTGACACTTTACCACATTCTAATCACCGGCTATTAGGGAGATTCCACAGGATCGCCAGACCAGCCCTGAATGTGAACTGGTGTACCGGGCACTTTCCCAATGGGCCAAGGGTATGTAGGCCAGCAAAATATATGTTCATGGGAGTTTCACTTACACAAAAATGATTGGTTTAGAGAGATAACCAATCAGAATCTTGAGAAAATGGGATAAAAGCAATAATTGGAGGCAGGACCAAGACATCTGCTTGGTTCTCTCTCTGAACCAATCATTTTTAATTTTGCCCTCAGAACATATTTGTGTATGTAAAACCCCCACCAGCAAAATATAACCACTTTGCCATGAGGGATCCCAAAGTCCAGGGCAGATTTTTAATCCTAGCCTAGCCTTGATCACATTTCATTCACACTCAAATTTTCAAAAAAAAAAAAAAAAAATTTTTCCTTTTTTTTTTTAATCCCAGGACTTTTTCTGGTGTCTACTTTTCCAACCATTTGGGAGCAACTGAAGGGATACTGTTAACATAACAGAGAAACAGAAGAGGACAGGTGTTTACAGAGGTAACCGGGTCCCTCCTTTGGAGGTGGGGGCAGCTCACTCCAATCTTTGAAGAAATATTTGCAGAGGTTAATTTGAGGAGAATTTTGTTTCACGTAAAGACAAAAGTAGCTAACTAGAGCTCCCAAAGACTGGAGTGGCCAGTTGACACTTTTCAACAAGCATCAGGCACCCATTTCACTCTTGATCCCAAAACAACCAAACAGCAGTGAAAGACCTGTACTATTGCTTTGATTTAGAGGAAAGCCAATTAAATCTGAGAATATAAACAGAACAGGAAGGACAATCTGCTCATATCATAGGAATGTCATTTGTCATTCTTATGCTGAGTCATTTTATAATTGTCCCTCCCCTCCCATTTTTTTCTTTTACATTAATAATGTTAGTAAAGCCAGGTCCAACTGGACCTGTTCGTAAACTGCACAGGCGGCACTGCGCAGTTTCTGAACAAGGTGCTGGCTCTCTGTGTGATGAAAAGGAAGGTTATTTACGAGAATTAGTGACCCACATACCAGCTTGTGGAAAAAGTCTTTGACTTTCACCTTTGTGGTTGCTGGCATTTCCATTTCAGCTTTGTGCTCAGTTTTAGCTGTGAAGTAAAAAAAAATAATAATAATAAAAATATTTCCCCCAGACAAATCTCCAAGACTCATGTTAAATGTAAAAACATTTCTCCTATAAACTACATTAATAATATGAGAGTGCACCTTGTTGGTGAGGGTGTGTACAAACAGATGTCACATTTTAATCTAGAGAGTGATTTTACATCTATCAGAGTTTCTCGGCACACATTCAGATCAGGGCTCTTACGGACGATGTCGGGCGCGTCCAAGTGGTCCGTGAACTCATCCTCTGCATCGTTCTCGGTGAATTTGGCCACTGAACGCTGATGGGCAGCCTGTAGGATGTCGTGCAGCACGTCGAGCTTGCGCAGGTGGCGGCACAGGCTTTGACAGCGTATGGCTTCCTCCTGAGCCAGGATGGCCCTGCGCAGGTGTGCCTTCCCTGGACAGAGGCCACAAACTTCCATCAAAAAAAAAAAAAAAAACAGTGATGCCCAGGAGGCGTGGCCTCATGCATGTGACACTAAAAGGCCCGGAAGAAATCTCGCAGCCTCTCACCGATGCGCCGACGTTCCTCCTTGTTCTTGAGGATGTATGCAGGAGAATTCCCATTGGGAATGCTGTCGTACAGCTGAGCCAGGGCCTTCTCCTGCTTGTCCTCATCATCCCTGGGCCCTACTGCACAGACACATCAGTGCCATTATTGGACTGCACTGAGGCTTATGGGTAATGTTGTCTCTGTTGGGAGCCCTAAAGCCCATACCTACACAGGCAGTGTTCAAAGTAACTCTGAGCTCATTTTTCTCCAGTGACAGAAAACCAGATCAGAAGTGTGATACTGTGCAGGAACTCCCTACTGACCTCACTTTTATTGCAGAGCAAAAGAGAGAGAGGCTGGTTTGTTTGAGCTACAATAACACCATTACGTAACTGGAGTTGCTTGACCGTGACGCGTCTCCAGGCGCTACTTCAGTCTCCCTTCGCTACAATCCCCCCAGAGAAGCTAACACTGGCTGATATCTAATGTCCCTTTTGAAAAGATAACCGTATCTCAGAATTCACCATGGTGTCCCAGTTTGAGGAAAATTACAGAGAATGAGGCCTCACTCTCCAGCGCCCTGGGAGTGACGTGGGGACACTGCTGCCGTCACACACACTTGTCTGTGTCACCAAGCTCCATCCCTGCTCCCTGGCCAATTAAATTGTTTTTTTTCTCTCCCTTAACTGTAATATCCTTGGGGACACGCTTAAGGCTTCATTTAATTAAGTGGGGAAATGAGTGGCTCCAAATTTTTTTCAGGGGAGGGGCACAGGGGGGGCAACGGTAATATGGGGAGAGGAAGCATTCAAAGTTAAAATTAGGGCTGTCACTGACTAAGGACACAGAATGAGACAACATATTTTCTCAAATTATACAATTGTGGATATAATGTTGTGTTCTTTATTGAGAAACATTATAACAATTAATTTTCTGCTGATTTCCTCTATTCTTTAACTAAAAAAAATAAACATGGCCTCAATATTATTTTCTAGTTTCTATATTTTGTTAATATGCATGCTACACAAGTCAGGAGTCAACTTCGAATGATATTCTGCAGTTTCTGCACTGGTTACTAAACAGCCTAATGAACTCCTTCGTGACTAAAGCACTCATGTCGTGTTTTTTTTTCCTTTAACTGAAAGCCATCTCTTCATTTACATTGTTCAATAGCAGAACAAAGAAAAGATTATAGGAATGCATCTCTAGCACAGAGATGATGAAAGACAAGCAATTACTTGGAACAATACCACTCCCTTGGGCTTCTTTATTTGTATAAACTAAAAGAAAGAGTGCACATATCATATGGAACAATTCCATGACTTTGATTTCTCATTAGCTAGACAATTGTTGTTGCCTTAACATTAACTGAGCCACCCATATCCATGGAACTACCAAGCCTGCCACTGATCATTTATGTGTAATTCTAGGAAGTACATATATTATAATTGCGGCACACCTGTGCAATATGTTCTTGTGATTGACATCACTGAAAACCAATGAGAATAAGGGAGCACCCAGGGGTGGCGATCAAATCTTAGGAGGGAATGGTGCCACCCAATGCCTCCCCCCAGATACAAACTACTGTCCCAGCAGCAAAGGAACCTCAGCAATATCAAATGGCCGGGTGACCATACAAGGTGTAAGAAAAAACAGAAAGTACTCACACTGGTGGTCGAGAAGAGCCGTTGCCACAAAGTAGTGGGCCAGGGAACGGTAGTGTGTGGTCTTCACACGCGCCATGGTAGACCAGAAGAAAGGGACGTTGTCTTTGATGGGCTGCTGGATCATGGACTGGTGAACCTGCTCATATGTATGGGCAACCTGAGGATGTTTAAAACACCACCAGCCAATGTTACAGCCATCCTGGCTTCAACATGGAAACCATCAAGTTCAATTATAACCTTTGTGAAAATTAAGCTGTAAACCCTTTACCACAAACAACCTCGCAAGTTGACCAAACTGCTTTATTAACAGCTTTTACTGCTGCATTCAGAATACATAAAAACTCAGTGTTGTTAAATCCACTACGCAACAAATACCCAAGCTCCCAAGTTTTGTCAATCTCCATGGTTCTGGTGAGTCTCACCTTCTCGGCCTCCTGAGCCATCCGGATCAGGCAGAAGAACTCATTGTGAATACCAGGCAAGACCGTCTTCTCATACAGGCACTCTTGGACCTGCGCCAACATCATCCGGACCAGCATGCTCAGCATGGCAGGGCTCATATCGTAACTGGGCGTGTGCGTGAACGTCTCTTTCAGGTAGTTCAGTACCCCTGTGGCAGTTACACACACCATGAGTGTCATGGTACACACACACACACAATAACGGTAGAACCCTCAGTTGTGCCTGTCCATTGTACTTTCAGTGTTTCTTTATGATACTCATGATCAAGTCCTTAATCGATAATATGATGACAGGGAGCCCTACAGTGGGTCTGCTGTGCTGAGGACAGTCCATCCTCTTGGCCACCAGACTCACTGTGAGAAATGTGATGTCTTCTATAGATATACCATTGTAACATTTCTGCCTGACTAGATTAGAATGTTGTATGTTGGGTAAATGACTTCAGTAACAATTTCTTTTGTGCCTTTGTTTTTTTTTAACACGATTGTCAAGCCAGCCAAATCCAGTTTCAGTCCAGGAACTATATTAACAATGCTGTCAACTCTGACGGCGTCACCAGTAAAGTTTCTGGGGAATTTGAAATGGTGACACGAAGAAGCTCATGCAGTTGGATCACTGGCAGTTGATGCACTAAGGCCAGATCATGATGTTGGCATGAAGGTGACACACACCAACTGCTGTTATTAAACGGCTCTGCCAAACCCTAAGAACCAAGCAGGTGTTTATGTATAATATGGTCACACTGAATTAACCATTAAACTTTTACTCCAGTTTCTCTGCAAACAGTCACCCATGGGTATGAGGGCTGTGTACTTAAACAGAAACCTACATTTCCAGTTTATAACAAGTAGTTACTAGCTATTATGAGGACATCCGCTGGTCACGAGTTTTAGTGGCTGATTTATGAGCATGGAGATCCTGCACATGTGACCCCGCCCACCCACCTGCTGATTTCTGGAAGGCGGCAATGGCCTCCTCCAGGCCAGAGGTGGTCTGTCGGTTGCAGCGTGTGGCGATCTGCGTGTAGAGGGCACCCATGTTGAAAAGAAGGCTGGCCTTCTCTAGGGAGATGTTCTGCTGGCATGCAGGCACCCCGGTGAAGGAGTCATACCTGACAGGGCACATGCAGCAGGTTAGGGGGGCTTGACAAGGGACTGGAACTACTTGTGTCATACCATACAGACAAGCATGTCATTACCATGTAAAGAAGATTCCCATTTGGCCAGTGTGGGAGAAGAATCGGCTGTCAAGAAGGGACAGGTGGCTGAAGTAGGTGGAGAGCAGCTCGATGCCAGCCTCACTGCGACTTGGTGTTCGACATGCCTGGACACATATGGAAAACCGTAAGCAAAACACAAGCCTGCAATGCACTAAAGTTCATGGTAAGCGATATAGGCCCTTTACCTGTCTCAGGTCCATAAGGTCAGCAATCTCATCCTCAAAATTGGAGCCATCTTCACTGTAATGTTGTAGGATGAAGTCCTATGGTGGAGGAAGGGCAGGTGAAACCCTATTAAGCAATAATAGAGTCTACAAGAACCTCTGGTGCACCGTGCTTTATTTACTGTAATCTTAAGATGGACGCTCCTACATATGTTAGAAGGCGTTGAGCAGAAAAGTCCTCAAATGACACACCAGCGACCGACCTGAATCAGCACGTTGTAGCTTTTTACAATCATATTTGGCATGACCCTCTACCTCAGAAACCACAACATATCTATGCTTCGTCAGTGTGGTGCGTTCATGATGGCAGAGTGTTAGTGATAAGCATGGATCTTTGCGCATTTGCTCAGCGCTGCAGCTAGGGGGCCTACCAGGGGGCTAGGACAGCTTCCCTTATGGATGGCATACCTTGAATGGCACAGAGAAGTCCACTTCCTTGGTCTCCTTCAGGCCCAGGGGGATCAGGGGGATGCTGGTCGTCTCTCTGCACGCAGAAACGAAAAAAAGGGGAGAAAGCGTGAGAGATAGAGGCATGTGGGTAGATGCTGGGTAAAAACTGAACTGATGTAATTAACTTCACATCATGTTTGACTGTCAGTATTTCTGACCTGTTTTTTTTCCCCCTGTAGCTTTTGTTGTGGGGGGGGGGCATACTGATTCTATACTCACAATTTAAGGTCAGAGAGAAACCCAAGTTTAAGTGTCCATGGATTAACTAGAGAAATGTTACACCTCAGACTGAGCAAACAAGGGGCCAACTGTGGTTTCCGCCCTGAACAAACAGCCCTTTTATATACGAGGAAAAGAATGACAACCGGCAAGAAAATACAAGTCAACCTTCTGATCCATTTGTCCATCAATGTCAAATATTGTAAATATTATGAATGTGGTCACATTACATGTGGCCACATTATTAATCAGTCATCTGACCAAATTCCAGAGTGAAGTGCAGCTATGTACTGCACAATGGAGAGAGCGCAGACACACCTCCTGTATAAAATACTGTCATCAACTGCGATGAAGGCTTTACACTCAGATACAGAACATTTTCAGGTGGAAGTAGATATAATCACCTGGCTGTAGCAGTTTCCTCAAAAGTTTAGAGTTTGATATCTATCCACTCCAACACTTCACCCTACCAAGACTTGACTTTTCACTAGCCTTTATTAAGGCAGTCGACAACAGAAAGAAACCCTACTGCAAATTCGCAAGATGGGTCATTATTACAAATCCAGACAAAGGAAACAAGTAACCAAAAAAAAAGATAATTACTTAAGAAACAAAGACAAAACACCTAACAGAACAAAAAAAAAAACATCCAATAAAAAAAAAGAAATAAAACAAAGGAAGGAAAAGAAACCAATACAATGGGTACAAGAAAACATATCGTTAGCCAAGGAACCAATCGCCATCCCCAGGACAACATTAAAACTTCTAGATTAATTCCCCCTCATGGGTCAAGTCACATAGAACCCCATACCTCAGAAAAAGTCACAAGGTTGTGAGTCACCCTGAAAAAAAGCATGGTCAATTTTAACACAAACAAAAAGTTTCTCTCCTTAGCTAGAAGACATCCATTGATTTCTCATGGATTTCTTACACAACAGATTTGCTGAGGAACATTTACTGCAACAGCCAGAAGGGGAGTAAGATGTTTTCGCTTCAGAAGGGAAAACCAAGTCAAAAGTCCCCATTCATTTTCAGTGACAAGGGCAAGGTGTCGAGTTTGGCTCAAAAAAATGGAAGTTCTAAGTACCAAGAACCACTCTCACGAGAGAACACAGTCAGGATGGTGCAAGCCAGGCAGCCCAGTTTAGGTCCTGGGCCACCTTTGAAAAAGTCCTGTCGCACAAATTTGAGAACATCATCACGCATGATGAGTGACCTACCTGGCATTTCCTCTTCTCAACATTCTGCTGAATGCTACAGCTTAGCTATCAGTCTAATGCCTCCATGCAAAGCTTGCCACTCACCCTCAAAAATGCACTTACTATGCTGGTGGTGGCCTCTAAAATTCCGTCGAAAGTTAACAAGAATTTTTGTTAACCATGGGCCATACAACCTCATTTTAAGGAACTTCCATCTTCTCTATTATTATTTCTGCCTTTAACTGTTTATCAAACTCAGATGGGACTGTTTGTGACACTTCTCTTCTCACCCAGGCATATCTACTTCCTGAAAGTAGGCTCTCTTTAAACAGGTATAAAAAACTAATCCTTTCATCATTTCCAAAAGAAGAATAAAGGTGTTATGTTATTTTACCCCAGGGCATTTAGGTCTTGTGCAACTTGTTCTATATGCAAAGGTAGACTACTCAGAAATTTCGCATCCGGTTCAGAGGGTGTCCAGGTGATGAAGTATGCTGAAAGGTGCAGTTGTGTACACTTACTGGGCATTCTGGTAGACTTCCACAGAGCTGTTTAGGCCCTCCAACTCCTCGCTGAGCAGCTGCAGGTTGGAATTCACGTAACTCAGCTCCAGGACTACCATTTCACGCACCTTGTTGTTGGAGGTCGCCCTGGAAACCAGAAAAGAGAGCCAGTGTGAGTGTGGAGGTGATGGTGTTGGGGGGGAAAAAAAAAGCAGGTGAGGCAACACACTGATAGCAGGCTAAACAAGGAGAACAGTCAGCCTTGTGATTAATCGTATTGTTGAACGGTATTTTCCATGCAGGCGTGCAACCGCATTCACCATATAGGTCAGCCAACTGCCAGCTCTTACAGCTGATGATGGAAAACAGGGTTAATATTTACGGCATGCTTCATTAGTGCCTGCAGGGGCCTACATCATTCTGTCAACTGCCCCTCTATTTACTGCTGACCACACAGCACTTAACATGAGAAGCTCAGGGTCCCGACCACGCCTGAATGTTGCTAAGGCCACCCTGAGACACGTCTGCCGTCTTACTGGAAACACTCATGTCAGCTCAGAGGAAACTGGGTAAGAGTGTCTCCATTCAGGACGCTGTACAGGTGACACCATAAGAACATGAGAAATTTACGAACGAGAGGAGGCCATTTAGCCCATCAAGCTCATTTGGGGAGAACTTGACTAATAGCTCAGAGTTGTTAAAATCTTATCTAGCTCTCTTTCAAAGGAGCCCAGGATTTTAGCTTGCACTAACAGGCAGGAAGCAGGAAGATTATGTCATACTCTAACTACACGCTGTGTAAAGAAGTGCTTTCTCAAATTAAATTTAAAATGTTCTCCTGCTAATTTCCAGTTATTGCCACGAGTAAACCACCATGGATGCTGGCCAGTTCCTGAGTGCCACAGAATGGGGGGGGGGGTTTCCCTGCTGTGTAGCCATGAGGCCATTACTCATCCAAACAGAAAAAGCTCAGCCTAAAATCTTCCCCATCATTTAACAATTCCCAGTCTTCCCGGTCTAAGGGTCCCGGTCTGCCATTTTTCAGATGTACTCCGGTAAACTCTTATTGTAATTTATTAGTATCTTGCAATATTTAATTTCTATAGTATCACAATATTCCATTTTTACAACTGTTGGCACTCGCTTTACTTCGCACTATGTGTTTGTTTTGGACCATATCAGTGTTCGTCTGTGCATACTCTTGCTGTCGGATGCTTCAGAATTTCCCACTGGGATCAAGAAAGTTCATCTTAATATTGATCTTAATCTACTGAACGTCTTGTCAAATGCTTCTTCCATGTAAGATCCAAAGATGCCAGGAGATGTCAGGATCCAAACGTGCCAAAGGGTTTGATCAGCCGGGCCTTGGCGGCCGCAGGTGATTCCCTTTTAGCAGAACGTGACCTGCTTCCATGCACAATACTGCCAAATCGCAACATTTCCAGTTTCAGCTTCTGCTATGCTGGTACCCGAGAGCTGGGCCCAAACAAAAAGGCAGCCCAGAGAAGGGTTTAAAAATAAAACAAAAAAAGAACAGACATGACATTAGCCGAACAGGAGCCAATCAGATTGTAGCACCCAAAACAAACGAAAGTTTGCGGGAGAGCAGACCGTCAAGTAAACATTTAGCGAATGAGAAAATGAAAGACACCAGGGTGTGGACTGAGAAAGCTTTACACAGGACACAAGACTTAAGGAGCCACACCTGGAAAGGCGCACGTCTTTCAGTTTCACGATGACAACGGTACATTAGCAGGTGAATATACAAGCGAGTCACCTCATTGAACTCGCACAACATGACACTCCAGCAGTGACTCAGACATAAAGAGCGCAAAGCTCCTTCACTGGGTGGTGGCAGGGGGTGGGAAAAAAAATGGGGGGAGGGGATGGCAAAATGGGCCCTTCATTTGCCAGATTCCTTGAGTCAGAGAAAGCAGGATGATCTTCGACAAAACATCAGCCCCTCTCTAAGAATACGGTAGCTGAAGGTAGGTGCACTTAACTCCTCGAATTTCTGCTTTATGGTGGGGAGTTCCTCTTTTTTGGCACATATACACATTAAACTCACATCTGAGTGAATAATTAGTGCACTGTGAGCTGTGTAATTTTCTATAGCTCACATTCTGCTTAAGGCCGCCTTATTGTGTATGACAGGTCCTTTATGATAACATTAGAGGGTTTAGGCTCTCTGGTAAACGCAGTGCCATCAGCGAGGACACGGGACAAAAGTCAGTGTGGTATGGTTAAAAAAAAATATACAATGCACTGCAAGTACAATTATGATCAGTGCTGAGAGTATCTTCCTTCATCTGTTTAACAAACCTGTTTGGCTCTGTGGCGGCAAACGCTTGCGAAGAGGAATGTGAAGTTCAGAACGCACCTGAATTCACATGGGGGGGGGGGGGGGAGACCATCGCCACTGCCGAGTAACAAGGTCACCTGTTATTCATCAGCTTCTGGACTGTTCCACGGTCAGAGTCACACAGCACAATCACAGAACAAACAAGAAGCTCATGTGGGGAGAGGTCCCTCCTCCGCCTATCAACGACACTTCTGTATCACTACGGCGAGGTTGGCAAACAGATACCGTTTGCCCTCACAGAAGCACTTCCCCCAAGCCCATCTATACACCCTGCTTTATTTAAATTAATATAATATATACATGACTGCTTTATATTTGGTTGGAGCAGGATCACCCCTTTCCCAGCGCACACTGGGGTCTGGGCTGAGAGAGGAATGCAGAGGGCTTTGAAGTCTGACAGGTGCTACTGCTGCGGGTCAGGCACACTTACTCAGAGGCGGATAAGAGCCTGCTGGGTCTCCAGTGCTGGGAGAGAAGCACTTCAAAAGCTCTGCCTTCCAGAAAAATTAATAAGCCACAAATTCCCGTAAAATGAGCCCACGCTTAGGCATTAAAGGTAAAACTAGGTTTTGTGGACTGTTACTGGTTGGGTATTATTCGCCATCGGCAATGCATTTAACTACACAGAACCATAAACAAGCAGTTAGGTTAACGGCATGTTATGGAAATCACCTTAAGTATGCCACAATGGAACGGCCTGTACAGGCAGTGAACACAAGGAAACTGAATGAACTCAACCATAAGCAAGAACTGGACAGGACAGAGCTGGTCATGGTCTAGGACACGGTCCTGACCAAGCCAGTGACCCCATTCAAAGCCTCGCCCCAATCTGCAGAGAAGGGACACATGTGAGGAGGGGTGTCTGCCCTTTCCCAGCGTGCACTGAGCTCAGAACATTCGTTAAGACCTTTGTTGACATCAAAAGGGTGAATGTGAAGGTGGATGGCGGAGGCTCCCCAAACCTCAAATAAAGAGCACAGTGCAGGGTTACAGCAGACAGATCTGTGTTTCAGTACAGCAAGACTGAGCACAGGCCAGACTCTTCACTGAAGTTAAATGTAAACTGTCCAAGAGAGGAGAAAATACACAATGGAGTCAGGCACACGCACTAGACAAAGGACGACTGAGCTTTGTGAACAAGCATTTGCTTAAACCTAATATTAGATGTAATAATAATAATAATAATAATAATAATAATAATAATAATAATAATAATAATAATAATAATGCATTGTTGGCAGAGGATGGTGCTCTTTTATGAGTTACGCCTGTGGAACTGCGCCAGTAACTGAAGGCATTAAAATTTTACAAGCTACTTCATGGTGACGAAGTGTCACAATGCATATGGGAGGGACTAGGAGTGCCATTAGCAGTGCCCCGAGTGTTGTGGCAGTGGGTCTTTGGCGTGGCATTCCCGCCACCCCCTGCCCTCGGCCCCCGTCTGTCTAAGGGATGCTGACGCACATCCCACACTCTATCCTGAACTCCAACACGGTTGCTTAACATCAAAAGCGGGCGTGCCCGAGATCCTGCTCCTAGGGAGGAGGGGGCCATGTAACCACAGACTCCTCCTGCTGATAGCGCCAAGCCTGACGTCAATGTGACGGGCACCCGGCGGGTAAGGAGGGAACGGGGCGTGTGGCGTCTCCTAGGAGACCGGAATGGCTAAACACGGCTGTGCCTGATAAGCCAGGTCATAATGACCAATGTTTATCGTCCCTGCTGCTTGGGAAACAAGCAAAGCAGAGGCCTGTAATCCTACATTAAGGATTCCTAGCAAATATACCGCTCAGCAACGGGACATGATCACAGACATGGCTGCACGTCTACGAAAATCCATGAACTGGAAGCTGATGCTTCAACGGAGGCCCTTTGTGGTAAACTTTTGACTATACTGGAAGGTTCAATTGGTTGGTCAACATTAGTTATAGAGTATAATCTTTAGCAAATGACAGAATATGCAAAAATCCTTGTTCGTTTCCAAATAACCTCTTCTGTCTAACCCTACCCCCCTCCCCCATACTGCCTCTAGGTATTCTTAGGCAGGCAGTACGTAGTTTGACCTGTTTGTTGCATGCATGAACCATGATGTCACTGTCTTGTTCAACCTTGTCACTTTCGTGCCTGGGTGCACACCCACACTGTTCCTGTCAACCACAGACGGCTCCTGAAGAATGATCTACTGGCTGTCAATTGCAGACAAAGAAGCTCTCGACCCTCCCCACATTCCATCCCAAGGGATGTTCCCATGAAACCTGCGCCACGCCGGTTTTTGGCTCCCTGGGCCGAACCCGGTGTCACCGTGACCATGAATTAGCTGCCCTGATGTCAGTCCTGAGAGCCAGGGCAAAAGAAAGCACTCTTTTCAGTCCTGGTAAGGCCAGTTATAATGACCAGTCTGGACTGTCCCCAATGTTCCTTGGCAGAATCCTGTCACAGTGATCCCACAGTAAGCCCTCCCAGCTCAGATATACTCCCAGGCTCTCCCCCTAACCTCTCGAACAGCACTTACGGTGTGTGTGTGGAGGGTGTGTGCCACACGGCCTTAATCCCCCCCA
>JAODKF010000009.1:10463929-10476056 GCA_026779585.1 Mormyrus proboscirostris
TAGTCTTCCTGATAACGTAGTGCAAGCTGAATCCTTAGGTTCCTTTAAATCAGAGCTAGATAAGATTTTAACAACTCAGAGCTATTAGTTAAGTTCTCCCCAAGCGAGCTTGATGGCCCGAACGGCCTCCTCTCGTTTGTATATTTCTTATGTTCTTATGTTCTTAAGTGGGCTGCAGCTTCGGCAGTTGCTGAGGCAAAAACTCGAGTGTGGGAGGAGTTTGGTGAGGCCTTGGAAAATGACTTCCGGACGGCTTTGAGCCGATTCTGGTCCACCATCTGGCGGCTCTGGGCGGGAAAGCAGTGCAACATCAACACTGTTTATGGTGGGGATGGGTTGCTGCTGACCTCAACTTGGGATGTTTTGGGTCGGTGGAGGGAATACTTCGAATACCTCCTCAATTCCACCAACATGCCTTCCAAGCGGAGTATGGGGACTTGAGTGTGGATTCCCCTATCTCTGGGGTGGAGGTCGCTGAGGTGGTTAAAAAGCTCCTCAGTGGCCGGATCCTGGGGGTGGATGAGATCCGCCTGGAGTTCCTTAAGGCTGTGGATGCTGTGGGGCTGTCGTGGTTGACACGTATCTGCAGCATCACGTGGACATTGGGGGCAGTGTCTCTGGACTGGCAGATCGGTGCGGCGTCCGCAGTGACGCGGGCGCTGAATCGGTCTGTCATGGTCAAGAAAGAGCTGAGCCAAAAGGCAAAGCTCTTGATTTACCAGTTGATCTATGTTCCTACCCTCACCAATGGTCACGAGCTGTGGGTAGTGACCAAAAGAACGAGATCACGGGTGCCTCCTGGACGCCTCCCTGGTGAGGTGTTCCGGGCATGTCCCATTTGGAGGAGGCCCCGGAGAAGACCCAGGACATGTTGGAGGGAGCTGGATGAAGTAGCCGGGGAGAAGGAAGTCTGGGTTTCCCTGCTGAGACAGCTGTCCCCGCGACCCGACTTCGGATTAAGTGGGAGATGATGGATGGATGGATATACCATTTATATTTACATATGATAAACAATTTTGAAAATAATCTACACAGCAAAAAAAATCTGATGATCCACAACACCATTGACTTCTAGCTAAATGTCAGAAAATTGCACTAAATGTTGAAAAAGTGGCAAATAAAATGTTTAGTACCTTTACAAACCGCGCCCCATAGATAGGTAGCTGAAAGATGGATGATTGATGGATGGTCTGTTTAATTGATTACATCCCTATTTACATACCACAATACCACCTGCTCTTACCTTAGTTATGTCCTATATCGTTGTCTGGTGTTCTTTCGCACGTCTGCTATGCGCTTCCACATTAAGAAAACAGCATGACCACTTATCAAATTTTAAAAGAGAATACTTTAAAACAGAAAGAACAATTTGCTTTTAAATTATAATATTTTCATTCAGAGACAACGTTTAATAATAACGTTTAATTCAACAGGAAGAATATATTATTCAATACATCTGAATATCGAAGTGCTTGTGTTACGTTGACCAGCGGTATTTCATAAATGGTATAAAATTAACTGCATTTTTTAAACACTAGATGGCAGTCGAGGCGCAGCATCTGTTGTACGAATGTTAGTTCTGTTCTTGTTTAACTCACAATTTCAGTTCTTATTTGCATACAAACAAGGGAACTCAGCTTTTATTGCAATGGGTTATTTCTCATTTAATGTTTTATAAAACTGACCCGGCATCCAAACCAGGATATACCTAGTGCTACATCCTCCTCTTTCTGGAATAGGTTTTGGGTTAGTCTTACCACACTGCTTACTGAAAATGCACCGTTGGAAAATGCTAATTACCCATTGAGTATTTTACCACTATTATGTAATTAAAGTAATTTTAGATCATTTACAGTTCATTTAGGGTCAATTCTGTGAATGTTTTGGTGTTTGGAATCAAACCCTTGCTTGTAATTGCAGATGTGGCTGTTAAGATTCAGTAGCTTCACACCTAGTGTTTTTTCATCTGTATTGTGGTAGAAACACATCACAAGATAGAATAGCACTGCCAAAGCTTAAAGTCCATTCATATTTTAAAACCATTTAGCCTCCTGAATTTCTCTGAAATAAACCCCCTAGATGTCAAAACACCCAGCCCATTTTTGCAGGAGGAGGTACAAAATGGGTCTACAGCAGATTCCTTCTGTAAATTAATGGAGTGTCTAAACTGTACAGTTTTAAGGGCTCTACATGCGGAATAACTGAGGTTTCTTTTTCTGTGCTTTTCTCCAGGAAGTAGTAGGGCAGTAAATAACCCGACACCTAACCCTCCTTAAGAGGAAACCCACAAGCCTCATTGCGCCTCCACAGTCCTGTTGCTATGCAGCGATGGCCCCCACGCAAAGAACTCTTGCCTTTTCCGGCAACAAATAATTTTCTGTGAGGGAACACAGCATTCCCTCGTTGCGGAGAGGGGGTCCTATCACAGAACATTGGCTAGGGGGGTAATTTTTTTTCCGTAGGGGTCAGATGGTTGGTGTGTCAGGTCGGTGGGCCACGGATTCCGGCCACGGCTGGGGGAGTGGGCCAATCTGCTGATGTGTTCTGGATGTGGGCCGGCCCGCAGCCAGCGTGCTGAGGTCCTCACTCCACTCCCCAACCCCTAAAGCATTTCCCTTCAATGAGTGGGCACTTTCTTGGCAGCCTGGTTGGGCCATTCTTCCTGGGCCATTGTCAGAGCTGCCTTTTGTACCAGTTAGCACCAGGTTGCTTGGCTTCCATGTGACAGCTTCCTTCGGGAGTGTAAGGCCGATGCTGTACCCCCCCAGCATCCCCTCCTTGGATGCCCTGGAAAACAGGAAGTGGTACAAGAAAGAGCTGTTTTTCTTCTTTGTTGAGAGCTTGTATCTACTCAAGGGCTTCTCATCCACTCAGAGTGCAGCTCCATAAAGTCCAGCAGGAATGTGTTTATGGGGAATGAAATGTACTCTTTTAGCAAGCACATCATGAAATAACTCTATGGTTCACTTCATGTGTGCGGATACTTAAAAGAATTTTTAAAAATCCACACTTTTAACCAGAAAAAACCTAAGCCAGCTTTTATTTTTTAATTTCCTAGCTGTCCAAGTTAGTTACACAGACTTCCAAACACTATCAATTTGTCTGAAAATCCATTTACTCAAATGGTTGGACTTTGGGGGGTTTTAGAGACAGGAACCATTTAAAAAAGTAAAACATAAAACATTTTAAATTGACCAAAACTAATCCAGCTACAAATTTGCTCGCATAAATCGATTTTGCCTGTGAAACGAGCTGACAGAGACCCCTCTTAGTCCAGGGGATAAAAAAAAACTTGGAACAACAGAGAGGTTGGCTAGCGAACAACCTTGGGGGTTGGAGGGCATCAAAGGTGGTGCTATTGCCTCCACCCTAAATTTCCCCAGAATGGGTGCTGCAGGGGACTTCTCTTCTGCTCTGGTTCCCCCTTACAGGCCTCGCTCAGTGCTGCCTGCCAGCCTTCGGCCTTCCCTTCCAGCAACAAAGACTCTCCTCTACTTAGAGGCCCCCTAAACTGGATTCATCAAAGTCAGGGCCTTCATTGTCCCCTCAGTGCCATTTGGGAGTAAGATGGTAGAGTCCCACGATCCCGCTTCGTCGGCTGCTTGTCGGGGCTTCATCCATGAGCAGAAGAAAGAAATCCAAGGGTAAGTTTCTTGCCGAAGGTAGCTGCCCCTATCCCTGGTCCCCACAAACATGTGGGTGGTCCATACACAGCCCTCTCAGGTAGAAGCTCTGGATAAGGCTGTGAGGAGCACACAGAGGTTTTTATGTGTCACTGTGCAACACCTGCTTCAGGTGGACATTTGTAGTGAGATGTTGCATGTAGTAGAAATACACCAGTCAAAAAACATGGATTCCATCCTTGGAGAAGTGGAGCTCCGTGGAACTAAGCTTATGGGATGGTGGGCCAGCAAGGGCGGTTGTGCCTCGTTTTTCTTCAAACAAAAAAGCAAGATGGCAGAAGGCTGGCCAGGCCTGACAGAGATAGACTGGCTTTTCCAGAGAATGTTTTTCAGTTGCTGTGCTGCCTGGTTAGTCTGTATGCCTGTGGTGGGTTACTTTAGGGAGCAAAGCATGGTGCTCACATATGTCTTGGATGGGGCCACTGGGGGTGTGAGCATGATTATCTCCACAATCACAAGCAGGAAGAAGCACCTCCTATTCATGTTGGTGTAACACACATAAACATAATTCTGGATTATCTTAAACAGTCATACCAAATACCAGCTTACCTTGTATATCTAGGTTTTTGTATATTCGGGTTTTTGTCTAGTTCCTTCTGCATCTTAACTGGCCTTTTTTAGAAAGGCATTAAAGAATTATTAAATACTCTATGGTTGACAAGGTTCATAAATTTGTAGCACTGCGACATCATGCTTTTCAGGGCTGTTGGTTCAGTGTTCACCCTAGTTCTGTGTTTGGACTTTTGCATATTTTTCTTTGTGTGCATTTTCTTCAGGTATTCTAATTTCTTCAGATTTTCACTTTAGAAGCCTTGAAATACCTCAGCCAAAGTATTAAATGACCATTAAACAGTGGCTTGACATTCTTAGGATTCCCCTATACAGGGTATAACAAATGAATTAAACTGTTGTGACATGATATTTGCACTTCAATAATTTCACAAACGGCTTTAATTCAGGAACTTGCTTTAGCACCAGATGCGCAGGTTTCACTATCCAAAAAAGTACATCAGTATGTTGCCTAAATAGATGATGATGAACCAACAAAACATATTCCTAAAGATATCAAGGATTTCAATCGTAAAGGCCTGAAATAGGATGAGCATCGACTATCTCAAAAGACGTAACCTGGTATTCATAGTGCCCGGTGGCAGTGTGGAATGCCATCTTCCAAACAACGCCCCTCAGAACCAGGTTGAATGCACAGTGGAGGAGCAGATTCCAAGGGATCAAAACAAGAGGGGCAGAACAGGGACAGACACGGGCCCATCATGACAGGGGGAACCATTGAAAAATTAACCAAAGGCACCACCCGGTTGGCAAATTTTACCGAATGCCCATCTCACAACAGACAATCACTCAAAATTTGCAATAATTTACCACCCCCATCCCACCCTGTCCAAGGGGACTCCCTTGTCGGCCTCCCTCCTGTGAGACCTAACCACAAGCTACCATCTTTCTTACCTGCAAATAAACATATCATATATGTATATGTTTCCTTGGGAACAATGTGCCAGCACCAGGTCTATAACACAAATATATGATTAGTCTGGGGGCAGGGTCAGTGCCGTCTGTTAGCTAAAGACCTCCTTAAGGTCCTGGCAATGGGTTGGGACAGACAGCTCTGCCTCTGTAATTTGCCCTTCTAAGCCAGTGCTTCTCAAGACGATTCCACAGCAGGTGGTGCTCCAGGCCATTTAATGACCAAGAAAGAGAGGGGTCATGAATTCATAGCAGTGCAGAATTCTATAAGATGGTTAGAAATCTTTGTAAAATGACAAACAGCAATGGTGACTTCTTACTGGATTGGGCTTCCAGAAGTCAAATTCCAGAAGGTTGTAATGGTCAAAAAAGGCTCCCTGGTTATCACGAACCATCCTCAACATCTGCGCTTCTGCTGGATCCATGTGATTGCTGAGTATTCTGTTCATGCTAACAGCAGAGAGCACTCCAAGCTAGTACACAGCTGGACCTCACAGAGTAAGATTTGAGTGCAGAGTGAATTCTGCACTTAGAACCTGAGAATACCACCAGACAGAGTGGGCAGTGTGAGCTAGGTAGCTGGGTAGAATGTGAAGTGAAACAGGGATGTTTGCAGACAGAAATCTGGACACCAGAATTCTGTAGTCAACACTTAACACCAAATCCAAGGGATAAAGACAAAAGACTAGAGAAAACCAGTATGACAAATCTAATATAGCGTACAGAAGCTTACAAACTGAGGCTTACTAGCAATAATGCTCATCAGTGAGATTATTTTTTTTGCTCGGTTGCCTGTAAAATCCAGCACAAATTTAGGCAGGACCACTTCTGACTTCAGCCAGTCATGGAGTAGTTCTGTGGTGACCACAAGAATGCTGGCCTGGTTCACACTGCTGAGCTGGTGAAAAGGCTTTTTAAAAGGTGAGCAAAATGAAGGGAGGATAAGCAGACTCCCCAGCCTCGCACCTTACTCACGGTACAAATCTCTGTGTGGAGTCATGGAGAAAGTTGAGCTTTCAATTGAACTTGCACTTGTAACCTAAGAAGTCTGAGACGATGTGAAATGTAGAGAAAATTGCATGTGGGGGAGGGGAGGTCACACAGGAACCTTTACTTACACGGCACAAAAAATATTTGCCAAAATGCAGGGGGGGGAAACCCAAAGACCAGTAAAAGAAACCTATTCAGGGCCAATTTATGCTGGAATCCAACAAAAAGACAGACTGCGTTAACATGTGTGGCTTCATCAGTTAAAATGCTCTTATTTAAAAGCCCCCAAAACAGCTTGGCAGAGTCAAAGAGCTGCACTGTGTGAGTTTAATTCTGGAGGGTAAAGCTCATGTTTGTTGGAGTGCCGTCCAGGTATGAAAAAATTTAATTAAGAACTAGATATGTTGAACATTTATTCTGGAGCCCATGGATTAGTTATTTTTTTCCTTTGATTTAATTGTAAAATCAGGACTGATTTTTACAAATTTATACTTCTGGACAGTGGACGTTTCCCCTGGGTAAGTAAAGTTCTTTAAATAGACATCAGGTGGGTCGATTCTCATTCTTTTTAGTATTAATGACAAAACACGTTAAACAAGGAGCCACCCCGTGATCATGGTGATTTTCCCTGTTCTGCACATGATGGCCTGAACTGTAATCTAGTCATCTATCACACGGAAGCCTCAGGTAGCAGAGGAACAATGCAGGAATTCACCCAGGCCACGACACTCAAGCAGAAACGGCATTCACGGTCCTAGCCCTGCGGATGCGAGACAACAATGCTACCCACTTACAGCCACTAATCCAGGTCACAGTCACAAAGGGGTCTGGAGTCCATCCCAGACAGCACAGGGCACACCTCAGAGAGAATGCCAGCCCATCATAGGGGTGTGTGCTCTCCGCCCATCCGATCCCCCCCCTGCCCATGAGTAACTCAGAGATGCCAGTTATCCTAACTGCATGTCTTTGGGTTGTGGGAGGATACTCACGTGACACTAGGAGAACATGCAAACTCACTACTTACAGAGCAGAGGTGGGATTCTCTCAATTCAGGAGAGGCAACAGTGCTATCCATTGACCCACCATAATTGTCCTTTTACTTGTTCTTACTTTTAGGACAAAATTTTCACTGTATCTAAATAAAATAAAACTCCAAGTGCAAGCGTCTAGCCCAGAACAACGAAACCAACAGACCTGAATCGAAAGATTAAACGTCCGGATACAACGATCAATTTCATACGGCTCTAGTTAGTATTCCATACCGGACAACGAGCGGCTTCTGCGCATGCGTTTCCTTTTCACAGCGCATCAAAGCAGTATATGAGCCCAAGAGAGGGATTCGAGGGAGCTTTTTAAATGGGCGCTGAGATGGATGGAGCTACGCGGAACAGGGGCGCTTGCGCCAAGCAAGATCCAGGGGCGCAGCAAAAGATGATGGAAAATGACAGCAATAAGCGTGACAACGTCCCAGAGAGGGTAACACTCAAAAAGGAAATCGGACTCCTAAGCGCCTGTGCTATTATTATAGGTGAGGCTTTGACAGCTCCATTGTAAAAAAGAATGCATGCTTAGTTATGGCTGTTTGAAGTTATTTCAGTTTTTTTAAAAAACTTATTTTTACTCTGCTTGACTAGCATTGTTAAAGTGGGATAGGCAGAAGCGAAATAAATGTGAAAATTTATAGATGACAAATACGGAATTACGAGACCGGATGTCTGTAAATTTTGAAGGTATCAGTTGTGCGTATTTATCAGGTCATTACTGGTATTACAAACTGTCTATTCAGTAGCCATATTACGTTTATCAAATAAGTAATAAATAACTTTCTGGACGCACAGATGTTAGCGGTGAAATTTCTGTGTTTTCTGTGGTGCGTCCAACACCTGGCAAGAGAAGCGGGCACTTCGCGGTTTCCGTAGGACTGATTGTATTTTAATACGAAATAGCCCGGAATTTCAGCATTATGCTAGTACGAGCACGTCAATGCGAGCGAGCAACTACCTGCATCACCAATCATTTTACACGAACTATTTATTATTTTATTTTGCAAAGAGGTAAAATTCTCTTAAAATATCTAAATTATAGAGGAATCTTATTCTATAAACACAGATGTCTGGAGCAAAAATTATAAAAATTCAAGTGAAAAATATGATTTGTACTCTTGCACACGTGTTCAAAAATGGAGTCAGCTTCTTTTCTTTTTTCTTGGATCGCATCCCATTTCGTCATACAAACATTTTCCAGTCAAATAAGCCAACTCGACTATACATTTAATAACATCAAACTAAATATACAACTCACTTTCCTAGCTTTTTAAAGCTGTTCAGAAGTTGTCTGTTTGTGTACTTTTCGTAGACCGGCTCCTGTTCTGATTCTTGGATGAGTTTTTGATGCTGCATTTTTGGTAGGTACTCAATTGGCTCCCTTGTCCATTTCCCCACATTTAAAGATGTCTGGTATATTTAAACTAGAGTTTTGTGTGTGTTGCGAAGCTGACACACAGCCGACAACAGACTTTTCTTTGATGGCACTGCAAAGCAAGAGTGAAAAGAACAATTTTGTTTTTATTATTTTTTTACAGTGAACAGAACGAATATTTTTGAGGGTTTAACATTGTTTTCCCTCCTGTTCCTGCAGAATTTTTTATTGTATTTGTTACCTGCATCCCTGCCTGCCTTGGACAGTAATCGTGCAGATGTTACAGAGATCAGTGCCGTGCGGAGTGTTTCCGTAGGGCAGGTGGTGGAACAGGGGGCGTGGCTTAGGGGATTTTGCAGAGCGAGGGCGTGGCTAATGGGTAAATTTGCAAAACAGGGTGGGTGCTCACATCCAGCTCCTCATTTGTGCAGGATGGGCAAAGTGCGATGGTAACACACAGGCTATAGAGTGGCCCTGGTGAGTTAGAGTTGGTCCATTGCCTCTGGTTCATGCAGATTGGTGCTGAATTATGAAGGAAATGACAACCATATGAACAGCCAATCCACCCTGAGGTGATCAGAGATCATGGATAAGATATGTAGAGTGATAAGTACATTATGGTAAAAACTGTGCTGCTGTGATTTTGCTGAACACACAGCTCAGTAAAGACTGCACTGGACCTGAGTGTGCGGTCTTCGTTGCACTGCTGGGCGTGCGGATGTGGCGAACCTCCTGGGACAATAAATGTATAAGGAGTCAAAAATCACCTGACACCATGAAATGAAAAAAATCTCCAGACATTTTGTGAATATCCAGCAATGATGTGTAAGGTACCAACACTAAAAAAGGAAAAATATAGTATAACTCTCAAAATCTAATTTGACAGGTGAAACTTTTGTCATTAAATGTGTCTGTTGCAGTTTCTGTATAAAAGTTTTTATAACAGTGCAGAGTTTACCAGGCAAGTCATTTTTACATGTGATGTAGTCTCACTAAGTCTGATCCTAGCAGAGATTTTAATTAAGTATGAATCTCACCGCAGTGGTCTTTGGTCATTTGAGATCTTACTTAAGCAGCTGCTCAGCCGTGTGACAGAGATTCTGAAATCACTGGTTGCTTGCTCAGGTGCACAGAGTGATGTTTACAGTCTCTGAGAACAACCCAGAAGTAAACTAGAGTGATTACTTCACTAGGCTGGCAAAACTTATCTTAGATAGTATGTTTAATTACCACCAAGGGCAAGTTGAATAATCGGTCAAAAAAATCAGGAGTGGGCAATCGTATCAGCAAAGGGCCAGTGTGTATGCAGGTTTTTGGGGGGTAACCTATAGGTCAGCTGTTTAAACCCAGGTGTGAGGACTCTTTAGCCAAACAGTCCTCTAATTAGTAATCTAATTAATTTGCAGTAAAAACCTGCATAGTTAACTGCCCTTTCTGGATAAGATTGGCCACCCCTGAAACAAGTCGTAAAATAATCCAGACAAGAAATGAACAAGGATGCGGTATCTGTCAATCTTACTATTCCATTTCTTTATTTAACAGGTAACATAATAGGTTCCGGAATCTTCATCTCACCCAAAGGGGTGCTGGAACATTCTGGCTCCGTGGGCCTGGCGCTGATCGTGTGGGTGCTGGGTGGGGGTATCTCTGCTTTGGGCTCCCTCTGCTATGCTGAGCTGGGGGTCACCATTCCAAAGTCAGGTGGGGACTATTCCTACGTGACTGAGATATTCGGAGGCCTGATGGGGTAGGTACACGGCAAACCTGAAGAAAAAACACTGATAACACTGGACACTGGTATAGTCCAGTTGTGCATGCATAGCTCTGTAAACATCAAGCCACTTAAGTATGCCCTGTATAAAATAAATAAAAATGAATAGAGTAAAAGCTTGCATGTTCTTCCCCTGTCTCAGGGTTAGTGCCCTGAGATAGATTGGTATCCCATTCAGAGTGTACCCCTGCCTTGTGCCCTGTGCTGCCTGGGATTGGCTCCAGGGCCCCATGTGACCCTGATCAGGATAAGCAGTTGGATGTTGGATGCATGAATGAATACTATGATCTGTAGCATACTTAATACTGCTCACTTACTATCAGGACATAATCATTCAGGGTAGTGAACAGTTTTAATTGACATGTATCTTTTGTGTTGTCTTATTCATCCTGTAAAGTCAATTATTTGAAACAAGCAGTGAGCGGTTACTCATAAGTTTATGAATATTTTATATATAACTTTATGAGTATTTTGTTATTAGTCACAAGTGTTAAGTAACAATGGGGATGAATGTTAACCCAATAATAATTGAGTAATATATAAAAATGACTGAAACACGAGTCATATGTAATAATGTGGGATTCATTTATGATGCATGTTTAAAACATGATATTAACTGTAGGTAATGACTAAGTAATATGTAATTCGTCACTGAAAGGTAATAACAATATCCATCCATCCATCCATCCATCCATCTTCTATACCTGCTTGTTATATGCAGGATCATCAGGGTCCAGAGCCTATAGCAGTAGCCACTGGCAAAAGGCAGGCAATAATTCAGGATTGGTTGCCAACCCGTCACAGGATCCATCCATCCATCCATCCATCTTGAATAACCCGAGCACAGGCTGTACACATTCACATGCTATGGGAAAATTACAATTGTCAGTTAACCAATGAATGCTTATGTAAAAATAGCATGTAAGAATGATTTGAGTAATGGCTTGTGTGATGAGTGAGTTGGTAATATTGTCTAGTGATTATAATCAGTGATTAGTAAACAGTAATTAATACCAGGTGAACCAGATGGTGGTCAATGCTAGTTTATTGAGTGATTAAAAAGCACTGCCATGGCAACAGTGAGTGATTATGAGTGATAAATCAGCAGTGATGAGTTACCAAGGGAACAGGAGTGACGAACCGATGAGCAAATGACAGTGGTGGATGAGTTAAACAACGAGAATTGATTGGTGAGGTCATCTTACTGGCCTTGTCTTCGTCCAGGTTCTTGCTGCTATGGAGTGCCGTGCTCATCATGTACCCCACCACCCTGGCTGTTATCGCACTCACCTTCTCCAACTACGTTCTGCAGCCAGCCTTCCCCTACTGTGTGCCGCCGTACGTCGCCACCCGCATGCTGTCCACCGCCTGCGTCCGTGAGTGCCGTCCGCTGCTGTACTCTGGCCCATCGGCATTACCCCAAGGGTCACCCAGGTCGTGTATTTACTGTCTGGTTATAGACTGACCTACACCTGAAATGGCAGGTGAAGGGACTATCTTCCTGGGACAGGTAGGGGGACCTCAGCACCCTGGGGGCCATCACTGCCTCACACGAGACACGGTTTTTGATATGTTTTACTTCACAACTCTGTACTGGATAAGTATTTGGAAGATGAATGGATGGATGGATGGATGTATAATGCTTGTATAAGAAGAAGGTCCCTCGGGTTCTCCATTGTTGTTACCAAGACGACCGTAATGTTTGGACCAGCTGCTGTGACTGGTATTGTTGTGTGATGTGCTTGTTGAATTAAGGGGGGGGGGGGGGGGGGTCAGTGTGGGG
>JAODKF010000009.1:10476066-10496656 GCA_026779585.1 Mormyrus proboscirostris
CCCCCCCCCCCCAGGGGGGGGAGAGGAATAGGGCTTATGTCTTCAGGTGGCGTTCAGGCGTGTGATTGGTTGGACGGTCTCTGTGGGTGGAGGAAATGCAGAGCCAGCCACTGCTGTGTGGTGTCTGGGACCAGTCTGGAGGATATGCTGGCTGGCTGGTTCTGGTCTCAGCTGGACAGAACTTGAAGTGGCATGTGGGCATGGCTGCCTTTGGGGCCATGAGCATTTGTGACACTAAGAAGCTTTTTATAGCGCCGGTATTTGGATGTGCCCTAGCCCTGTCTTGCTGTTGACTTTTTTCCATACCTCAGTTGTGAAACAGCAGGGGAGTCCTGATGGGGGCGGTGGTGGGGGGGGCTGCTGACCCATACTTTATTGTCCAGCTTATTCCATAATGCCAATTGGCTGGAGTCAGGGTAGGTTGAACTGAGGGGTGTGTCAAACGATTCACAGAAACACCCCAAGCAGTGCTGAACAGTGCTGCCATGACTCGTGTGCGTCGTGTAAAGCAGGAGCGTACAGCAATATTTAGAGCAGCTGGCTTGCAGACGTACCACAACTATACTGCACTATACTTAGCTAGATTATAGTAATTATATTTAAGAAACGTATCATCACTTAAATCACGGCACCAGCAGAGCCTGTATGTTTGGAACATGCAGCCGGGAATAAGCTTTCCTCTGCCTTAGAACCTTCTTTGTGCTTCGTTAGGTCTTTGCATCTCATCTTTAAAAAGCTTTTTCCTGTTGCTCAGGCTCACCTAGTGCGGCCCCTACAGGTGCCCCTCCCTTCTGAATGTACTGTATGAGAGCCGTGACCACATGGCCCAGAAGCTGGATCACAAACACTGATCCCAGAAGGTCAGAAGCTGACCTGTAAACACAGTGTTTATTTTCAGAATCCCATCTGTGTCTTTGAAACTGATTTCCCATGATTCTAATGAAACCGGCATGCTGACTGTAGGCTTGACAAACACTCACATACTGTTGCACCGCCGCTTTGTAGTGTTAGACTCTGGGAAACATTGTTTAATTTTTCTTTTACGGGGAAGCTTAAATGAAAGTCATCATATTTTAAATAATTGTGTGTGGAGTTTGCATGTTCTCCTCATGTCATTATAGGGTTCCTTCAGGGTTCTCCAGTTACTGCCCACTGTCCACAAACTGGAGCTGGAATTAAACTCTCCCTGAAATTCAAATTCAATTCCAATTCTGTTCTCCGTAGCTTTTTTTCCAATCCCAGTTCCATTTCCAGATTTGGATTGGAGTTGATGAATGCATTCCAGAATGACCCCAGCCCTGAATTAGTGTATGTTTCAGGGCTGCACAATATCGCAAAATATCGGAAAAAAATTTATGCGATTAATATTGAGATGTTTATAAAACAAAAAATACCTGAAATAAACTATAGCCAGATTGAACTTGTTATTATCTAGCAACAGAGTCTGTCAAATAAGTTGGCGATGTTGTGCCAACAGACACAAAACAGTGCCTCTATGGAATCCAAAATATTTCCATACTGTGGAAGGTGCATCCCTTTTGGTGTTTGTTATTCTCCTCTCACAAACGTGCCACACAGTCTATGAGTGAGTCCAGCATTACGGACAAGAGTGATTATGAATGGCTTGGACAGCACAGGCAGAGCAAATGCAAATGCAGCAACAACAAACTTTAAACAGTTCCCTTCAGGATAATGTAAGTTTTCTGATTGTGAAACTTTAGACTTTAACATATACCTAGTCTTGAAAATCTTCATTAAAACTGCAAAGCCTGCCAAGTTTTGCTAAGTTTCTTTAGAGTAAAAATATTTTAGCATAATTTATTTATGTCTTAACTCAGCTGACTATCCCGGTCCTTACGTGTGACATTCACATGTTTAATCCTACAGGCCTCTTCTCCAGAGCACAATGTTGTGTGGCCTGCAATGTGGAAATGAAGCGGTCGGTTTGGCATGAAGCATATCAGAGGATTGCACGGCCTGTGTTGGAGAGTGTGAGGTCATGGAGTTTGACAGAACCAGAAAAGCTAGAAGCTGTGGTGGCCCTTCACTGGGAACACTGGGGCTGGTTCGGGATCAAACCTTCAGCTATAGGGTGGCACTCGTCCAATAGGTGCCACCAGCAAAAGCCATGGGGGCGTGTGACACTGGGTGCCACCAAAGGCCTGGCTGCCTTTTTTATTATCATTTCACTGAGTCGGAAACAGTTTGTATGTGGGGTCTGACAGGTCCCATTCTGCAGTAGTCAGAGGGGCCCAGAGGGGCCCAGAGGGGCGGCAACAGAGATGGATGAGGTAAAAATGCATTCCCAGAATGTGTTGGTGTGTAAGGATTGCTTGTACAGCTAGTTTAGGCCTTTGGTTTTACCCCTGCTTGAAAAACATCAATATATAAGTTAATAGAAAGAAAATGCAGTGTGCCGTGATGCTAACGTAGTGCTAGCATTAACGCAGTGCTACCATCAACAGTGTGTCTGTCTTTGTTACCCTCAGTACTCCTGACCTGGGTGAACTGCTCCAGTGTGCGCTGGGGCACCAGGATCCAGGACATCTTCACGGTGGGCAAGCTGCTGGCACTGGGACTCATCATCATGGTCGGCCTGGTACAGATCTGCAAAGGTAAGCACTCGCTCAAGCCTGCCCCACGCTGGCTGTCACAGGCACAATGACGCAAAGTTCCCTTCTCTACACTGGTTGGCGTTATCAGCTGTTTTGGTCTAGGACCTGGAATCACAGTCAGGAAGGGGGCACATGCTGTTTTTTTGATTAAACCTCTTTAGTAAATATTTTAAACTATGTAAGTTATTTTGGGGGAAAAAAATGTCTCCTTGGTAACTAAATAGCCAAACAGCAAGCAGTCCTTTAGCACTATAATCTCGACTGCCTGTTTAAACCGTTGTGGGCTTGATATGTTCCAGTTATATAAACCATATAGAGAATAATCAAGAGCTATAGCTTTGCAGCTGAGACCTAATGTTTTAAATACACTGAAGACAATCAACACAGGCCTCTCTCTAGCTAAATTTTAACTTCATTGCACAAAATTATTCACAAGTGCAGTACAGTCAACTAACATTTGAATATGAGTAGCAGCACATAGACATTTATAGTGATTCACAAAATAAGGAATAAGTATGAAGGAATAGGTCACATGACGTGATCACATGACTTGGCCTCCTGAAAAGTCCACACCTCAGTCTTAAAAAAACCGTATCAAAATGTAATGAACTACAAGCCTTTAGCTGTTTTTCCACTCAAAATGTGTCCTTGATCAGGAATCACCCAAAATGATTTTAAACTACCCAGATGAACTAGCTCTTTGTTCAGTGCTAAAACACACATCTTCAGTGTTCACCGTAGTATGTCACTAAAACATGTTTAAATAGAGAGTGCATCATCATCATATCAGAGCTGAAGATAAAAAATATTAAATTCTTAAAACAGGGAACTAAAGGTATAATCTTATCCAGTAAGGGCCAGTGTGTATGCAGGTTTTTGGGATAACCTGTAGGTCAGCTGTTCAAACCCAGGTGTGAGGACTTTTCAGCCAATCAGTCCTCTAATTAGTAATATAATTAGGGAGATGCAGCCCGCATACAGAACTACCTTTCTGGATAAAATTGGCCACCTCTGTCTTAAAATAACAGTTCTGGTGCCATGGTTCCCCCTGCAGGACACTATGAGGCACTACGTCCGCAGGCAGCCTTTGAATTCTCCAAGCCAGCCTCGGTGGGCCAGGTGGCGCTGGCTTTCCTGCAGGCCTCATTCGCTTTCAGTGGATGGAACTTCCTGAACTATGTCACTGAGGAGGTGGTGGACCCACGCCGGTGAGGTTCCTTGCTGCTCCAGACTCATGCACTTTCTACTCCTGACAGTCATCCAGTGGGTGCACGTGCTTGGCATGGGGATGTATTAGCGTGTTTTGTGCTTTTGCATATAATCTATAATCAGTGTCACAAGCTATATATTAATACATAGTATATACACAGTAATATGTCATTGATATGTAATAGTGGCAAACTGTGAGGCTTTGAAATTCACACTGTGGGGGGACGGGAGGTGAGTGTTATGTTATCCTGTCAGACTGATTGCTTTAATTCACTTCCCCTTTTACTCCCATTCATCACTTTCTTAGTTCTCATTCGGTGAATGTCAGCGGTAACGAAAAATAAATACATGACAACCTCACCTATCATTAGTTTCAAAGCCTAGGTCCTTCCACCCTAATGCACAGGCATATTTACTCTGTGGAATGCTTGTACCCTGATGGTGATGTCACCTTGGAGATACTGGGCTGCATTAATGTGCAGGGTTGTCTAACCAGGAACCTGCCTCGTGCCATTTACATCTCCATCCCGCTGGTCACTCTGGTGTACGCTCTCACCAACATCGCCTACTTCTCCTCCATGAGCCCCCAGGAGTTGCTGGCCTCTAATGCTGTTGCCGTGGTGAGTGATACACTACCCCCATCAGGGCGGCACACAGTATGGTGGCTGAATGGGAGGGACCATCAGTTGTACCTTTGAACATAGTATGTATCTTAAATTTACCAAGTGAAATATTCCATCTAAAACAAAAACACAAAACATGCTGGGTATAAGCTCACATTTTAAGCTGCATAAAGTCTCTTGCTATCTGTTATCCATTTTTGACACGACTGATCCATAAATAATGGAGGTCAAAACACCCAAATGACAAGATGATTTTTGATGGGAACCAAATGAGAATGTTAGGAAACACAGAAGCATGGGGTACAGATGGGATCATGGCCACGTGGCACTGACTGGGAATTCCTGTTGCTATTGACACGACTGAATTAGGTATAGGCGGATGTGGGAAACTTAAGAACATTCTCATAGATAGTAAGAACTTGCTGGACAGAGAGTGAGAGACAAGGAAGGGCTAGGAGTCCCAGAACCAATCTTCATGTTTTGCTTCATTGTTTGGGACATTGTGCTCAGGCTCAATACTCAACATTTTTGGAATCACAAAATTCCAGTGACACCAGAAACTGTTATGATGAGCACACAAGTTAATGCCGTCTTAACACCATGTCTAATTGTACTGATTAAAAACAAAGCCTATGTCACATGGAAAGATGTTGCAAGAAGGAATGCATACACATGGCTTCTGAAAATGAATCAAGACGAAGGGTGGGAGTGACAGCTTAAGGCAGCCCAGGTCTCCTGCACCACACCCAGCCCTCAATCTCAGCCCCATCAGTGGCGGCACCTTAAACCGCCCCTTCTGTCTGACAAATGCATCCGTGCGACATGCTCCTAATAAAACAGACTTGGGATAATCAGCTCCAGGTGCAACAGGTTGAAGGCTGCGCTCCACACTGGAGGAGATCCTGTCTAAACACATTTACACTTGTTTGGCAGATCAATGAAAAAACGAACGTGGCGGCTGACCTGACTGATTGAAAAATTACAGGGTACGCAATATCGAGCTGAATCTGGCCGACAAAGATCTTATCATGTTAATCGTTAAAATGATAAATTAAACGTTTTAAATTGATTTGCATTCTCTTTTATAGTCCAATATTATTTTCTTGAGAATAAAAACTTCTACCATTTAACCTGAAAAGGATTCACCAAGCGTACAGAAGTGCATTCTTGAAAGTGGTGAGTTCCGAATTAAACAGAGGCATCGCATGAATTATTTATCGTCCTCTCAGCAAGACAAAGAATTTAAATCAGGAATGGTTTAGCGATTTTGCAAAAGCAATTTCCTGAAAACAAGAAACATGTAACTATTAAGGTTTGTCTTTCCATTGGGCTTACTGACCAAAAAAAGCTGGGTGGGCAAGGGAGGAGGGGGGTGAAACGTACTGGGTTTGTCAATCCCTGCTTGTGTGCTGCTCTGCAGACCTTCGGGGAGAAACTGCTGGGTGTATTTTCCTCCATCATGCCCATTTCTGTGGCTCTGTCCACCTTCGGGGGTATCAATGGCTACCTGTTCACCTCCTCCAGGTGCGTGACGGCATCCTGTTCTATTTACATTACATGCTATTAATATAGACTGTGCTGTGGGAAGGTCATATATGTATGTTGGGGCACGTATTTGTGTGTGTGTGTCTATATATATGAAGTTAACAGCATATCTGTCACACCAGCATGCAGCCTTCACCATGGAAACCACCTCCCAGACCGGTGTGTGTGTGTGTGTGTGACTGTCTTCTGTGCTCTCAGGCTCTGCTTCTCTGGGGCCAGGGAGGGGCACCTGCCCAGCCTGCTAGCCATGATTCATCTGAAACACTGCACGCCCATACCTGCCCTCATGCTTTGCGTAAGACAACACCACCACCACCCTGACACCCCCTTCAGTTTCATCCCTGGGGGGTGGGCTGTCATCTTGGTTGTTTAATCGCATTATTATTCCTGCAGATGAGAGGGAGGGCTTTGTGTAAGAAAATGAGCCAGTTAACAGGTTTTATTCCACCCCCCTCCCCCCCAAGTTAGTCAATGTTTCATTGTTTGCACATTTTTTTAGCTGTATACAGTCCTTTCAGACTTGTTGCATTATGTAAGATTATGAAGGCAGGATCCATGAAAGCACTTGTGTGTGTTTTCCATTGGCAGTGCACAGCCACCATCATAATCTTGTGCATCGGAGAGACACACAACCTGATCAACTACGTGTCCTTCATCAACTACCTCTCCTATGGGGTTACCATCGCCGGCCTACTGTACTACCGCTGGAAAAATCCCACACTGCACCGGCCCATTAGGGTGAGTCCTACCCCGCATCAGAGCCTCCTCGCTGCCTCCATTAAGGAGGCCGCTGCTCCTTCTCAAGCCGTCCCCTTCCTCTTCCTTTTAGGTGAACCTCCTGGTCCCCATTAGCTACCTCTTGTTCTGGGCGTTCCTGTTGGGCTTCAGTCTGCACTCGGAGCCTGTGGTGTGTGGCATTGGCCTGGTCATTATGCTCACTGGAGTTCCCGTCTACTTCCTGGGGGTCTACTGGAAGGACAAGCCAAAGTGGATCTACCACGTCGTTGGTGAGACCAGTCTGGCTGCTTTTTGTTCAGTTTCATACCACTGATCTGCTGTAGCATCTATGCCAGAAGACGCCACTAAGCTGGACAGTGCTGCCTGCCCACCTGCTGCGTGCTAATCGTGTCCCATTCTGATCAGGGAAATCTGCGGAGCTCGTCTTCCTCTGTCACTGCTTCATGGGTTCCTGTGTATGAAAAGGCCATATGGTGACTCAGTGGTTTTGGGTTGAATTCCCGTCTGTGTGTGTGTGTCTGTGGAGTTTGCATGTCCTCCCCATGTTTGCACGGGATCTCCCCTTTGCACTCCAGAAACACATGGTCAGCCAAACAGGTGTCTGTAAATTGTGTTCCCTGCGGTGGACTGGCATCCCCTCCGAGGTATTTCCCTGCCTTCTGCCTTGTGCTTCCTGGGAGAGGCTCCAAGCTATCTCCATGAATCCGGTTTATCCGGTTGGAAGATGGATGAATGGACCAAACGTCACCACTTCATCAACACTAGAGGGCAGCAAAGTCACAGAAAATATCTCATGCTGGTTGCTAATGTCCTCACAGCTGTCTTGGGCTATAATGCAGCCTCTCTTTCGGCCTCTGTTTCAGAATCAGTCACCTATATGGGCCAGAAGGTGTGCTTTGTGGTGTTCCCCCAGATCGAGCCGCTCGATGGCACGCCGCCCCAACAACAGACGGACAAACTTCAGTCGTGAGGCGTCTTTCCCCACACGATGTTCCAGCCGTGCCCTCTCCTGTCTCGCTTCATCCTCTCCACCAGCAGCTCCCAGTCTCCAAACTATGCACAGGTGGAAAATGGGTTTTCCATCTGCATGGAGATGGTCGCGTTTTCCTTTGTAGTGTTTCCATTATATTATTAGTTTTCTGTTCTCCCCCGTTTACCGAAAGACTGTACCACCAGCGGCCACATTGCAAAGTGACTGCTTTTCTTTCTGAGGGAACAATGCAATGTTTCGCTGTCTGTATTGACACATCGTCTGGGTGATTGGGACTTCGTCCATAATGCTCGTCCTCCACCACCTCCAAGCACTTCCTGCGTCACGCTGTGGAACACGGATCCCCTGACCTGTCTGCAACGTGCCGTCACCATGACATGCTCCAGTGGGGGAGGGGCAGTGTCCCTTACCCACTCTCAGACCGAGTATGCTGGATTTCACACGAGAAATGCATATAAGGGAAGGCCAGTATCACAGCAGCTTTGCCTTAACAAACCCCAGATGCAGTATAACTACAGTACACTAACCACAACGTGCTGTATGAAATGTTTATTAACTCATGTGTCTGTAGGTGCTAAAACCAGAAGGATAGCACTTAGCCATATGGCCAGGCACCACAGCCGGTTAACTGAGCCAAACTAAATACACCTAGGTGCTTTTATTCCTGCTAGAAAGATAAACAGTAGCACTTATGTCAACTAATAGCCTTCACATCGTGCTGACTGTTCTCCTGCCGCTTTCACCCGTGCAGAAGGATCAAGGCTTTATGCAACAGAGTTACCAGTCAGCGTTTCATCCTGCCTGAAAGGGCCTGTACAGTTACTTCCGAGGTGCTGGATTTGTTCTGCTGCTCAGCCTCGTGGATGCAGCTTTTAATGATTTTACACATTTACCCACAGTGCCCATGTTAAATCAGAGGTGCCTCATTCAAAGTGCCTTCTGCGGCTTTCTGCCCATCAGCGCTGCTAACCCACGGCGGTTTAGAGTTTTCGTGTCATATGACAGGCACGTCTCAATCCTGCAGAGCGTTCGTGCAGCATCAGGATCCTGTGGCATCACGTGTTCCTAGAAAGTTTACCTATGCACTTGTGGCACACATGCACATGTAAGAAACGGAAATAACACTAGTGTAATAAATTTGACATGGAAGAAAAACAGTTTTGTTCTTAACTGGAGATTTCTGGGCATTTATCGCCTTAGATGTCCCCATTCAGGCCGAGGTTAGTGAAATCAAGCTTTATTAAACGCAGGCACAAAAAAAACACTGAGACAATTGCAGGTCTGCACGCCGTTGCCACAGTAACCCTGTCAATAGACACGACAGTGACTCGCGGCAATGTTCAGGTTTACGCTGGGGGTGATGTAATGCAACTCTAACAATGAGGCCAGTTGGGGCAACATACCAAATGGAAATGTGACAATGACACTGCAGTAGGTGATAGATACAGTCTGCTTCCTCCCAGTGTGGCAAACAGGAAATAGAAGGAAACTTGACTGAATGAAACATGACTGTCATACAGATTAGGCGCTCTCCACTAGGCCATCCACTGTTCTTGTGAATTCTGTGTCATAAATATTTCTTATATAGAAGAGTGTAAGTTTTTTTAAGTTAAATTTATAAGGTAATTTAAAAATGGCTTATTCTTGCCCACAGTCTCCTGCAGGGTAGCAAATCATAAAATAAGTGGAATAAACCAGTCAGACATGTGCTCCAAACAGAGGCTTTACCATTAGTTGGCAAAGTGTTCATTCAGAATTTACAAACATGAAGATGGTGATAAAATATTACAATAAGCCAAAAATGTCCTATTAATAATTCCCTTTTACCTCTAGGGGGCAGCCTGTAGGTTTCTGTTTCTGTCTTTCTGACTGTGGATGATTTGGCACCACACCACATAGACCAATCAGAACACATTTATCAGGTAAATAATCAAATAAATTTTGTTTAAATGGGTTTGCAAAGAGTAAAACCAGTTGTGATCGCCATATGGAGAGCTTGGAGACCCAGGGCTATATTCTTTACCCCTATATCTTACCAACCTCAGTTTGTGGTTCATCTTGCAGGTATATCCTAACCTTGGATGCCTTCCGGAAATTGTAGTTGTGATGAAGAATCACAAAGCACTTCGCATTTCTGATTGACAGTACTAACAGCAGCCAGACTCTTAAAAGTTTAAACACAGTAAAAACAAATTAACATGAACCTAATAATTTTGAGACCTACATAAAAGTTTTCGTTAAGACGTCGATTATGTTTGATCTGTGAAGATCTATGGCTGCCAAATGGAGACCGACCTCCAGACCTGCATGGTGACCTCATCAACCCTTAATTTAAGGGAACTGAGTGGAGAACCTGAGGTGAACGTGGTCCTAAGAGGTGCTCCGAGGTCCTTTTTGGAAGGGGTTGGGGCGAAAGGCTGAAAGGCGCAGGTTCCCGGGAAGGAGAGGGGTGCCTGGTCCCATGAAGGCCACATAGAAGCTCTTTGCTGAATGTGGAACAGGCTAAGCTGTCCTTCCCGTTGAACACATGCTAAGAAAAGCCGCCGTGACGATTCTGACTCTGTGCTTCCTGTAATGATTAGAAATAGAGCTCAAAATGCATGGTGACTCTTTACCAATGATATTCTCTCTCACCTTTAGCCTGCGAGGGGGGGGGGGGCAATTCTTCCTGCGACATTATAAGAGTTAACTTGGCAATTCGTATTTACTGATTGACACCTATCAATTTCAGAGGCACAATACGAAGGACTCAGTTACTGTAAACCATGCGAGTTTGCTGTCTTCTGCCTGGGGGGGGCCTGCATTCAGCGCACCCCCTAGTCAAACCCCGGAAACCCAGACACATACACTGAACAAAACCCCCACCCTGCTCCCACAGCACCCCTCTCCTGTAAGACGAAATCAGGTTGCTTTGCAAACTAGCCCCCTTTCATCCAAAATCTCTTGAAAAAGACTGATATGCAAATCTACAAAAAACAATTATAATCTGCAGCCATCTCTCCAACATCATTTCCCGGCTGTATGCAAGCTGTTTAGAGGCATCCTTTGGGAGAAGTCATACCCAGAGAGGCAAATCCAGCTGCTCCAGCTACCAGCAACCCACAACTGATCTCAGGCATCCTAGGAAGCCAAGATTAAGTTTAGTTACTGTTTAGGGAGACTAGTCAAGGGACAACTAGGAACAGTTTCTCTCACGAGTGAAGGAAATTATTGCTTCTTTCACACTGCAATCTATGTCTCCACTAACACAAACAAACACACACACACACACACACACACACACACACACACACACAGGCCTGTAGGGGGAGATGTTTCTGTAATGAGTCCTCAGCTTCTGCTCCAGCTTTTTAAGACGTTCTGTCCTCTGCGCAGAAAGGGACTGGTGTCAGGGTGACTGAGCTTATGTGAACACAGAGTGCTCAAACACGCCAACGCACATCTCCCTCAGTGCTGTTCCTTTAGCAAGGGCGGGACGCCCTGTAAAAGCAAACACAGGACCTACCAAGCTAATTATTCAAACTAATTCAAGTCAAGGTTCCACGTCCTAACTCTCCCACAAGGTGTAAAAGACCATACAGAGTGTGTGTACAGGGGAATGGGAAAAATGACGTATTTGCAAAACCATCATGATGCTGCAGAGGGCAGCAGTGAGCAAATGAAAAAGGAGGAAACCATCTCCCCTTTTTATACAGCCAACTAGCGCGCTGTTTTAATCAATGCATGTTAAACATATGATGTGAGAATGTGACCTCAGACAGACAACCGGATCAGTGTCATTGATGTGATGATTGGGCAGTGACAGAATGAGGAAGGGGGGGGCAAAAGTAAAAACTGGCAAGTGTTTCTGTACGGTCGTGCTGGGTGGGCATGGGATGGGGCTCAATGGCTGTATAACCCTCCTAAAAACCTCAGGAGAAGAAGAGAGGAGAGCAGCAGTCTCCTAGCAGATGAGGAGAGATTCATCATCTTCATCGCTGCTCAGCCCCCCCCCGTCGGCACAGGTGCTGTGCCCCTCCTGTTTTGGCACCACAGACAGGCACGCACGGCTGTCGCCATGCAACCCTGAGGACTCCAGACTCCGTGATGGGGCGTGGCTTTGTCCCTCCACCTGGCCTGGGGGTGCCAGAGGGTCCGTGACAGAGGCTGGGCTGAGTGGAGAGTATCGTCTCACAGCCACACCACGCAAATTGGCCGCCAGCCCCCGCACCAGCTTGCGGGAGGCCCTGCGGCTGAGGGAGCGGCCTGCATTGCCCGGCGTGCTGCTGTGGGAGTTGCCAGATGAGGCCCCTTGTCGCCTACCTGATACCCCTGTGCTTGCCTGTGCGGAACAGGGCATTCTGGGGGCTGGACAGCCGCTGTAGGAGCGCCTCTGTTCCAGCTGTACAGACGTGTTTGTGCACAACTCCTCCTCCTGACTGTCGGAGGCTGACGGGGGTGATGGTGGGCTGAGCGGTGATAAAGGGGAGCCTGGGGAGCTGGCAGGAGGGCGGCACTCGTCCTCTGTCGCCCCCTGCAGGGCCAGGCTTATGGTGTCTGAAGTACAGGGGTGAGGTACCCAGCCTATGCTCGCAGTGATGCCGGTCCTTCCCCCAGAGCCCACTGCTTGGTAGCTGAGTGCACTGCCATTGGTGCCAAGGGAAGGCCGGGCGGCCCCAGGGGCCGTAAGCAGTGGGATGTGGCCCCGTGGACGGGCCCCGCGGTGAAAAAGCCGGCTCCAGAGACGTCCCAGGCGGCGGCGAGAGGAGTGCCGGCGGATCTGCCTGCGCATGGCTGTGCGAATGTTCTGCAGCATGGAGGCCTGTAGGGAGCGAGGGTCACATGTCACCCCTGATAATACGTTCAGACCAATCAGACTGCCGTATCACTGCACCACTATCCGATCTCTCCTTCAATAATGAATTGCTGTTTTCATATTATATTATGTCGACTTTTAATGCCGTGCCAGCAACTAGGGTTATATCTGTGGTGAGAGTATATGGATATTAAAACAGACTGATTTATCCAAAAGGTAAAAACTTCATAAATAAGAAAAAAAATATTGGCAAGTTTAAACAATCAAATAAGAACAGTTTTTGACAAAAGATCTAAAAAAAAAAAACACTGGCTTGTCTTTACTAAAAGCCTCTTTTAAAGAGTCTGCTATTTTCATGTCTATTTCACTTTGCAAAAAAAAAACAGATTAATCAGCACAGACTCCCGCCCTCACATTTCCCCAGTCAGCGTCACGAAAAGCCGTCAGCAACCCGACCAGTACGGCACGGAGGAGGAGGCCTGTTCCTTTCAACAGCTCGCAGTCTCATTTTTCAGAAGAGAGACGCTCGAGTGACCAGAGGGAGCAGCATTGGGAGCTCAGGCCGGGACGGAGGCACTCATGAATCCGCAGATGGTTAATGCTTCAAAAGAACAACCCCCCCACCACAAACTGTCTCAACAGGGAAGCACACATCACCTCAGGAACAGCCAGCCAGCCTCATTTTCCTCACTTGAACTGCAGTTCAGCTCTGAGTCTGACGCACTTAATGTACATTTAACACTCCGGGAGTCTCTCAGTATTCCTGCCTGTGACCCTGAAGGAAGGCTTTCATTGAAATACAGCAGGCAACTAACACAATCAGATGTACAACTTGCCTACATCAATAATCAAGCCTGGCACACTGCGTACATCCTTTTCATAAAACTTTATTTATTGTGCCCTGTGCTTCCTCAGTTATGGCCTACTGGCATACAGGTTCCGAGCCGTACTGTGAAGAGATGCTATTTACAGTGCGGTTCCAGCTCTCTTTGGTTTTCCACTGCAGAAGGGTCAGTTCGGTAAGGAATAGTGATGGGTTTGGAGAGTGACAGTGACGTAAAACCAAAGAGACAATTATTTACTGTACACACGCAGTTTACATTATGATTTACTATATGCTAGTTTCTGTTAATATGTCTCTGACAATCACTGTGTTGTGCTGGCATCAAACGCTAGCAGAATTAGCAGTCACTTGTGAAAATTCTAATTATGAACCCATTCCGTTCGGTTGGAAAGTTATCCAGAATGCTTTAGTACATCACAATGTGCGATGCTACTAATAATGAATAAAATATAGAATATGCCCTATTTTTCTTCAGATAATCCATGTGCAGAACAGCAGAATCTCATTTTGACCAATCAGATGGTGGTGACACAACCAGCTTGGTTTAGTCATTCTTTCGGCTCAGTTATTAATCCCTGCCAAGTCAGTGTGAGTATGGGTCGGCTACGGCTTGCATACTTCATAATGTAAAACTGTCTCTTCACAGTACAGCTTGAGTACAGCTCAATTCTTGGTGGCAGAAGAAAAGCACCACTAGTCTTCAAGTATATTGTGGCTTTGCGCTGGATACATTTAAATATATATTAGCGCCATCAACTTCCACTGAAGAGGAATACTAGGCAGCCCCAGGAACATTATTACCTGAGAGGGATTGTAGACAGGAAAGTCCTCCACTGGCGGGATGAGACCTTGAGCGATCAGCTGACCATAGGAGGGTGGAGCTTCCCTCCTGACAAACTCCGCCTCCAATCGGGTCATCTGGGTTTCGAACGCCCTGTGTAAACAGAGGAGCACTATGAGAGGGGAATGCTGGGAGATAACGCTGGCTGTTTAGATGGAAATCAATACAGATGGCATCGGCACAGATCAAATGATGCGAAATCTCTCTCTCATATGCTCTTATTACAGTACTCCAGAAGGTGGGAATGCAACGTTTCCAGAAAGAGTGGCTGGAAAATGGAGACACTCAGAGAGAGGTCTGAAGCGGGGGACAGGTGTGGACACGCCAGATTCCCTGTGGACCATTCACCCAGGGTACACGGGGGCAGAATGCTCACAGCCACCCCTCTCTGCTTCCTGTCCCAACTTCCCAGAGACCAGATCAATATGAGTCAGAACAGATAACAGGGCCCCACAGCCTGGGCCAATTAGCCAGGTCACAGAGTAAGCAGCAAAGTGGCTATATTTATCTCCCTCCCCCACAGCGTGGCGAGTGTCTCCTCAAACACTGATAGAAGTGCAACCCCCCCCCCAAAAAATCTTTGAGATCTGTCATTTTTTTCTCCACCCTACCTTTCAGATTGTTAGGGGGAAAGCATGACCCCCACCCCCTACTCAAAGATGGGTGGGAGGAGAGAGGTGACAGATAGAGAGAGATGAACTCCAAATGAGATGCAGAGAAAGCTGACAATGGGAGGGGGGCAGCAGGTCCGAATGGTTTAAAGGACGACAGTACAATTCCCATACGCTACGATAAGAAGATCACTTTAAATACACCCAAAGCAAATATAATGTATAATGAGGCTGCTGGGATAAAAATTAAATTAGCGATGCGGACCAGGATAACAGAATGGCATATATTACGGGAAAATCAGCGGTTGTCATGGAAACTAGGTACAATCAACCACTGCGATGGGAGGGGTGAAGGGTTGGCAGGCAGTGATCAAAGCCGTGCAGCCCTCCATGCTCGCCAGCGGGACCCAGCGTTCGCGGGCTGTGCGGGCGTCTCGGATGGCGGCCGGACGCACCTGTACTCACGCGTGCGCAGAGAGTAGAGCTTGAAGGCGCAGCCGAGCGCGATGACGAGCAGCAGGCCGCACACCAGGCTGCCAATAAGCGCCGCCGTGATCACCTTGCGGGGCACGGCCACCAGGCAGTCCCGCTCGTCGCTGCCGTCCTGGCAGTCCTCCTGACCATCGCAGCGCCACGTTTCCAGGATGCACAGGTTGGTGCCGCAATGGAAGTTGCCTGGCTGGCAGTTGAAGCAGTTCTTCTCATCCGAGCCGTCGGGACACTTCTTCTGGTTGTTGCAGCGCTCAGAGGCGGGGTAGCAGGCCCCGCCGGCACCCTCGCAGGGATACTCGCCGGCCTGGCATGCGGGGCAGCCCTCCTCGTCGCGGCCCGACGGGCAGTGCCAGTAGCCGTCGCAACGCTGGTGCTCCGAGAAGCACCCCTGGTCGGCGCCACAGGGCCGTTCGCCAGGGAAGCAGTAGCCCTTTACCTGGTAGGTGGCGTTGAAGCCGTGGCCAGAGCTGTAGGGGGCAGCGTGGTAAAGCACGGTCAGCTGACCACGGCTCGACTCCACGATGGCAGGCCGGCGATTGTCGGAAGAGGAGAGACTCTGCAGCAGGTGGTCGGCACGCTCGCCCAGCCCATCGTAGATGCGCACAGAGTCGCCGGCGCCCAGCCGCAGGTCCAGCTGCAGCACGATGCGCTTGGGGTCCTGTGTGTCCACCAGCCAGGCACAACGCAGCTCTGGGGAGCCCCGCTCGGGCCGGAAGAAGTCAGGCGATGCGAACGAGCCGTAGAAGTTGCCCAGGCGCCTGCCGCAGGCCGTGTCAGGACAGTCGGCCTCGTCGGTGCCGTCGATGCAATCACGGGAGCCGTCGCAGAGCCGCGTCTCCGGCAGGCAGCGTACAGACTGGCCCTGGGGACATGGCACAGTGCCGGGGGGGCACAGGCCGGGCCGGGCCTCGGTGGGCGGGGGTGTGCAGGCCCTCTCGTCCGAGCCATCACCACACTCGTCCAGCCCGTTGCACTTCCAGGCCCGGGGGAGGCACTTCCCATTGGCACACAGGAACTCGTCGCCCTGGCAACTGCTCTGTCCTAACTTACCTGTGGAGAGTGAGAGGAGAACTCAGCCACACACACGTACACAGCCACACAGACACACACATGCACATGTGTGTACATGCACGCAGACACGCGCACACACACACAGGCGTGCAGACACGTGTGCACACATACACACACAAACATCGCACACCCTGTTTCAAGCATTACACACACAAAACAGAACTCATTTCGCTGAACTGCTTCTCCACAGTGATAATATTTTAAGGCACTGGATAGGGGTGGAGTGCAGGGCTTTTCCCCTTTCGCTGACAGTTCCTGATACGACTGACACTCTCCCCAGCAGAGACCTTGGGCCTCATTTGCCATGTCGAGACTTAGCCAGGCTTCTGCTCTGCTGCTCACAGCATTGACACCTTTGCGTTAGCTCTGCCGATCTCAGGAGCAGGGAGATCAAACCCTAATCCTTGCAGGGCTCCGCTAACACCGGCAAGTGAATGATTCAGCGTACAAATGCGCTAATTAAGCAGCATCTTGAGACCAGTGAAAAACAGAGAAACAGAGAAAGTTGTAATTGGGATACTGAATTTAATAAATACTATAGCTACAACCATTATGACCATGGATAGTCACTCTGCTGACCCTTGCGTGTTAAATGTGATTTTAAACTGTGCTGAAGGCTTCAGCCAACAGATCAATGAAAGCAAACAGTTTGACCATTATTTATCTGAGAGCTGAATGAGGAATGGGTCTGACACATACATGGGATGGCCATCTGGTCATTGCCCCCAAGGCGCTGACAGCACCTGGCATGTGTCCTCTAAGTTGCCACAGGACCAAAAAAAAAAAAGAAATGATAAAAGAGCTCGCAGTAGGGATCACCTTGGCTGGAGCACGCGGTCACACATGCCGGCTGCCATGTATGCTGCAGAAGCAGTTTAATTCAATTTGCTACCGATGACACAGTCGGTATCAGGCCACACTGTGTGCGTGTGTGTGGCAGGTGAGGCTGTCAACTTCAATCTCTCCCCCGGTTTTTGTGAGTCTTTTCATTAGCCGTGCCAGAAATTCACCTTGATCCCCCAGACCCCTAATAGGACGAGATGCACATCCCTCTACCACAGACTGGTTTTAGTGGGAATACGATCAATCACCAGCAACTGTTCTTAGCGGTAATAAGTGGTAATAACTTCATTTTGGCATAATAATTCTGATTACATAATCTGAAATGAATTCTGGTATTTTTTTTATTTAAATTAATAGCATTTGGTTAACAAAACTATATATAATGATCATATTGTGCGTTGAATGTGAGTAAAATCTTCACTAGGGTTAGGGGTCCCTTTCCAGCAGTAATGACACCATGTCCTGTATTTATATAACATTTCCAAGATTCTAAATGTGTTTAAAACGTATCTCATCTCTATAGCTGTAATTCTGCTCGACAGCAGGTCCACAGAGGCCATGATGGAAACGTGGCCTGTCAGTAAATCAGCGGTCTGCTCCAGGACTGGGGGGCAGAGGCGTGGGTGTGCAAAGCGGCCATCGTGCCGGGAGCTAAGAGCAGACACTGACAGTCAGGCTTGTCCTGCTCTATCAGATATATAACGAGAGGCAGGTTCCCCCAGCAGGGCGGCGACGGCGGCTCACCGCGGATGTATGAGAGGCGGAAGCCCTGAGCCTGGCCTGAGCTGTTGGCCTGGGAATGGAAGTAGAGCCAGACGCGGCCACGGGTGGAGATGAAGGGCGGGGGCAGCAAAGCCCCGCACATGCGGTAGCCCTCCTTCCACGTGGGGCCCAGAAGCAGCCAGTCACCCGAGCATTTCCCGGACTCGGCCAGGTCAAAGTTTCGGAAGCTGTGGTGGAGGGTTCAAAGGGACCGGGAAGAGAGAGGAAGGAAGTGTTAGCAAGCTTTACTGACGAGGGTCACTCAATTGTAATGCCTGCCTAAGCCCCGCCCACCTCCCTTCCAAGGAAACAATGACATCACCAGGGATAAACAGTGCCTTCCGCTTTGAGGGGCCTGGGACAGCAGGGAGGCCAGTCTGCTGCCAGTGGCCCCCACCCAAATCACCAAAAACTCCCACCCCCACAACGCTCCAACCACCATCCATGGCAAGTCCTGCGGTGGCGGAGCCAATCGCATCCATTTCCCATAAGGAAGGTACAGTAACTGCTGATCTCAGACTCTCATTACAGGACCCCCCCATGCCTCCCCCCCATTAGAGTGTCACATGGTGCAGACTGCATGAACCGCAGAACTGGAGGGGGCACCGCTGTTCATCATTAAGAATGCAGAATGAAGAAAATTTAATTGCCGAGAAATTATGTAAAGGCGAACACACAAAACTGAATTATATCCAGAATTTTTAAAACAAAAGTTTATATCTGAGTTTTTACAAAAGCAAACAGACAAGAGGACATTTCTATATGCCCCCTGCCCTTGTTCAGATGCATGGCTCATGGCAGACTGGAATGCAGGACCCCTAAGGGACTGGTCCTACTGAGCATTATAGGGGGCTTGGGCAAACAAAAATAAATATTTAATGGTCAGAAAGAGCACTAATATAAGAACAGCAAAAGGGGGGGGGGGGAGTCCCTGTCAACTGCAACCATCCACGACGGCCCCTACATCCTGCTGTACAGATGCCAGGGGAAGTCAGAAGCGGGGGGAGGAGGGGGTCGTGTTGCCATGGGAGCATCAACAGACAGCAGGGACAGGGTGCAGCTGAGGGGGCTGATCGTTCAGGCCAAACTTTTCCGTACAGCATGCATGTTGATTACTAGCGGCTGCACATTAGCCTCTCCCACCACCGAAACGTCACATCTCACACGTCCCAGAGATGGTGGCTGCCAGCTGAACCTGGAGCACAAACAAACTGGGGAGCTGACAGCCCAGCGACAGGGGAAGGCAGCATGCACGCCGAGCCCGGAACCATCTTCAAAGGGGTTACGGCGTGCACCTCTGTGTGCCACGCTGTACCGGTAACAACCAGAGCGGTGCAGCACATGAAAGCGACCTGCGGGTGGCGTACAGATGGTGAAACCTGGGACGCAGCCACCAGCGCACCGCTCTCCCGATTTATCTCGGCGAGGGACCTGAGGGATGCATCCTAATCAGATCTTCGGGGAAATGCCAGGGGTGATGGGAGGCAGTGATCTCCACCCCCACCGAGAATAAACAAAAGGGCTGGCTAATCGCCCTCTGCTACGAATTTACCAGCATAAATGACACACAAATAGGTAAACTGGGCGGGGGGGGAGACCAACAGACCGAGACACCAGAAACTGCAGTCACAGATTCAGATTCCCACTACAAAGGCAGTTCAGCAGGCCTGATCCGGTCCACATCCTTAAGCATTACGCCACCTGCTGGCTTGGGGTGGAACCACGCAGGCTCCAGCTGAAACTTGCCTCAGCTCAGTATCACACAGAGTGCAGCAAAAACAGCAAACTGCAGCAGCAAGCTCAAATGTCAGACTACCCCTAGGTATCCAAACACAGGCGGGGGGCAGGGGGTTCCCTTTGGCGGTAAACACGATCCTCCAAGGATCCTGCCAGCTGACTTGAAGCCTTGATTTAAATAAACAAGCCTCGGTTTGTCTGCCGCTGCCATTTGTCAGACATGCTCCAGCTAAAGGCAGCCGAGCTGGGGGATGTGAGTGTGGCATGATGCGGGCACGAGCCACACAGAAGCCCATGTCTTCATTCTGCTAAGAGGACCCATATGCCGTAGCCATATGCTAATGCCATTAGCTGAATTAAAGGCACTGTGAGACAGGCTCGGCAAGTGACCTGCTAATTCTGATCCGATCTCCATTAAGGGTACTGCAGTGTGGATCATTTAGCAGTGTGAATCACACCCTGTCCCGATTCGCCATAATATTAATGCCGTTCTCATTACAGCCAGGGTCCCCAAACACACCCCATTCCCAGAAACACGAAGGAAGACGAATTACGATTCAATTAGGCAACTGGCAGATGCAAAGTGAAAGCCCACATGCTTCAGCTACTCCAGCTGATCTCCTCATGTCAGAGCACTCCTCAGACGTGCTCGAGAAGGGCTAACTGTGTCAGGTTCACGTGCAGGAAGGGTAGCCCCCTAGTGAATCCTCTGGCTGTGCAGGGGTGGGGGCGCTTGACTTGTCAAACTGCTAAGAGGATCTGCCAGTTAGGAGTGCCATTTCCACCCCCACCCCCAACTGAATGTCAAGCCACCCCCACCCCCCATGATTCTATTTTTCTCTTGCCCAACACCCCGCCTCCCCACACTATCTC
>JAODKF010000009.1:10496756-10510033 GCA_026779585.1 Mormyrus proboscirostris
TGAAGGTCATCTTTCCACGGTTCTCATCCCCAGAAGAGGGTTTTTGTCTCCATTCGGTGGTTGATCTGCCATGGATGGAGGTCAGCATTCTGGAAGGGGAGGTGAACGGGGCTCCGCCTCCTCATGCTTAAACCCCCCCCCCACCACCACCACTATTGATCATCATAAATCCATGGCCTGGGAGTCTAAGCTACTTAGCAAAGAGTGGCATGGCTTTTGGGTGCTGTAATACCATAGATATCCCTTAATTGCTTTCGGGGCACCAGAGTAACATATATATCCCATAATTAACACACTGGAGCTCAGCCACTGGACATGATGTCACCATTGGCTACCTCCCTGGCATAATAATGTCCTCTTCCTGCATCGATCCTGCTTGCTCTATTTTAGTTCCTTCCATAAAGATGCACTAACATAACTGAAATAATATCTTTGAATATTTACATTTATTTCAGCTGGCACCACTGAGGGATTGATGAAAGAAATGCTAATTTTTCACATCCCAGTGCGGGTCCAGTTAGCCTGGTGGTCTTCCGCAGCTCACAATTGCTTAATTAAAGTCATCACATGAATAGTGAGCCTCCACACCTGGTATCTCTAGTGCAAATGGGGTGCTAATTAAAACGCAGCAGTGGACCTGCTGGACGGGGACTCAGACCAGAGCTGACGAGGTCCGGCTGCAGGACGGTCCAATGTTATTTTTGAAGCAGGGGTGGAGCATCACGAGAAAAGAGTCACAGAAGATATGTTCTGGATGAGCAAAGGACTAGGTATGACCTGATCATGGAAACTCACAATAACCAATCAGGAAAGAGTGTCCACAACCCCCCCCCCTCAAAACACCTAAGAGCCCAGACAGACACCATTAAAAACATTCACAAGCACACACTGGAGAGAACTTCACCCCCACTCGCATACGGCTTATTATGCAACACAGGAGGGGGGCAAATGAGCTCAGGGGTTCAGCTTTTCTGGTGCATGAAGCCAGCACAATGAAAAGGGGGGCGTCCTTAGTAATAAGAGCAGCTGAGCTGTCGAGGCACATTGGGGGCTAGCGGCGAAAAGCGTGAAGAGCAGGGAGAGTCGGACATCTGTGGGCAAGTCGTGGGTCCTACGGATGCACTTTCCCAAGATCTTTGTTTGTGCGTCTAGTTCCTCAACCGCACCATTTTCAATGGAGGATGCCCCGCCCCCAAAAAAAAAATACAGAGCTGAGACTGAATTTCCTGCTGTGCATTCAAGAAGGAAAAAAAGCATGCATTTTTTTTAATGAGTAAGCAAATGCAACAATTCAGGTACATTGTTAAAATGAATCCTAAACAAATATCTTGCCCAGAATTGAGCTCCGATGGGCCAATATCTGAGAATAAAAAAAAAAACATGGATACTGTTAAAAGAAAAATATTATGTCTGGAGGGACACAAAATCCTAAACCCAAATCCAATGCACCTTTAAAAGAGGTCAACGCACAATCCAGTAGCAGAATTCATTAGGGGTTTTTCCTTGAGCAGACAGAAGCACCACAGCACAGCCATAGTGCCTGGAAGCTGAATTTCTCAGATGTAATGTTCAGAGCTTCATTTTCCTCAGAAGCCTACAAATAGCTGCAGCCCAATTTAATATCCAATTTAAATGTTCAATTACCATAAACATACAACTTCAGACGAATGTTCTGAACAGTAGGTCTGTCTCGTGCACACCAAGAATCATCTCTGCTTTGATTCGAAAACTCGATTCAGAGCTTCAGTGACGGACCCGTAAGTGAATAAGGAGGATTTCCGTGGGATCCCGAGCTCCCGGCTCGGTTGACAGGATGTTCGCTCCTCTGTTTTCTAGCAGACTCGATTACAGCGAGCTCAGACTGGTCACTGCGACTGTGGGTGTAACGCTGATACCACAGAACAGAAAGCCAGAATAGGAGAAGGCAGTGTTGTGAATGACATACAGCACACACACACGTTTCATGAAAGAAGTGAATTTGTGGAGCTCAAATGTTGGAAGCCCCTCTGAAATGTAAAGGGCAGACTGTGTGTTTCATATGTATGCATTGCATTGTGGGGACCAAATGTTCCCTTAACGTGATAAAAGCCTGCTATTCTGACATTGTGGGGGTTATGGTCGACATTGTTGGGATTAGGGTTTTTCCCACAGAAATTAATGGAAGGCCCACAAAAAGATGTGAATACAAACGTGTGCGCGTGCACATGTGTGTGAAATCGCTGACAGGTGATCGGATGGCTTATTACCTGATTGTGATTACGTCTCCCTTGTCCCCCTGGATGTTCCAGCTGCAGTTGACACCTGGGGGATAGTTGAGCGGCCAGGAGGGGCTGTAGATCACACCTCTCCTCTCCGTGTGCAGCTCCACTTTCCCACTGCAGGCTGCTGTGTGTGTGTGTGTGTGTGTGGGAGGGGGGAGGGGGGGACAGGAATACAGTCACAAACCTATCCTGTCATTCAAACACAGGGATTAATTACTACATCATGCAAATAATAATATTTTTGGCAAGTTTTTTTTTGAAATAGGTATTGTACCTCATGAGGGATGGTTTGCATATTTCAAGGGAATTTATGATTTTACTAAAAATTTCCACAAGGTTAGTAAAGCATGTACCTATACACAGGAACAAAGCTAAACAAAAAGACTCGAACACACAAACCCTGTCAAACAAGCTGTACTGTCATCGGGTGAGATCGTAATCCCCAAAATCATTGTGTTTTTCAATTTTTCTCGTTTTGGAAGTGTAGCAATTGATGTCATGCATATTAACTGGCATGCAGTGCAGCTCCAGTAGGACTGACACCCTGTGCATTGCATGAATTATGGGAATTTCCAGAATTCCGCATCATCTGAATTCATTCATTTTATAACGTTTACTCCCTGTTCAGCTGAGCTTCAGTCTAGTGATCTGTGAATTTGTGTCTTCTCCAGCTGAAAACTTTCTCCTCTGATTATGTGCCGCTATAAATCTCAGATTCCGATCTGTTGGCTGCTGTCAGCAGGAGCTATTGCCCCATGGGGGGGGGGTTGTCAAGCTGGCCACAGAGAGAAAGGCCACCAATATATCATTACGAGGCTGACAAGGGCACAGCGTTCCCTGCAAACAAGCATCTCCATCACCTAAGTGCTGTTATAAAGACATGCTTCAGGTCAGAATTCCCGGGACAAAAAGTCAATGTTTCAGCCCTGCCTCTCCAAATCTATACCGTGATATTTTAACATCATTGGTGACAAAATTACATTTCCTTTTTAGCAAAACATATGGTCCCCTACCACTACAGAGAATTTTAATCCCGAAGTTTTCAAAATTCTGCTATAGCATTGCTCTGAAAATAGTTGAAAACCAGATACTGCGATATAATATCTGAATGGAATGACGATATGAAAAATTACATATCATCCTAGCCTAGCTATACCCGTGTCCAATCAGAGACAATAGTCCTCTAGAGCCAAGTAAGAACCAGGCAGCGGGTTTTCAGTTAATTCTTAACAGAACACAACAGGTGGTTGCTCAGATGTTAAACAGCTGGGCTTGTTAGGCAACTGTTGTGGGTTCTTATCTAAGGAAAACCTGATGGACGTACCTGAATCAGTCCGGGATTCATTTCAGGTTTAGACGCCTTCCTATTGGAAGCAGCATGGACAAAAACAGTTTATCAAGCAGCTCCGGAACAGGCAAACCACAAGCCTGTAGGCTAATCAGTAGCTTGTGACCCATTGACTGCAGGTCACCCCAGTGCCCCAGGGCTCTGACCTGCAAAACATTTGTTCACCCCTTGCATCTGCTGCAGACATGCAGCTCCCATGCCATGAAAGCTTTCCACACACCCTGATGTGAGATGTCAAAAGCACACCCAGGAGACAACACACAGCAGCACGGCCCATGGAGTCAACAGCTCAGCACCCTGCTGGTGAGGATAAAGCCTTCAGCTAAATGGGCGGGGTGGCTCAATGCCACCCCCCCTCCCCACTCCAGCAACCAAATGACAAACATCTGGTTGGGGCCGTAACCTCAGACAGATTTCCTCACACCAGAGCGTCCAAAGACGGCAGGCAGCAGGTAGAGGAATGCAGCACGTCAGCGTTACACACTCAGACACCACCGATCATTAAACTGGTACAGGATAGCCAGGTTCTCACTTTACATCTGAAATTTAAATGAAGGTAAAAAAATGAAGGTTGGGACTTTGAAAGAGACAAAAAGCTCATTAAACAGGGTAATCAAAAATCTATTCCAGATGAAGAATACTTTAGTACAGCGTTTCCCAAACTGGTCCTCGAGGACCCACAAACAGTCCACATTTTTGCTTCCTCCCAGGGAAGGACCGGGTTAGGAAGCACTGCTCTAGAACACAAAATACTCCAATATTACATAATGGACCAGTACAACAATGAGCCTAGGAGAAACAAAATTAATTTTCTGGCTCTGAAGCACACCGAAGCACAATTATACTGTATGAATGAATCGCTAAGAGCCAGCGGCAATATTTATGTTTCAAGATAAGTTCAATCCTGAGCTTTAGCAAGTGGACCAAAAGAAAAGGTAACATTACACCATGTGTTGTCTGGACGACTGCTGGAGGGTGCCTTCCTAACACCCGCAATGGTGTCATGGACTCATGCACAGACAAAACAAATGAGTGAGCTAAAGCTAATGCAGGCTAATGTGCCCGTCAAATGACTAAAACATGACGGGACTGTATAAGACTGGCTAGCAGGTCTGACTGCCCTTACTTTGGGCACAGTAGCTTCTCTTGCTAGTATCTGTTGGTTTTACAGCTGCAACTTTACTGTCAATAAGTCATTAGTGCAAATCTAAGCTAATTATTGGTACATTAATTGTTTCATTTTGCCTGTTTTATTTGGCACTTTAAAGAGAGGGGACAGCTGACAACTTCACAATGATGGACAGAAATTTTGTACAGTGTTAGATTCCGTTCAATCAACCAGACCTGAAGCGCTTTGGGAGGAAGGAGTTTCTTTCCAGATGATGTTCTCTGGTGCCATAGACACTGTTACAAACCTCCTTTTTAACCTACTTGTGTGATACCCACCTTTTTACGGAGTCTAATATTACAGGAGGCCACACAAGCTAGGATTTCCGTGTTACAAAGTAACAGAACAAGCAGCAATATAACAGCAAAATCCCACAACAGTCAAGATCTCTGCTAAGACATTCCTGTACTTTTTTTATGAGTTTGTTGATCCAAGTAGGGACATTCTCTTTTTTATCTTCGCCATCTTGCCCTTTCTGACACATATGTATGTGTGAGCAAGCTTGGCAGCAAAGGACAGCCACCTATGGAGCCGAGGTCAGGCTCGAACCAGCAACCTTCTGATCATAGGCACAGAGGCTTAGCCCGCTGAGCCATACAATTCTGAGGCAACATCTCATGCACCAGTGCTCTAGCAACACTACTTGATATGCAAAAATCAAATCCCCCAGCATAAAGCCACAACCCCCACTCAGAAGATCTATGCATCTATGTTCTCCGCTGTTGCTGATAACTGGATATTTCAAAAACTGCTGCAGCTGGACATGCTCCGAAGACGGATGGTGCTCTTTGCTTCCATCTTTATAACCACAGGCTTTAACGACCTGGCCTTTAACAGTCCATAGACACACAATTCGAGTGTTTTATCACTTCGGGAGGGCAGCAGTAGAAGAGAACAAGGAGTTGTGTCCTGTTCATTAGACGGTTTGTTGTAATACCATCAGAGCAGGATACCTAACCTACAATGCAACATACTCAATTTAAACTTTTTTTATACCAATAGTCTTATTTCATTATGCATGAGCACAGTAATAAAGATGACTGATATTTTTGGGGGTAAAAGTGTCTTGGCCACCAATACTGCACAAAATAAGAGCTGCAGCACTCACACTATGAACTGCATCCTGGCTGCATCCATAACCCACCCACACCGCACACCACCATCACATCAAGGTGAGAGATCTCATCAGACCTGAAGGATAGCAGGGTCAGCTCTCTGATGCACTTCTATCTAACGATTTTTCAGCCTGTTAACAGGCGTCTAATCGCAAGTGCAGAAATAGACACGCGGGATGTCGACCTCAATGACCAAGGGAGGAACGGAGCCAGAAACATGGGAAGCGAGGGGGAAAAGCACCAAACGCAGCTCAACCAGTGAGCAAAGACCGCAGGCACCTGGACACGCACTGGTGGCATTTGAGAGCTAGAAGATGAAAAGCAGCATGAGCTGAGCAGTTAAAGACGAGGAACTTTGATGTTCTACCACTAAGGCACGTAACCAGAACAGCTCCATTAATATTATGTTTCTTTGGACACAGAGGTTGTTCAAGTCAGCTGCTCCGTAATAATACCAATAACACATACAGAGGTAACTTCTGAAATGCAATCAGCTCATATAAGCACACCATGGGGTGTTGCTTGTGCAACAACTAGTGATTTCTTTCCCTACAGTACTCACTTTAGCTTTAGCATTACCTCTTTAGCTTTACCTCACTACTCTTCTGGTACTTCAAGGACTTTTCAGAAGAAGGTAACAAGAAAAAAAAATGGAATTGCGAATTTCTACGGGACTGGGAATTCTCCCTTCTACGTGCTTGGGCGTCTGGCTGCTTCCTCTGCTCCTTACAGTCACACCATTCCACTGGCTTACATATGGTGGTTATATATAGAACATATAGAGGGCAATGGTTCATTTTTACTGGTCAATGGAGACAAAGCACCAGGTATTTGCCAGTTTTTGCCGCTTCATTGACTTCATTGGGTGTGGGATCTCAGTCAGCCTATATATAACTCACAAATCCCAGTTATGTCCGCGTTTAAATGCTTGTGCCACCATCTGTTTCACTCTCCTATAATAGTGGATTTTGAAAAACAACAGATGAGTGTTCTTTCTGATTTAAATTGATGTGAAATGTGTTGAGTGTGTTAGAAACACACACAACATGTTTTGCAGAGTATCAAATATATTTTTTCCAGTAACACTTTACAATAAGACTGCCCTTATAAAGGGTTTATAAATGATTTATAATCAGGTTATTGATTAGGTTGTGACATTTTGTAAATCATTACTAGATAATTATCAATTTATAAGTGGCAAAATGGAGTCTTATTGTAAAGTGGTACATTCCCCCCCCCCCCGTCAGTAATTTCTAAGAAAACAAACGCACGTTTCACAGCTTGGTCATGGTTTAAGAACGTGTATTGATAACTGCACTGCTACAATAAGCTCAATTAGTTGGGGAGATTAACAACAGCTAATAAATCCACATATCACTTCCAGAACCCGTTTGTTTATATTTTAAAAACCTCATCTTCCATTTAAATACAAACATCATGTCGAAAATGGAAAAGTCGGAGCATCGTAAAGTCCTTTCAATCAATGAAAACATAAAAAAATAACTCAAAGCAAGACGAAGCACAGATACCCTAATAATTTCTTTGCGCTATTTTCTTTCACAATGCAATTATTAATCCGTACTCAATGGGGGTACAGTTATTTTAGTGACTTCTAAGTGAACTCAAAGTCCACGGTTTGACCGTGAATTTCTACATTAACAACACGGAAACTTCACATTAGTGGTTAACTAAGGGACGAAACGCTCACATTAATTAAGGCTTTTTGTTAATGATTAGTATATCTTGGATTTGAAACACTGAAAAAACATTCAGTGTACCCTGAAAGGGACGAAGGTGCCCTCTTTATGGGATGGGACACACGCCATGGATGAGCGTCTAACCACCTTGGGTCCCCCTAGATTCTCCTAATGTATTCAAGCCTCAATGCATACGGTCTTCACTCCTATTGCTGCTGAAATTAATTGAGGCCTAACACTGAGTGTGTTTTAATACCATTCTAGGATTTTAAAATATCGGTGTCAAATGGTGTTGCCTTACAGAATTCACACTGCCAATATTTGTTTAACAACTTGCCTAAACAATACCCGTTAAACTGAAACCGCCAAATACAGTTCTAGTCACCTTCAGCGGATGCCTAATGTGACTACTTCCAAACAACAAGTACCGTAGCCAAGTGTCAGGCGGTAAGCAGGCGCAATGTCGCCGGGCGGCGGCGGCGGGTGGGACGCAGGCAGCATTACGGAGAGTGACGGGACCCCGCGAGCCCCGGGCACCGCGCGGCGCAGACAAAGCAGCGCAAAGCAAATCGCATCCTGGGACGAAGACACGGTCACGCCGTCAGCTTTCGCCAGATTCCCATCTGCAGTTCACACGCTAAAATCATTTAAACTACCGCCCATAAAAATACTCTGCAACACAGGAAAACCACACATTAAATTGCAGCGCACCCAAATTCTTTATTATTGCACACAATTAGGCAAACTTGAGAAAGATAAGGGGTGCTTTGTTTAATAATTATAATAAAACTTAAAATTCTGCAATCGATTTGCATGTTGAAACTCCCCAACATTATCCAGTACATTACATTACCGCCTCTGTAACCCGCAGCTGTTATGCAGGTGAATCTGCAACAAGCAGCATTACATTACGTTTATGGAAAACAAATGCAACAAAAATGCCTGGTCGTATTGACTTTTCCACCTATCAAAAGGCAAAATTTAACATTAAGGAACGCTTAATTGGCTTCTTCTTAAAAGCAAAATGCAGCAAGAAAATGACTGAACGGCTTCCTTCCTTCAGCAGAGACGCCTTGGATCCTATACACAAACGGGGAAAAAGCAGCACACCCTTAGACACCTACCGACACAAACCACGGTGAATCGGACACACATCCATTTCACCAAAAGCAGCCCCGGCGTCCCCTTCCATTCCATCGTTCAAGAAAGCCTAGGCGATTCTTTTTGCCATCGCGGAAAACGCTCCATCGACCTGCACCGCAATCATCCCGAGTGCCCTGCGGAGCACACAGGCTCCGATTCCCCCTGAGCTTCTGTCCTGCTCACAAGCAGCACCGAGGTGGAGGAAGGGGGATCTGAGCTGTACGGAGGCGTGCGGCGCCCGCAGCCCATGCCGGCGGCTTGATGCGCGACGGAGAAGGATGCACGCCACTGCCGTCGAGTCCAACTGGTGACTAATGTTTTCCTCCGTGGTCGGTGCTTGAAGCCTCTTCAAATTAATGCATATATCTGTATGATCCCCAATGACGTGGGATTCGGGAGAGAGAAGGAAAACACACACCTCCAATCTCAACAATGCTGTTTGATCTTCCGCTTTTGTTTCGCTCAGCTTTGAAATGCATGTTTATTTCAGTTTGGGGGGGCTTCTTTTGGGGCGACGCTGCAGTGGGTCCCCATTCCTGTCAGCTAACATCGCATCTGGCTCCACGAATGGAACAAATGTTTAATTCCGATTCTCTGGGGCAGCACATACTTATTTGCTCTGACAGGAAGGCCGAAACTGATGGATTCGTTTACTGTTTATTTTATACAACCAAAGGAAACTTAAATGGCACTGCCTGCACGAATCCTAATTTTCTTTACAACTTCCCGGGTCATTACAGCATAATCAATGGAAACTACAATAAGTAAGACACTGAGCCAGCACACGATACAGGAATCTCTGGAACCCTATTTCATTAACGCGTGCTTACCAAAAATATATTACAACTGTCGCTGTATTTTTTATATTAATAAGATAGTCCTTTCAGATGAACAACTAAACATTTGCGAAAAATACTGCCCCCGACGGATGGAGGGCGGCATAATAAATATACGAAATAGTCGCAGCTACTTTAAAATGGATTTTCAGAATGACATTTACTGAAGTTTTTCTGCGAAACTTCCACTTCACTTAAAATCTTATAAATCTTTAAGCGGTAGTATTGGCTCTTCGTGAAACGAACTGTGGATATCGCAATGCGCAAAAGAGACCTGATTACCGTAGGCATCTCCAACGCTATGCATTAAGTCCTGGCTACTCATGACGTAACTCCACAACAGCGTATGTGTGCGCTGACTACTGATAATTGAGTTGCTGGCGCTTTGCTGTTATATGCAACGCAAACTAGTTCTGAATAAACCCACAATAGTAAGAAGTATTATTTAACCCCCAAAACGGAAACATAAGACCCGAGGAAATTTAATTTATTTCCATATGAATAGACAAAATGCATGATATACACTGATATAAACAGTATTTTGTAATAAAAAGATAAACAAACAAATACATGTACTTAAATTATCATATTGCTTGTTTTTCGCACTGATGATTTAATATTCATGTGAAGAGATGGTCTCTACAGAAATTTACAATTACTATATACAAGAACAGATGGGGCATGTGTCAGTATTTCGCCACCGCAGACCACATGGAGAAGAAAAAAAACATTTTCAAAAGTGGAAATACCTGTAAAATTTCATAAGTGAATACCTGATAACCTAGTGTTAATACCTCACATAGTGTGATGGAGACAGGACGTTACTGACATGGATGGTGCGCAGGACTGGATGCCATTCAGTGAGGTCTGCTGGCTTTGCTATACACTTAGCCGGAAAGATCCAGGGCTTATGGGTACTACTAAACCCTTTATAGAAAAAAAGAAAGACATCATTATTTGTTCAGTAACCTTGGAGGTGTGGATAAGGTTGTATCGAAAGCTTCCGATATCTGATTAAAAATAATATGAACACTTGAGAAAAAAACAGAAGAGAAACACTGCGGTCTGTGAAGTACCATCTGCGGTTATAATCCAAAGATCACTTCTGAGTCACCCAGCCGTCTGTACCTTCTGAGCGTGCTCAGAGTAATAATCATCCAGTCATAGCCATAATCAGGCATTGTGTAATTAGTACGAATAGGGCATTACTAACCCTCACCTACCTCATAGGTCCCCTGACCTCTAGAGCTCGCTGCAGAGAGCTCGTTTGACTTTGCAGGGATCGCGCCGAGTCTGAGCTCACAAATCGCTGATGAAGTCCTTAGTGGTTACAGAAGCAGCAAGCACAGGACTAAAAGGAGTTTAAGGAGGGATGGCCCGTTTTACCCTTCTGCGCCTCTTAGTGTTTAATTATTTCAGGCCAGAAGCACAGAAGGCTCACAATTTTTTTCTGCACCTATTTTGCTGGTTCAAGTCCTAGGAGTAGCTCTGCTGTAAGAGTAATTTACCATGATTTGCTCCAGTAAAAATATCTAACTGTACAAATCCATAAATTTTTAAGCTACTTTACATAAAACTGCCAGTGCAGAAACAAAATGTACATATTAGCAAACTATATATATATGCCTAATATTTTTTTGCACAGGCACGTACAAGATATGATGTATAAAATTAGTCTGAGCATATAGAAGCTTGTATTTATTACATATGCCGTTGCTGTGATGCAAAGTCAGTATAGAATCTAGAAGGTATCCAAAATTTCATGTGATGAATCGCCGAAAATGTACACGACCGCCAATCTCACGTTCGGCATTAATCTCATAATCTCTGGCATGTTTAGCTGCTATTTCCATTGAAGCCTACAACGCCATTAAATGATTAGATAATGAAACTATTGAAAATGCAAAGTACAGTTCATAGGAATTCAATTAAAATCAATAGGCTATATAACAAACTCTACTAATAGGCTTCTAGTACGTTTGACCGAAGTACGCTTTCCTCGTATTTGTTTCCTGCACCTGAATATACCTTGCACGTTCTTTTTGATACTAGAATACGAAACAGAAAATTATACAACAAATTAAAGAATGGAAATAAGGAAAAGGCACCGCTGGGATTCGAACCCAGGATCTCCTGTTTACTAGACAGGCGCTTTAACCAACTAAGCCACGGCGCCGCTGCGAAAGATTGCGCAAAAAAACGGTTTTTATGACAAACATAACATCTACTGCACATTGGAAAGTTAAATATCTTCTGTCGTTGCCCCAAATATCGTGGTTATCTCAATGTTGGTAATACTGCAACTAATTTGTTTGAAACTGCTTGTAATCCGGGGCGACAGACACTGTGAACTCGTCGATTTCGTAGTCGGTTCCATCATTATACAGAAAAAAAAAATATTGTAAAGTTTCCACGCTCGTTTATTAAACTTCATTACTATTCATGCACGAAATAATCCAAGACAAGGTGGTCCTGGGGGATGACATCTTGAGGACGCCTTGATTCAGCAGAAAACACACTTGGTGTTGAGCACTGAGTTCTCCAGGTGGGTCACATTAGAAGCCCTACCGCAATCCTCACACTGCATGAAAGGAAAGTTCAGAGATCACCAGTAGGACACGACATACGACGTTTTTGCAGTAAAAAATCTTTTATAACCAGAAAATAAAATTTTATTTTCTACATTAAAGAATGTTAAACAGTGCAGCCACATACTAATTTTTAATAAGCTATAGATTATGAAATTGTTTTTAAAAAAAATTGAGAACGTGTTAAACTGTGGGCTACATTGTTCTCCCAATCTTTCTTCTATCTCCTCTTTAAGATGTCTCTAAAACTTCATTAGCCCTTCAGGTCAAGGCCAAACCTATGAAGATGTCTTGACGATAAATGGGGCTCACAGGATCTACCTTGGAGGCTGAAGAAACCCACTTTTTGCGGGCATCAATTGCCACATCCATCAACCAGTCCTTATGTCCCTGGAGGGGGGGTCACACACAGGGCAAGTCATCAAACGCATGCAAAACATGAGAGCAATTTCCTATGGGAAAATTCATCATCATGATGGTGACCCCCTTTGTTCTAGCAGTATCAAGGAAGACATACAATGCAGCATAAGGGGAGCTGACTGGCATGTGAACCAGGATATCTACAGAGTAGAAACGTGGTCAAAGGCACCAGACACTAGAATAGAAGCTAGAAATAGAAGCTATAATAGAATATGAACAAGGTTATGCTAGTTGCTGTTGGTAACCAAGGAGATCAGTAACAGTGTAGAGGAACAACAGGACCAACTTTAACTGATGGCTAAGGATATTAAAGTGGGTAACAAATACAGCACCTCCCACGTACCCAATGGACATTACCAGGACACTTAGCACTCCAAAGAGGCAATCAGACACATCTGAGCACTACAAACTCACTTTCATTCTGTGTCTACCTCTTAGGTAGTCAAATAATTCTTTCAGTGCAATAGCCTAACAAACATGTGCAATATATTCCACTTTTGTGTACAATATACTGTCTTAATATTATTTATATGAACATCTATCTCCCCCTCCAATGGGCTCACCACCTTTGGGTGCAGTGTGCAGTGTGAATTGGGCAGTGGCCAAAGGCGGGGACCTTGGTGATCCGATCCTCGGCTGCAGAAGCTAGCTCTAGGGACATGGAATGTCACCTCTCTGGTGGGGAAGTAGCCTGAGCTGGT
>JAODKF010000009.1:10522273-10549379 GCA_026779585.1 Mormyrus proboscirostris
AAAATCAATTTTTTAACTGAAAAAGTCAGGGGGTCGTCTTATACGCCCAGTCGTCTTATACGCCGGAAAATACGGTACATGTAAGATATGTAATAAATACAGAATTACTGAGGAATAACACTTAACTACGTGGCAGTACCATGGTCCTGAAACTGTCGGACTGAGAACCTTTACTGTACTTCACTGCAGTAGGCAGTGTGGAGATGATGCACAGCAGCTTTGATCTAAAGCAACTTCAAAAACTTCCCATTTTTCCTGGTCAGTCACTCAAGCAGAAGCCTTCCGACGGCCTCTGTGCTTCCCCAACCACTACACTGCTGACTATGATGATGTCACACTCTGTTACATCACACGGCACATGATGCTTTGATGTTTCTAGAGACTCAAGTAAAACTCATCTGTCATTTTATCACAGATGTGAAGGGGGGGGGGGGGGCACTGTGTGCCTACAAGCAAGGGCTGTAGGATTGGCCAGGCTGAAATGGCCTTGAGTCCCTGCAGCTACACTGCCATAGAGAGTGGCTATGAGATAAGATTAGAACATCCCTTGCGTTATCTAATGGACAGTGCCAGATCTTTGAGAGGGCTGTCATCTCCTCTCCAGGGGAAAGAGTGTTTATCTCTTAGCAAGAACAGCTTTAGATTTCCATCACTGAACTGGGAGTGTAACATTTTATTTCATTTTCTCTTTGTGTGCCACAAGAAGCTTGAAACGACAAAGGTTCATAGTCAACACAAGCTTTTACGCCTATTATCCACGCAGTACCTAAAAAAATATGCCTGTATGGTTTGGAGTTTTATACATCGGGCCATTTTTTGTTTAGTAATTCAGACTAATCACCCTGTTTAATGAGCAAAGCACTCAGAGAAACCAGTCAACTGTCTAGTAACTCGTTCCGGTCCTCAACAGGGAAACTTTCAAAGGTGATGGTCCACAACAGACTGTCTGAACAAGTCTCTGCCTGTGACCAGCAAGCTTACGCTCACCTTTATTTGTGGCCGCGTGTCCCATGGAGAACAAGATGAGGTAAGTGGGGAAAAAAAAGAGAATTTCCCCATGGGGATTAATAATACAGCATCAATAAACTTCAGATTACATTTGGAACTGCATGTTCCCCATTGCCAAATATTTGCCATTACAAATATTTGTCCATGCTGTGAAGCTAGCGGACACCTGGGACTAGATTCATGGTCCAGAAACTGCTGGTGAAGAAGCAGGAGCGGAGTGAAATTAGGGAGGGCTGCTTCACAACAGGGGCCTCGGGGGTCCAGGATGGCGTGCAAATTGGCAGGACCCTGGTGGATGGAAGGTGCCCGGGGAGGGGACGGGAGAAAGATCATCTCCATTCCTGACTCCCGAGAGAAGGATAGTTCATGTGGACGAGTGGCATTCATGCTGCTACGATGAATCACCAGCCAGCTCAGAGGGCACACTGAGCTAACGGTTTGGTTAAAGCCAAAACATTGTATAAATTCAGAAAAAAGCTCCGCTTCCTGGCCAGTTCACCTAGATTGCAATTAAGGGGAAATTCCAGTGAATTCTATAACTTTATCACTTTGTCCTTACTGCAGGGTGACTCAGATACACAACAGAAAACAGGATTTTCAGCTTGTGTTTCCACAAGTTGCACTTGCATTCACTGTTTCACAACAGCAAGGACTCATGAGAGAGGATCAAGAACCCAAGGGGATAAAATCTCTATTGTATACATGAATGTTTTGAAACCTATTGATCATCAGAAGACAATGCAACTCATGCGGTGGACCCACTTGCGGAGATGATGCCATGTGACCTGACCCGAGGACACCCCCTGCATCTGAAGCTCAGAGCGACTACATGGAGATTAGCTGATCCAGCTGACAGCGAGTTCCAGAGTCAGAGCTTGTTCTGATCAGGCACACTGATCTCTAAGGGACTCATTAAGGCAGCCTTTAAACACAAGCAACTGGAGACGGAGGGGCAGTTGGTCCTGGATGCGAATGAAAAGAATCCTTGTTTCTCTTCTCAGTGAGCAGAGAGCAGCTATGAGGACACCACCATCTTTCATGCTGACATTTCGGTTTTCATACCATTATAATATTTAATTTTTTGGTAAAGGTGTTAAATGCCAGTTTTGACCAGCGAACTGCCAGTGTTCCAATGTCATCCTGTCTGGAATATTTCTAAGGAATGTTAAAGGTGGTGGGAATTGAGACGTGGGAATTTACCTTTTTGGAGTTCTGCTTTAATACTGATGCTAACAGAACTTGTGTATAATCTTATGGACACATAACTGCCACTGCGTTTCTGAGCAACAGGGAGAGTGATGATTCTCAGAATGGCCATTGATAAATCCCACAAGCGAAAAAGACAGAAGAGCGTTGGCACCTGTCAGAGAGGACTCCCCCAGCAGGTCTCTTCTCTGCGAGGCATCCAGCTGGTGTCGCCCTTTCTCCTGGGTCTGCTGCGGCATGTGGCCCTTTGACTCCATGAGAACCTGGGCAACCAGCGGGCTGGTGCTGGCCAGATCCACCACTGGGCGAAAATAGTGCACTGGTCTGTAGTTCCGGGGAAGCTCAGGAGGAGGAAATATCTGGGGAGGGTTTAGAAGGTGCAGAGAGGTCAACCAACCATATCAACATGGAAATCACTATTTATATCGAATCTGAGAGGAGCCACCTACTGTCTTAATCTCAGACGGCTGGGAAGCCAATGTAAAGCCCTCCAGGATTTTACCCAGGTAGGACGCGTCCCTGCTAGATCCTGATAAGCAAGCAGAAAATCAGGAGTGAAAATACAATTAACACATCAATCATTTTAAGCATTTAAGCAAGTTTTCTAATCACATTGCATTTGTCAGCCCTACTTTGTGTCTGTTGAGACAACTCAGGGCAACACCACCAACTTATTTGACACACTTTATTGGTAGATAAGTTGTATTTGGCTACAGTTTGAGTTATGGCGTGATATAATATATATATGAATATATACACAGACACATATACAAGTATGTTGCTTAATTTTCTAAAATGAACCAGTGTTACAGTACCACAAAATGCACAATGCGTTCTTCCACCACACCTCATGGTCCTGATTAGATTGAACAGTAAACAGTAAAGAGAGATTCTGTTCACATCGGCTGATGAACCTAATCTTGCTCATACTAGGCACTGGCTTACAAAGCTTGGTCAAAATGAGTAATTTCTGAAATATCATTCTCTGTCACCTGCTGAGATATTTAACATTTGCTGGATGTCATCATCGATGCCCACTCCCTCATAATAATCTCAGTAGAATCTTCCACAAGAAGTTAAACTGGTCATTACTATTAGCTGTAACAATAAAGCCTTGCAGTGAGCACACAAAGTACAGGACAGTGAACTGCTTAAGAGCTGGTGGACATCTGCACGGACATACGATGGTCACTGTCTTGCCAGATGCTGAGCTATCTATTCATGGATTAAAATGGAGACAGTTTTATATGCTTTAGAGTGAATCTTAAGTGCTAAATGGGGAAAAAAAGGCACGAGTTCTGAAACCAGCTGTATATTGTAGTATTACAATTAAAAGCCTCAAGAAAGCCAGGTCCACCCCCAAACACTGTAGCCATCCCTGACAAACTCCGTCAGCTCACGGACAATAGGCGGCGAGCAGTGGGGCTACTCCATAGCGGATCAAGCTGTTAGTGTGGACACTTCGGCTCGATTTATGATGATTATTTTTTAAAATTTAAAATATTTTTATAGTTTTATTTTTTCTATTAAGCATTACCATCACTTATCAGAGGATTCCCGTATGTAACAGCGCTTGCTGCAACAAAACTAGTGACACGCAGGAACCAAAGGATGAATTCTTTAGAGCAGATACCCATCTACACAGCGACTGATGCAGCAGGTTAAGATCAGTCTGAGAATGAACGCTTGCACCTTTCGTCTTCTTCTTGTACTGCGCTGGAGCCGTCCAACCAAACAGCCCGTCGCCCGGCTCCTCCCCCCCCAGAACCGAGTCGTAATTGGAAAGTGTGTCCCTGTCATAGATGTCAGCGTCGGCATCTTCCAGTGCACCCACTCCGAACGCCTACAAACAGAGCACACATTAGGCTGCTAAGTACAGTGACACAGTGGCTCATCAGCGAGACTTTATCTCTTGTGTCACAGCACATTAACTGTGTTCTCCTTCTGGCTGCTCCACCCAGAATTCCATCCAGAAACTACATTAAGTCTGACTTCTAAGCCACCAGGGAACCGTAAGGAACCGCTTGCTTACAAAATCTTCAGTAATGATACAGGCATCATTAATGATAAATCAGTTCCACGAATTACAGAAGTACTTTCGAAAACGAATAACTGAATACTTTCGCAACCTCGACATCAGAGAGCAGTATTGGTACACAAGATGCATCACAAACTCCAGCGATGGGTTTTCAGCCATACCTCTCCTGATATGCCTCCCTTCCGCCTGTGCTTCGGCCCACCAGTTCCCAGGAGGTTACTGGTCCGGTCAGAGTCCAGGGTGAAGAGGTCAATATGCCCCATTCCAGGTAAGCCTGTCAGGGCTTGATGGGGGTCCAGGCCCCGATATCCCAGGCCATGGGGGTCATCCTTAGGTGTGAAGTCAATGGGCATGACATCTTTTGGGGCAAAAGTCACATTTTCAGGAGCATAGTCATCCTCCTCTTCCTGTCAAAGAGGAAAGGATTTAATATACACATGGCACAGACAAAAGTATTTACTTAACACATAGGCACTAGGTCATACATTCATGCCTCTTCCAGCTGTTTCCCCTAGCCAGGATCATGAATAGTGTGATATACGGTAATAATATTTTATTTTTTTTTGTTCACAGTGTATGAATGATAATACCACTAATAAGATTGTGTTTCATGTGTCTGAGTTGGACAGGTGCCTTAAAAGCCTTTGTGAATATATGTAAATAATCTAAATTGAAATCTAAATTTAGGGGTGATACGTGACTTTGCAGATTAGGACTCAAAATTCATTTCCCTTGGCTGCCAGAATGATGCCACCATTGGGGTCCAGAGAATGGCCCTTATTCCCAGTTTGCCCAGTGGATGAGGGCTGGCCACTATGACAACCCCAGACTTCTCCTCTATTGTTCACACCTCTATCCTCTATAAATGTCTGTGTATCTCACAGAGAGCAAGATGGGGTAACAATTTTATAAAGAAAAATAAAGCTACACTTCTACTAATATCCATCCATCCACCATACGAACAGGAAGTTAAAACAGGATTGCAAGGTTAAGGTTACCTCTGATTCCTCTGAACCATTCGGTGGAAGGGCACAGGTGTAAATCCGTGGCCCGGCCTCTGCTGTGAAACAGGACCTATGTTACTACAGCGAGGCGATACACTACTGTGTCAAAAAAAATGTAGGCTGGTTAAGGGTACAAACCCAGCACTACGCATAATCAGACAAAATTAGCATGTGCTCTATGGGGAATAACACAGGCTATAGGTGGGTCATTTGGATCCAGCAATTTCTGGAGGGTGCCGGTGACCCACCGACGTTCTGCTTTTGAGGTTTCCTCTTTGCTCGTGGTCCGATGCCTTGCCCCTCCTTCCAGCCCATTTTCTTCAGCATCTCTACACCCACCGACGTCCTGACAGACAAAGAGCACACAGTAACCAGGTCACCATCTTTACCACACATATACTGACCGGCCATCAACTATTACTAAACAAAGAAACTGAATTAATTTAAGTCAGGAGGTTAACTGTAACACCGCATGCACAAATGCATACTGAAGTCGGGTTTTGAATTCAAGCAAAATGCATAATAATTTTTTGGCACAACTCACCTGGCAGGTGCAATGAGATCTTCCAAGACAGTGTCTCCAGGAATGGGAGCAACCAGAGAGTTCAGAGCACGGGCCTTGTCCCTAATTGTGTCCTGACGGCCTGAGGTAAAGTCTTCAGTAGTGATGATTTCTCTGGGTGCTATTCCATGCTCACTAAAGTCCTGGCAATCAATTATGAACGAGACAAGTTATTGGAAGAAGATCTAAAGAATATTCATTAAAATTTACATATGGACCACAGCCCAGGATATCTTTAAGTAGAGAATTAAAAACAGCTTTTTGAATTCGATGTAAAAAGGGCTGTCAGGTTCAGCTCATTCAGATTCCCAGAGGCACAACCTTGCTTTTGGAAAGGATTTTTTTGACTTGATTGGGGTCTGACTGTAAACATTTTGGAAAATGGAATCATTGTGCAAGGCCACCTATACAATGCCAAATAAACTCCATCGAGGTGAAAACGAGCAGTCAGGCTATGGGGTGCTTATTCAGCACATTGTTTGTAGCCCTAATTGCCCTTGTACTGCTCTCTCATTCCATGTAATGCCAAAATCACCTCATTCCAGCACAGGCTGTCAGACCTTCCCATTCACTCCATAAAATGGTACCAACTCCACTGTCCTTGCATTACTGCAGAAACTACTAATGTTGTGCCACCGTGGTTAACTAGATTACAGTAGTACACGTTTACATTTACTCAATCGGCAGACATTTTTAGGATCATATACAGGGCAACTAGAAACAAGCCATCGGCACAAACAGGAAGTATATACTTCACAAACTGCTGAGGAGTCATTTTTGTTTTCATGCTTTAAAAAAAAAAAAAAAAAAACACAGACAAGTAAGTGCCTGCAGGTTGTCAGAAATAATGAGAGCAGGAGAAGTCTTTGCACAAGATAAGGGAAAATAGGGAGTGAATGACCAAGGAAAACTGCGGGCCAGCCAACAAGAAACTATACGGAACATCTGCTGATCTTGAGCAGCAATGTAACACAGAAAAGTTATAAAACGTATGTTGATTCCTTTTTCACAATTGCATGGGGGTAGAATACAACCTGTTATGCGTATAACACCATCATCTTCCACAACCAATGAGTCAAACACAAACTTGTTTATCCTTGATAACTAACATGGCCCCTATGATTGAGGTAGAGGCTAGAGTCTCCTCTGAGGCAGGGGCTAGTCCCCAGTGAAGTAGAGGCTAGAGTCCCCTACCGAGAACATGGGTGATTAAAGTCTCGCGTTTTCGGTAGTATTATTTATTATTATTATTATTTTGAAATCGATGCTATTTTTTCTCATTCTCATTTTAATTCTTTTCTTTCAAAAGTCTGTAAAGTATTTTATAAACCATGTAGTTAAAACAGTGCTAAATGAACAAAGACTGATGACACATGTAACTTTATATCAAAGCGGAAACCTCATCATCCATGAAATCCTCTGGCCTGGAATTAACTTTCTCTGCTTTTTGTTGTCGAGATGATACAAATGTTGAGGGTGTCCATCCTGGAAAACCACAATACAGCCAACATTAAACATAGGTCATCGGAAATTATTGCCCTAGAGCTTTTAAAGAGATAATTCACAAGATGATTCATCACATACCTTCTTTGGATCCCACAGTATTAAAATAACCTGCTGAAAATCCCCCAGTGAAAGCACCATGGAATCTCTTGAATCGCCCCTTTTCATCTTTGACTGTCTGATCATGGAGAGGTACTGGCTTTTTAAGTGGTTCATCTACAGGGGGAATGAAAACACAAATATAATCAGGGTGAACACTCTGAGATGGAAAAGATATTTGTTTCCAAACTGTTCAAATTCTTACAGAAACACTTATAGCTGTAAATTACTTCAGACACACCATGCAAACATTTAGAGGCTAACTCAGACACATGGAAAAACAATAACTAGAACGGTTAGGATTCCAACACAGTGACCAAGTAATTTCAATCAGTCATGGTCAAGTTAAGGCTTATCTTTAAGTCTGTGTAGCATAGCTATCGTAGGGAAAGTGTTCATTCTGATAACTGCATCTTGAACAGCGAGCTAGCTGTTATAGCTTCCCTTGTGCTACACCCCGAGTAGAGGAAAGCCTGTCCAAAAATTCTAGCCAAATAAAATAATAATTAAGCTTCTCGACATATAGCTTCAATGTCTGAAAATGAACTTTAAAATAGCGCTACCTTCTTCGATTGGCTCTAAAGGGGTTCCATAAGTCACAAAATCCTCTGTATCACTATCCGCCATGTTTACTACGCCGACGGTGGCCCGTCAGGTCCATAAAGCTCAAGGAGTGCTGCGACATCGGCGTTTCTGACTGAGGGGTGTTATTTAACCAAGATTATTACTTAGTCCACAACCATTTATAAATTGTCTTTTAAGTACCAAATAAAGCTATAAATAGGATGTAACCCAACGAAAACTAAAAAAAAAAAAAAGATTATGCGCATAATATGTTCATCCAAGAAATCGCACGAAGCATGTTTTACGTCGTTGCTCCATCTACTGGCAAATATATGCACTTCATACTCTGGTAGATTATGCGAAATACACGTCTGTTCCTGTAGGGCTCCACTATTTTTCATTTAAATAATGGTTGTAAAATATAAGAGTTACATTCAACAGGTCAAGAATGAAGAATAATTGCACCATTTATGCCCAATAATGAAAAAAAATATTATATAGACTTCTTCCTAAACCACATGAGGATCAATTACCAAATATTACACATTACAAAATTACGAGATGTTTGTCGGAGTTAAGTGTCAATTTTTGCTCTGATTTTTCTTGAAAAGGTATGAGTTAAAGGTTAAGCACTATCAACCTACTTTGCTTCCTGACCCTAAAAGGTTTCGTTCCATTTAAGCGAGCAGTAGGGATCTAATTATTTCCGCAGTTCCCGCAACTCAGACTTGCGTACTTAGGCGAGCGCCCATGTACGAAACCCGACGTTCGGTTTCGAGACGTGCCGTCTCGGTTCACCCGGTTCGCCCGTGTCAGTGCGGCCATCCAATACCAACAGCTTGTGGTTATGCTCCGGAAAACGGTGCCACCAGCTTAGACTGAGCAAATTATACCCATTTCGCACCGACGGGAAATGCAAGCGAATACAAGTTCGTTCACTGGGGGTAAAAAAAAGTTAGCATCTTCGTTTTTAGGTTATACACGTTCTATTTAAGTTAGAACTACAAGCCTGCAATTCCTGTCATGCAGCCCCCTCATTGCACTAAACACATAGTATATTTTATAAATGACAGATAAGCTTTATTTCTCTGCTTCAGCAAAAACTACATCCAGAGTAAACCTTTCCGATGTATTTGTGGAAATGAAACGGCATAAAACGTATCTCATGCTTGAAATGCATCGTTCATTCAGTGCTCTGTTTTTATTAATGTGTTTTGGTAGCTATATTTTTTAACAGTTGGGCCAAACGGCTTCACTGCCCAGGCAGGTCCTGCAGGGATTACTCACTCACTTCCAACATGTGCAAGGAGCCCACGATGCTTTTGTGCCAGCTGGTCACATCCCATGAAGATGATGTCTCTGGGCTAGGCTTTGAGGAGTAAGCTTGCACCCCACAGTAAACGAAGTTCAGTGAATTTTACTGAATTTGCCCCGACTCCATACCATGTGCCAGCTTTGGACTGACCCAGTTTCCAAGGAGGTTACTGTCACCTGAAGGGTTTGAGTTACGCTGGCCTTGTTTCAGCCATAAGCATTATGTTGGAAGCAGCAAGTATTAGGAAACGTGTTGCGGAGTATGCGCCATTTACTTTTCTTAATGTTTGGATTACGGTGTAAATGAAGCTAAACCCTTCTTCTGAAAGCTATTCACTCAAAAAAAAAAAAAAACTGAAGATTTCTATTCGCTGCTTATATCTGATGCATCGCATATGACTTTGTGGGTGAGGGAAGAGGGGTCCAACTGCAAAATTTACCAAGGGGGACCTCCTTTGTCCTCCCCCCCAGCATACAAATTTTACTGAGAACTCCACTATCCATGTCCACTAGTTTTATTGAGTGCCCTTTTGATAACAGACAATAATGCTAAGTTTGCAACAATTTACTGAGAACTTGGTTGGTGCCTCCCTTCTGTGTCCTGAATTTTACCAAGATTGGCAAATTTTACTGGTTGAGCTTACCTCTTAATAAATCTATGTGCGGCCTTGGTCACAGGCCCTGGAGCTCATCCCAGGCAGCACTGGGCACAGCCAGGCAGAGATGGATATTTTAGGTCCAAAAAGTAAAAATCCAGACCAAGGCTTTGTTTCAATCAACCAGTTGAATTCTCGGTGTCTATGGGTCTTTATTTTCATCTGATTGGTCAAAACTAAATCTTGATCTGGATTTTTAATTTCTGAACTTGAACTGTCGACCTCTGCAGCCAGGACAGGATCAGGCCAGTCCATCACAGGTCATGTGCACATTCACAGTCTATGGGCAATTTAGAGAGGCCTAATTGCATACCTTTTCCATGCAAGAGGAAACCAGAATTCTCTGAGGAAACCTGTGTAAGAGAAGGACAACATATCCACACAGAGGTGGGATTTCAATCCTCAACCCTGTAGCTGTTAAGCTATGCTACTCACTGAGGCGCCATGCCTATAAATAAACTGATAAAATATCTGATGTTGTTGGACATTCCAAAGCACTTTAACTTTTTCTCTTTTTTTTGACAAATCTGATCTGCCTGATCTTTCCATACTGACTGAGAGTATCTGGACATTTGTATTTTTCTTTTCCAGAATAAACAGTGCTGTTCGCTGCTCTTGTTACCTCCAGGGCTGTCCCGCGTAAGTGCAAACCCTGGGAGAAGAAGCATAATTTATCTGAACCTGTAAATAAATGCATGCCGCAGCAGAGGAGGTGTGAGGGAGCCTTGGATCTGGGTTTCAGAGAGTTGATGCTGTGCTCATCTCCACAGAGCGGCAGGATTACGGTATTCTGAGCTCAGCTTTGCCTTCCCAAGGCCCCGTTTCCTCTGGCACAAACTGTTTGCCACTGCAGAATTGGGAAGCAGGAGGAATATAATGCCATTTCATGTTTCTTTCAGTTGATTGGCCAGTTTTTGTGTGTGTGTGTGTGTGTGTGTTTGTGTCTATGTGTGTGTGTGTGTGAATTGATGGAGCACTGTGCTCTAAAAACCATGATGTTTTATTGAAGTTTTGCCTTGCTAATCAAGGATGGCAGTGCATTCACAGCAAATTGGCAGAATTCTTTTTGTACTTTACTCATTTGTCTTTCTTTGCACTACGGATAAAGCAGGATGGAAAATCTATGTATAGAAACTGAAAAGTTACATATTAATTACGTTATTCAGGAGATGAATGTTTTGTAATCGACAAGCAATGGGAGAATAATGCTTGCAGTACGATGTAGAGGACTGTACAGTTTTACCACTAGATGGCAGGCTCTGCATCTTATTTTGGGCAATTAACTCATATGTAGCTTATGCTGAGTCGTGCACTTTTCCTAAGGTTAATACTTTAAAAGGCAGCTCCTTTGCCAGGTCCTTCATGCAAATCCCCATTTCATGTGAAGAGAACGGCTCTATTCATTTGAAGCATGTACCTTCTTGTTCGCATCCTAAACCTGATGCCCCGTTCGGCCCAAACGTGCTGAAGTCATTTTTAACCCACAGCCATTTGGCGTGCGGTGGGCTGGCTAACTCTCACCGTGTGTCACACTCATGCCTGTTGATGTTTGTGTTTGCTCAGAATGCGAAATGAAGACACCACTGTTGTCTGCCCGACTACAGGGTCCGACTAATTATCTGAGACCGGGACGGGAGCATCACCACATTACCAGACACTAATTACGCGCATCTTCCTTTGCAAGTCTGGGCATTGGCTACTTCCTTGTTCCCGGACAAATCCTTGAGAGGTGGTAAACATTTGCATGTGTTTACAGTTTGTATGCATTCATTTAATGTAACTGAGAGGTTCATGCAAAACCTCTTGTTCGCAGTAACAAGCCATTTAAAAAGCTCTCTTCTCGTCTTCATCATTCCAAAGCACGATCCAACTCATCAGTCTGAGGTGGCAGAGTGATGGTAGCTGGGAGTTCTCTGTCACCCAGGTTTTTTCACAAAGAATGCTCCCAGGCTACAAGAAATGCTGGAGATGACAGGCCCCCTGCCCCAGCCCCACGTCTCTGCTCTGCTCTACTTGGTGGTGGAATGATGGAAGTTCTGATCTCCAGTTCAAATTCGTTTTTTTTTCCCCAGCTGTCCACAAACAGCTAATGTTCCTCAGCATTCTTTCTCAATCCTGTCTCTTCTCTGTGGAGTTCCGAGACCTTTTTTTATTTTATTTTTTTTAGCCTGTCTAACTCTGGTGGTGAACACTTCCAGGGCGATTACACCCCCACAACTTTTTCCCTTTGGAGAGGTTCCTCCAGGCTGGCGGGCTCCAACGATAAGCGGATGGGGCTTTTTTTAACTGCATTTTTTCATTCATTACTTTTCCTTTTAACCTTCAATTCATCAACAATTTCGCTGGTACTATCTTTTTTTTGAGGGGGGGAGGGGGGATGGACAAAAGTGAAGGCCACATCATTAAAAAAAAGGAGGATCTATGTAGCGGAACTGAATTTATGACATAAACAAACCTCTCAATCAGTCTCCTGTTTGTGGGAAAAACATATTGCCTCTTTGCTACAGCAGCACTAATAGAGCCTTAATAAGGAAAATGTGACTGGCAAATAGATCCCATTTACAAATCTTCCAGAACTACTAAGAAAGCAGGTTTGTGCTCAAGTGTAGCAGTAATGTGAGGATTTTGAATCAGACAGTACCAGTTATGTACTAATTAGCATAAATGTTTACAGACCTCAGTTATATAACAAAGCAAAGGACTTTAAGTATCTTTTTTGGAAACAAATGCAAGGGTAATGTCATGTATAGTAATTGAAGGGTCGTGCCGGTATCCCTGGGAACTGGAGGCGCAACATTTTTTGCTGTTAATGCACATTTTCTCATGTCGGAATGTGAATTTTTCACAAGTAATAAAAACAGTAGGATAAGTTGCGGAAGGATCAGAAGGGTTATTTTATTTTTTTTTTGCTCCTTTTTTTTTATTTTTTTTTGCTCCTCCCCAGGGTCATTCCTCTTCACTTGCATGATGCCACGTGACCTGAGGGCTGCTCGTGCGACGTGCTCAGAGCTGAGTACATTGGGAAGCAGCCTTGCCCTGAGAAAGAGCACTGGAGCACCGGAGAAGCCGCAAACCAGACAGAACATAATTACTCTGGATTCTCCTGTTCATCTTCATCATCTGATAAAATCCCAGGCGGCTTAGCGGCCTCAGAGCTGTCTACATGGCACTACCTACAGACAAAATCCATGCTGACGGCATGGGCACGAGTGTGACACCACTTTTCTGTTGCTGATGGCCCGTCTTGAAGAGTGCATTTAGAACAATCCATCCAGGCCAGCTCTGCTAACGAAGAGGTCTTCTCATCCTACCAAAGTGTTTCAAGGGCTAACAAATGAACCTTATAAATGATGGAAATTGATTTTTTTTCTGGCTATGAAGAGGCCCCAGCCTAGACATGTATGCATGGAAATAATTAAGTCCTTTGCCTGAGAAGCAAACATAATCTGCTGAGGAATGGTACTATCAACAGTGGGATAATTGTGTGACAGTGAGCCATGCCTTAACACAGCCCTTTTAGCACCTGACATACAGACATATTTTCTTGGGATTATCCAACTCCCAGAATCAAGGTGTGGTTTGGGGATGATCACTTTCGTCATCAGATCATAGCCGTGAATGGTTGAGAAGGGTGAAAATTAGCACCATTGTTTAAGGGTGGCTTTGAGGTACCATCTTACAAGGGTAGAGGGACACTTGAAGAATGTCCCCAGTGTAAATTACCTAGCCCAGTGGTAGGGAACCTGTGTGAGATGCAGGTGTTTGAGATGACCTCTCAATGAGCCAATAATAGTGGGTCTCCAGGACCGGAGTTAAGAACCACTGCTTTATTATTGGCTGATTGAGACATCAATCCAAAAAAACCCGCACCCACACCGGCCCTCCATGGAACAGGTTCGCTAGCCCTGGTCTTGCCTGACCTACCGCTGGACCGATCGCTCACCAAGTGGCTGATCCTCGCATCCATATGCCAAAAAAGGCTTCAGCCCCCTCAAAAAAATCCACATGTAATCCCATGTCCTGGGACATCTCCATAAATGATAAACCCTTCCAGATCTTTCCAAACCTACATCCCCATCTCAGTTGCAGTAGTAATGAAGGTTAAAGATAACAGCACCTTGGCCTCTGGGACCGTCGGCCAGCCGCACTGTGAATCCCAGTCGTTAGGACAATATTACTAAATGCCTGCAGCCTTTTGTGTATTTGCCTCAGACTGACAGAAATGTTTTGCATATTTATAGGTAAGAAGGCACTGGCAATGTTTCTACCCGGAAAACATATTAATCAGGATACTGGGACATGAGGCAATCACACATTAGCTCTCCATGCTATTGAACAGAGAAATAGCAAGATAGGTCCACTTGGATGTTCAGCGACAGCTCCAATATTGCTTTTGTTTTACCAATTACTAGACCACAAGCACCTAGCCACCAATTCGTTGAACGTGTTAATATCTCCACTGTAGCTGTTCTACCACAGAAATAGGGCCTTAATCAAGGCTGTAATGGTGACATTGACGTGAAGGGAGCTCTGAAGTAGGAGTCTCCATGGAGCTGCTGACATTGCCCATGTGCCAGCATGGCCTTGTCAAATGGGAGCAGCGCCATAGCTGTGAGCTCAGTCCCCTCCTGCTGGCAACCTCTCAGGCCTTTCTAGATGTGGGATAAAAGTACACAGGATCACTTGCTCTGACTTGGGTGAGGGGGTAGTTGAAGGGCCCGGAAACAATTGCTGGCATTGTCGATGCATATGAGGGGCGGGGCCTGTGGTTTCCAATGGCAACTTGGCGTCAACGAGACATGTGCTCCAAATGCCAGGACCCCTGACTATATCCAGCACGATACCAGGTAAGTCTCAATCTACCAGCTTGACAGACAAGCTCAGGTGTCTGAGGAAATGGTGTTATCTTGCGTACATCTGTAGAAGACAGAGCCCATATTGTAGTTGATGACAATGGCAAGTTCTCAGAAAAGTGGAGGAAAGTTCAGAGCTGTCAGGTAGACCTCATATCAAACAGCAAAGCTGTAAGGGCCTTCATAAAACCAAGAGTACAATCTCATTCACTTCCGGTACTCTGTCATTAGCCATATATGGATGGAAGGACTTAAGTCAACATTCAGAACAATTACCGATTGGGAAGTAGCATAATTGGCCTATATTTTTTTCAGCGTGATCTTATGTAAGCATAGTGTTCACAGTGACATCACTGTATTTTACTACGAAATGGTACCATATAAATTCTAGGGTTTTTGGAAAGTTGTTTTCTTCAAAGAAGCATAGACTTCCTGTTCAGGAAATACATATTAAGTGTCCTGTTCAATGGCAGGAAAGTTCTGAGACTAGAACCTGCAACAGCTTCCTCATGTCTTTAATGGCTTCCAGCTTACCACATGATAAAAGAGAGGCCTTGTTCACATGTGCTATTGTGTAGCCAGAACGTTCCAGAATCTCTGGTGTGTCCTGGGGGCCCTGGTAGGTGTGCTGCTGTATGCCAACTGAGTCTGGCCTTATCGCTCAGGTCAATTGTCAGCGATGGTGTGACCTGAGATGGCACCAACGGCACTTGGGGACGAGGTGGCAATGTTGGGCTGCAGGAAATTGTTCCGGGCTATCAGCTTGCCTTGGCTGGAATGGGCTGGATCTGGATGGTGCTGGGGGGGAGGGAGGGGGCATCTCTGTATATCTGTCTTAACTCCAGCAGCACAGGGGGTCAATAAGTCATTTCAACAAATCATCTGTGAAGACGGTGGTGTGAAGATTAAAGCGTAACTGGTTGGATGTAATTTGGCTGGAGTAAAAAACAGAGTGAATCTAACAAAACACCAGTGTTTGAGATCAGCCCATCTTAATCTTGTAAGTATAAAATCAGATATATCTGCATAAATAAACGATTGGAATGTGGCTCCTTAACAGTGTCCAAACTCCCCCCAGGTCCCCAGTACGGTCCGCCATCATGCTCACCCCCCTCCCAGCCCTGTCACTGGAGGACACGGCCTTCATGTGGCCTGTCCCCGGGACCCTGTTCTGGCCGGGGGCCGCATGCTATCAGTCTGTGCTAAGGCGGGGGCTGCTTCAGGCGGGCCTCCAGGAGCACCCCCCCCCAGGCTTTATGGACCAGTGGCGCAGCTCATTGGCTGGACGAGGTCCCCCCAGGTCAGCAATCTGGGCATGCACATTTTCTGGCCCCCTGCCTGCTGGAGTTTAGCCTTTGGACCAGAGTTAACCGGCCCAGCGTGTCTGACAAGCCTGTGTTCATATCCCCTGCCACTGCCTGGCAGTGTGATCTCTCTCTCTCTCACTTTCGTTGTCTTGCTCCCTCTCTCCGGCGCGTGGCGACTCCCTGCCTCCCGCGGAGCCCGTGGGGGCCCATGTGGCCTCACGCTGTGACCCCCCCCTCCTAGCCCGAGCGCGCTGCACATGCACTGTAACACGACCCGGTTGAGGTCCAGCGGCTGCGACTCAGGGTTCGAGCACGCTCCCTTTGCCCCATGGGATTCACCCTACTTGTTGGCCAGCTGCAGGCGACTAAGGGTCAGCGCAAATCCCAGAACGCACCAGGCCAAATATAGGAAGTGCTTCATGGGCTACGATTGGTCATTACAGTGGGTTGGGGTTGAATCCCCGCCCCACAGATGTACAGCAGCGGCAGCCAGTGGCAGTTTGTTAACACACAGCTTTGTCCAGATGATGCACAACCCCACTCTTTCTGTTAAGCCCTTTTATAATAATTCCCGACTCTACTTGCACCCCACTGACCCATAATGCCTCATAAACTGATGCTCTTTCTTCTGTCTCATGAGTCACAGTTTAACTCCAAAAGATTATTTCCTAACATAACATTGATCTGCTGTTCGCATCTGTATAAACATTTCCTATATAACAACGTTATTTTCTTATAGCCATAGTTTCCAGCTGAAATGCTTTGCATGGACAGAGTGACCCTTATGCCGCAGTGCATTATCTATGTTTTATTGTATCATCAATGTAGGATGTCCAGCTTATGCTAATCGCATATTAAATCCAGCTTTCAGTTTTACATATTAAATCCAGAGCAACACACTGTCTTCTCAAAAGGGAGGCAATTTTTTTTCTTTTGGAATCTGAAATAAGCATCTGTCATCAGCAGGCAATTGGCTTGGTTCACTTCAAAGTGACATGCCATGGGAAGGAAACAAAACCGTTTAATTAGAGATGTTCTCTTCCAGTGGTCTTTTAATGAACTACAAAGGACGTCAATTAAAGCGTGCACAGGAATCCAAGTGGTCCAAGACCCTGTCGTCTGTTTTGGTTTGGCTCTGTTGTGAAGGCGGTGCAAAGAAAGTGATCAAAAGCTTTTGTTACTTGCACCGCCGTCCTTCCTCCCCCCGTTCCTGAGTCTGACATCCTGCTCTCCGTTCCAGAGCTTGTTCTGCCTCCATCCTAGAAGCTGGATGCCTGTATCCACAGAAGATTGGTCCCCACCCCCAACCCAGGGCTGTGACACCAGGCCAGAGATCTCTCCTGAATGTTGTTCAGAATCTCCCCTCTGATCAGCTCTGCCAAAATTGATTAATGCTGTAAAGCATGTAGTATACGGCCCTTATATGGTCAGCAAGGAGAGTCTGAATGATGAGTCCATCTGCATGGAGGTGACTGGGGACTCTCATACTAATGAACACTGAGACTTTGTAGAACTCCACTGCTGTGATTATTTGTCATTGCTGGACATGGACGGTGAGGCATGTTCAGCTCGTGTTTCCTAATGCTCTTTTGGGGGCTGTGCATTGACAGACTAGGGGAGGTCTTCCAGAGCTTGTAGCTAAGTCATAAAAATGTGACCTCCCTCACCTCCCTGCCTTCCCTGCGATACAGGAACACACCCTGCTGATGGTGTCAAGCACCTGAAGGCTTATGTGTTCAGTCCAAGAGGTCACCCCCTGGATCCCATGAACGAGCCATTGTCTGTAGTGTTGGGATTCATATCAGATGTCATATCTGTTCCGCTTCCCCAAGGAGCATCTCTGCAGAGGCGGGGCAGCATTGAGGATCACCATGGAGATCAGGTGACCAATGCCGTCACACGGATCCCGCTTTCCCAGCACTCTGGGATGATGTCACTCACAGGCCAACAGCACACTGACAAGATCCAGTTGCGACACCAGCAACAAGAACAGCCCTGGTTTGTTTTATTACAGCCTTAATTAGTATCTCATTTGTAATAGCTGATGACAAATTACACAGTATTGTATTAAATTGCATCACAAAGGAGCATTTCAGGCGTACTGTGGCGCAGAGCCAAGGAGCAGGGGAACTCTGCAAAGATGGAGTCAGGTGTCACAGTCAGGGTGCATCACATGGACACTCAGATCTCAGCGCTGATATGAGTTAAACATGGGAAATCACATGGGTCATGTTACATGCACATTACGTCATATCAAAAGCTCCTTTCTCATTAACCAGGGGTGATGTTACCCTGACAGTCACTGCACTGAGTACCTGCTTTCACTCACAATCCATTCTCCTATCATCCTGTCACCTGCTGGCATGAATTAACCATACGGGCATTTTGGCATGTGCCTAGGGGCACCATGTCCTCAGGGCAACCCCCCATTTACCCCCTGGTCCCATTCATTAATGTCTTTTAACAAGTTAATGTGATTTGATGTCTAATATATTTAAATATGACTGCCTATTGTTCTTTTAATATGGCACTCACTGAAAAGTCTGTATAACTTTTTCCCAATGTTACACACATTTCTAAATTTCATGAGCCACCAATCAGCTGTCTCTTGTCATGTGTGCTGTTCAATTCAATTTATTTATTTATATAGCGCTTTTAACAATAGTCATGTTGCTCAGGAGTACTTAATACTTTTTTTCCGGACCAAGTCACCTTCACTGGTCATCTGCGATCCCAGCTCCAATGGACCAGTTGGTGCCCTGGACCTTCATGGGTTCCCCTGCATTAGCAGGCTGCAGAGAAAACTGTGTCGTGGTAACATGCCGAAATAATCCCAATCACATGCGGCAGAAGTGAGCGATTTTCTCGCTAATAATGGCCTCAGCCTCTGCACCGTGTCACCCGGGAATGGTCGCATGTTTGTTTTTGAGACACTGTTGCCTACAGAGGCTGGTGGGCGGCAGTTAAAGGATGCACACGGGCTTCCCTGTAAACATCCCGCCGATCATGAGACCCCTTCACTTCTTCCCCATCAGACACGAAAGAGGAAGTTTCAACCACTTCCCAGTATGACCGGTGCAATTCTGCTGACTCACCTTTGGAGTGTTTCTCACAAAACAATTTTATCACTGAAAACCAGCAACTCTTAAGATCAGGTTTTCTCATTCTACGCATGGATTGCTCTGCATCTTGCATACTAGTGTAGACTTCCTGTTGCATTTAATAGACTGCTGTAAAGTGCACAGAGATTAATATAATCATGAACAATACCACACATACATATATGCACAAACATTCTGCGCAAATCTGAGCACCTCTTCCACCAGGAATCATGTCTTAGGTTAAAAAACAAAGCAAATGTAACCACGTCATTGGTTGCTTTTTTTGTATTCTGTTTTACGTCTCTACCCAGGATTCCAGTTTTGACACAACGAAATCAGCAGACTGCCACCTTTCACCAACTTGGCTTGTTCTGTTTTGCAGATTAAAAAAAAGAGCTTGCTGCTTTTGGATTTGCAGAATTACTTCTTGCAACCATGGCCCCATCTTACTGGGATTGTGACCCAGTTATGGGATTGTATAGGGTGCCAATCCGGAATGCATCAGTGCTTCTTCACAGGAAGTTGCTGCTGGACCTAATCATGAAGTGACCAGGGCCAACTTGCCAAGTCTGCACACACATGCACATGTATATGAGCATTTTAGTACCTTGTAAATAATCTGTAGGCTTTGCAAACTGCCCCAGCGCTTTTGATACAGCTAATTTTAGGTTTATAATAGAATAATACAGATTTGCCATAAGATTTCTTGTGTGAGTCTCAGAGTCTGAAATTGTGAGTGTCATGCCAGATGCGTGAGTGTTGGCAACCCCGAGTGACCTTTGTATGAAACTTGATGGTAACATTCACAATACGGTCAATGCAATGGTTACAGTCATAAAGATATCCTTTCATCAGGCTTTTACATGTTGAACACAACAAAAATCCTTTATTAAGCCACAACACTCCCAAACATACATGAACATCCATTGCACTGACACTGAGTCAAGCAGAAGCAGTCTGTAATTATAGTCGCCACAACAGTGGGACAAACAGGAGCATGATGGCGTTAGCTGTAGGGCTTAATTAAAGATGGCACTGCCTATAAGGAATGCAGATGTGACATATCGTAAGGGGATGCGGTGTCGCCCGCAGGAGCTGGAGCCCAGTTGGTTGAGAGGACTGAGTGCTTGTGTGCCTGAGCCTTGGGAGGATCCATGTGATGATGAACCTGCCCTAAAGGAAGGGAATTATGGTGGCTGCAGAAGCCCAAAAAGCACAGTGGACCAGGTGAAAGCGGGAGGAACTCAGTGTTAAGCGTGCAAACGTCTATGCATGTGCAGTATATCTAAGAACATGTGACAGAAATATGACATGCTCAGTGGTCCAATGCAGTTCAGATCACAGTAAACATTGTATCCCTTCGTGTTTCTGTATCATTAATGCATCAAATCACTGCTGCTTTAGTAAATATCAGAAGACTGCGGTTCTGGAAGACACCGCTAACATGTTAGACACACATGTGCTGAAGTGTGGGGACTGAGGGTTTTGTAAAGCAGACTTAAAGGACTTAAAGAAGCATATCAACTTTTCTCCGTTTCTCTCGAAAACCTCTTCTTCCTCCTCCATTCTCGTATGTCTGCCCAAGGAGGTTGTGAAATCCTCTGAGCATGGCAGGAGTCACCCAATCGCCGGATTTTGGTGGGTTCCTGTCTTTGCACTGTTAAAAGGAGAAAAACTATGAACAATTAAAAACAGAGTCCATTCATATAATTTAAGCTAACTACACACAGCAAAAAAATCTGGAAGCTGGGCATGTTTATATAAGCAATGCTGAAGCTTAATGGATTGCTGAAAACATAACAATAAACACAGATGCCATTGCCTGTTAACGATGCTGTATTATTATTTTTATTATTTGTTGTTGTTGTTACCCTGCTTTGTGCCCTTTGCTGCATGAAGCTCTGCTATAAAAACATTTGTTACGTATTAATTATGCATCTGTGAAAATCTGTTCTCCGGGCAGCAAAACCAAGGGACAGACTCACCTCCTTATTAAGAAGATCGTATTTCCATTTTCAGGTTTTAAGAGAACTAGAAAAGGACTGGAATATCCCCTCACAGGGTCTTCCGGGGGTAGGCGAGGGCTGGGTTTCACAATCAGGTGTTTAAAATGACGAGGCTGGGACAGGGTCTGTATACCTACAGTCACTTGACAACTTGTTCAGTGCCACATGCCATCCCTGCTTGAGCACATGACTTTGAGGGGCCAATTGGGACCCTCGGCCATCTTATCTGTTGGATTAGTGCAGACAGCCTGAATACCTAACCTACCTGAAACGGCAGTCTTGTGAATGAACACAGAAATACAGTGATCACAGGCATTGGGGAAGATTGGGGAGAATTGGGGAAAATTAAACACTCTATCCTTCAAGTTGAATCTGAAAGCAGTTTTCTGGGAACATTTCGGTGCTAACCCTCTCTGATACACCAGTGCTCTTCAACATGGTATCCCATGACACATCTGGTTGCACAAGATATGACTTCTTACCTTTGAAGCCAAAAATAATGAAAATAAACACACTCGTCCACACACAGTGCACCATCTGAAACGTCATGTTCTGCTGCTCCTGTTTGGTGCGCTTCCGATATGTGTGGCTAGCTTAATTAGCCGTTTAGCATAACAGACGGCAACGCCCGGAAGGAGTCCTGATAACCGGCAGCTGAGCCGAACTTATATCCATTAAATTTATGTTTATTACCTCAGCTGTAAAAGCAGTACAAGCCCTTGTTACACAGGGGTTTTAGTTTGTGTTTGAATACATGTAGATGTAAATATATGGGGCAGCCTCTCTGTAGTTTGCGGTGAAACAGAGGTAACAAAAGACTTTTATTGGCAGTTGTGGAGATTGCTAGGCTGCAAGCCCAAAGCCAAAACAACAAAATATTATTGAATTATATATCCTGGCAACATGAAGCAGCCACATGACAACAAAGCAGTTGATGGAAAGCATATTGGGTTTGTTTTTCTGTTTGTTGTCTGTTTTCCCAGCTCTTCAGTCCTGTCCTCTCCAACAATATATCTTCAGGAGGCGAGGATGATGTTTGCAGTGCGTCTAGTGGAGAGCTCAGGATCCCACAGACTTTGACCTGATATGACAGTGAATCGACTATGATGACAAGGTCTTCGTCGATCCTGTCCCCCAACCTCCTCCTCCAAACCCCGTGTTATACTGACGAGTCATTTGATTTCTCTCCTCATTGCAAACCTAAACATAGCAAGCCAATAACTAAGCCTGCAAATGGCCTACCGGCCTGTCGGAGGCGCTAATGAGGGGCTGTCAGCAAGGTGGCATAGACAACTGACACTCGTCTGCACACCCTGGCATTGAAACAATGCTGGTAATGTTCTGCCTGTGTAGAATGCTGGGATATAAGTGGCGTATGACGCAGCCCGGTCGCCTAGCAATACCATAGTGACATTATACAGTTCTGATCCATATTCAATTTATGAAATGCCACAGATTTATTGGCCTCATCAAGTAATGCAGCTTTGTAAATTAATGCTTATTGTAAATCTATGATCCTGAAAGCCTCGTAAAGGCATATTTGGAAGTGTGACTGTCAAAGTGAGTATACCCCTGTGCAAGGCTGCAGCCTGGAAAATTGTCCCAAGAGTTTTGAAATCACAACGTGTTGCAGATGTCCACACTGGGTGATTTTGCAACCAAGGGTGAAGACATTCACTCCGTTATTGATGTTTGTGGCGTGGCAGTTCTGTAAAACCTGTGAAGAGGAGCTTAACCTGAGGCCCCAAACATAAACTGATCACATGTTATTATAAACAGGCATTTATGATCCCAAACAGTCTAACATTTACATTATTTGAATTTCAAATGGTTTGAAAGGTGAAAAAGTGGTGAGAAATACCACTTGTTGTTTAAAGGGGTCAGCACCTCCCGTCCCTCCATGCGGTGCCGTGAATGTAAACAATGCCCCCTTAACTGTGCATGCTAATGCTCTATGTCAGCTCTTTCTGGGATCAAGTAGCCTGAGTTTATGGGGCGTCCCGGAGTGACTGGTACAGTGCCGAATACATCAGTAAGAGCTGGATGTTTTTACTGAAGTTCAGGTTGCTTTGATTAAGCGGTGCAATCACAAGTCTCACCTGAGACATGAAATTTCACCCTTCTGGTCACCAGCCAGTACATGCTCCCTCTGCCTGCGTAATACAGTCAACTGACCAGATGTTTTTGTGGCGGAGCATTACAAAAATATATTTTGTTAGCGACAAAGCATATACAAAAGCAGGATCTCATAAGGAATTCTGCAATCAAAAGTGCTGGATTTTTTTTGAAACACTTATTTAGCCTACAAGAATCAACACCTATTCAAAACTAACTGCTTGCAAATCAGTGCTTGGGCAGCAGGGGGTGTAGTGATTAAAGACAAGGACTCATAGTTTGAAGGTTGTTCAGTTAAGGTTAGGGTCCTTGGAGAAGCCATATTTAAGGATTCTTGAGTGTGGTGCTTAACCTCATCTGCTTCGGTTAATCAACACCACAGATGGACAGAATTGCAATTTTGGACAGGATTGTCAGCTTTATACCGCATTTTTTTCTGAGGAAATAGAATAAAATGAGATTTCAGGTATCCTGGGCCTACCCTCTATTTATAGGTAATGAGTTATGTAGTGGAGCCATAGCTTGATGGCAGAGGTGGAACGTTCAGATCCAGAAAGTACAAATCCAGACCAAGATTTTGTTTCAACCAACCAGCTGAGTGCTCTGTGAATGTGACACTTTATACTCAACTGGTCGGTTGAAACAAAGTCTTGGTGTGGATTTGTACTTTCTGGACCTGAACTTTCCACCTCTGCTTGATGGATTGGATAGGGTTCTTTTATTTCCTTCTGCATCCATCTGGCCCAGCTGAAGCTACATAAAATGTTACAGAGAGAATGAGCTGTATGTAGCCTGTGGAAAGTTAGATGGAAAAATTGAGCATGAAAAATGAGCAGTTTCTTAAACAGCAAAGTCAGCCGATAAGAGGCATCAAATTCTTGTATATCTTTCGGAAATCAGTTTATTGGTTAGTCAAACAGTGAGTGAATGAATGTCTTTATTCATCGTGGATGATTAACACACATTACTGTGATTTAATGCATTGAGGTACTTTTCCGTAACTGGATTTTTCGCCCTGGAACTCATTGCATGCCACTTGGCTTAAAGGTACAACAGCAAGCCCAGCTCTTCTGTCAGGAACTGCCTGCTCATGGGTCCAAGTCCTCTGGCGCCTGGCCGTGGCCCACGGCCATTAATGAGCCAGCGGAAGCGCAGCTTGCATGGGCGCATTTGTGACGTGCGAACGGCCTCCCCAGCTCCATCGGAGCGCCGCTGCAGTCAGGCCTGCTCTGCATCTGTGCCTCGTAGGTACAAAATATGGTTTTAATTTCCCATCTTGGATCCGCTTCGCAGAGTCAGTGTCTTTTTGGATTTGGTCGGCATCCACTGGATCTGCTGTCAGTGTGTTGGCTGGCAGTCCTGCTTTCCCTCCACTCTGCCTTCATGCACAGCTATTCTGTCTTTTATTTTTTTGAGAGTGGTAAGAGATAATTGGGCTACAAATATTCGAAATGTGACACGTCCGAAATGTATAAATCACAAGCTTAGGGAGACTGAGAAAATGTTCTCAGCCTGGGAAATTCACAGGAGAGACATAAAATATTTTCAGAAACTGTTAATCTGTGCATTAAGAGTGTAAAACCCAGGGAGGGAGTGGGTGTTTCGGGGGAGGGGCTGAATTGGAAGACAAGTCCTCCTGCTCACCTGTAACCAATTACCCTGAGTGTAATGCCAGTTTGCTATGTGTATGTGTTAGTGAGGGATGGCTGTAAGCTATAGCTCGCCTCCCTTTTATGGTTTATGGTTTGGCAGGTTTACATAAGATGGCAGCATGGCAGCTCTGTGGTTAACACTCATACATCCAGCATTGGGAATTTGAGTTCTGCTTATGCTCTGTGTCTCTAAATTTCCTATTATGTGTGAGCTCTGTGATGGACCGGCATCCCATCGAAGTTGTAGTCCCGCCTTGGGCCCTGTACTGGCTGCGATTGACTCCTGGTCCCCTGTGGTCCTCACCCCGATCCGTGGTTAGAAGATGGATGGATAACATGCCCTCGGTGACAGGAAACTATGCAAATTTGTCAACTACCAAGGAAATGAACGATGAAAATTATATAATAAGAAAACTGGTAGCTCACATCACTATTGCCCCATACCTCCAGGGCAGGGTCCTGGGGTCCCACTGAGTGCTGTGTGTGTGGAGTGTGCTCTCTGTGATGTTTTTGTGTGAGAATTCCACAGTGGAGCCAAGGTAAGTGTGGTTTACTTTTAAATTCTGTAGGCATTCTGTCCCGCCAAGAGATACACTGCACACATGCAATAATAACAAATGCCATATTACATCTAATAGGAGCAACAGATAACCTTACCACATCTAATACAACAGTGTCAATATACTACATTCTCCACATGTTTGCGCTGGTTTTTCTCCCACAGTTCAAAAACATGTGGTTAGGGGGATTGCTATCACTAAGTTGCCCGTAGCATTTGTGTGTGGTGGACTGGCATCACATACTGGCTGCTTTCCTGTGCCGGTGACTGTTCATATTGGGACAGGCTCAAGGCTCACAGAAACTCTTTATTGGATAACGAATAATAAATGGATGTATTGGATGGATGAATAATACAATGCAGGGCACAGCATTTGACTGCTCTGTGTCCAATTCTCTAGACGCTTAAATCTCTCTTGTTTATACATTTCCTAAGCCATTGTGCTGAAATATATCTGAAATGTATAAAGACTGATGTTTTTGATCAGCAGGTCTGGCAGCAACAGCCCGGTACCTGCAGCGTATCCCACCAATCCAGGCACTCGCCGCTCCTGCTGCACAATCCTCCACTATTCAGCAGAAAATTACATCATGAGATTCTATTGCGCCACACTTCAAATCCCCATCACAATATTTTCAAGAACATAATGCTATTATGGTTGATGTGACCCCTCTGACCCTAACCCCACACCAATCCTGCCATGTGCATTTGGAGGGATTTATGCCTCTGGCCCTCATGTGGCTGGGCCATGTGTGTCGGAAAGGTGGAGGGCAGGTGCATGTCCGGGGGGGTTTGTATGCCTTGCAGTGTTTTTGTCCTGGTGCTCCCTGTATGCTTTAAACAGGAATTCTTGGTAAATGGAAGATGCAGGGAAAGACAGATATGTGGTGTGCCTCTCTCTCTCTCTCTCTCTCTCTCTCTCTGTCTCGATCTCCGTCCTCTCTGTGGATTTGGACAGCGAGGCCCAGCCTGTTACATGGGGCCGACATGCGAGTGTTTCAGGAACAAGCTGTTCACTGTGACTGAGTCTCCTGCTTCCAGGGAGGGGGTGATGGTGCGGGGGAGGAGTTTGTGTGTGACAGGATCATTCACGGGACGTGAGCCAAGTCCTGTGACGCAAGGCCATGAGCAAGTGTCACGGTAGCACGGGGAACTTTTTTTAATGTGGTGCTAGACCGCCCCATGGGTTTGTGGGTCATGGCAGAGGGTGCAAAGAAGAACAGCAGCTCTATGAGTGGATACATCCTCAATGATCTGTAGACTGTGTTAAAATGTACTTGATAGTCCATATAGTGCCGTGATTGGGGTGCCGATTGTGTCGGTCACCTCACAAATTAACGGAAGTCCCGGGGCCTGTACTACGAAGCGGGCTTACTGGCTTATTGGGGTAACTTGTCGGATTTAAGGTACCACAATTTAAATGGAATTCATATTCCTTCACTTACATTTTGCCCAGGCTACCTTAAATCCAACAAGTTACCCCGATAAGCCAGTAACCCTGTTTCAGCCTTTTTTGCAGCATGAGCTACTCTCACAAAGAAAATGTTTTGCTGGTGGGG
>JAODKF010000009.1:10549677-10568274 GCA_026779585.1 Mormyrus proboscirostris
CATTTCCTCCAGATCTGCCAAGACCTGCCGCAGCCACTCTGCAGGGAACTGAGGAGGCAGTCGGGGGGGGGCATGCTGGGGAAGAGAAGCCTTATCTAGCAGATGATCATATGTGGGCTGCCAGCCAAACCTCATGAGATTCAGGCACCCAGAAGAGGCATCAGAAATGATGGTGTAGCAGACACTAGTGTTACTCACCCTGTCTACCATTCCAGCCTGGGACCCCTGGTGGAGAATATTGAGGGGGGGGGGGGGTTCAATCCACCCGGCCCACATTAATATCTACCTGTATAAATGTATGGTTCCTATTCTGACTCGTCTCCAGTAAAGCTGTCCTGGTTCCTGTCATGCTGCTTTGTTCCCCTTTGAACACGCCCCCAGCCCAGTCAGGTTGACCTCAGCTCCTGTCTGTCTCTGTAATGCTAACAGAGGAAACCCCGCCCCCAATTAACAAGTGCCCCACCCCTGTGCTGACAGAGTCTGTTTGCTGAACAGAATAGTAACAGAATGTTAGAATCTTCCAAACAGCCAAGACAGTAGATGAATACACACCATATCTATTTAGGAAGCTGTTTGCTCTCCCCAGCTTCCACCATCAGATAATGACAATATACGTCAGCACCCCTCCCCCCCTCTCTTTCTTGTAGTCTTAGGTCCTTTGAAGAAGCATGGCTGACTGATCCATACCTCAGTCACGTCAAACTACCATACAACTTGTTTACTTTTGTTTCATATGACCCAGTGCTGTGGTCTGTAATTAACATCATTGTCTCTGTCTGCTTCCGTCCGACATCACACGCAACAGGAGCGAGTGCTGGTGAGGTCACACCGGAGGGGACATAAAAAGACAGTTTCATGCTGGGCATTGTGGGTAGGAGGGCCAACCATCAAATAGCGACATGTGTAAAAACAGATACAGAATTGGGCACTGACTAAAAGCAGAATGCTTCACAATAACAAACCTTTCAGGAATGTCACAAACTGCCATTGTGTCCGTGCAGTTATTTCCGACAGCTTTAGTTCTGTTTAATTCCAAGCTTTCGGCTCCAGACATTTATGCTGAAACACAAGCTCTGTGGCTGAAGTTCAGACTATTTCTTTTGCAAAATACTCATAATTAAGCTCACATGCTTAAAGCTACACTTCAGCCATTATTTTAGTAAAAGCATTATACACAGCCTTATAAAAGACATTTAAATCGACTACCGAAGTGAACTGCAATGGATTTTCAATTAGAAGTTTATTATTTATACACACACACACACACACACACACACACACACATATTTATACATACATATGGAAAGAGATAGATATAGATATAGCAGCACCAGTGGCATTAACGTGACTGCTCGGCAGGAAGAGTGGGAGCTGTATGGGGTAATTTATTGAGTTCCATCACTGGAAACAGTGGTGCCCAGCCATGCAGGACCCAGCCAGGAGGCAGGACTGAACCACATCTGAGGCTATCTCTGCTCCAAAGGGAAACAGAAACAGTGCTGGTCACATGCTCCCAGCCAGCGTCATTAATGTTGCATTTTAGCTTCTACTCACCCATCACATACATAACAACTTGCGTTTTACACCCCAGCTGAATTCCCCATGACCTCTGAGACCCCTGGGGTGACAGCAGCCATCTCTCTGATGGCTCGATGTTTCAGTTCAGATGTTCTGAAAAAAAGGTGAGATTGTCCTGCTGAATAAATGAAGACCAAGAATAGTAGTTTGATTTCAACTTAATTAAATGAACATGTGGTAATAATTAATTACTGAAGGCCTTGAAGGTCATACTATATCCTTACTGAAAAGTCACTCCTATTTAATGCTCATTATCTTTAACGATGCTTTGGGTCTGCTGTATTGGAATGGAGTGTCACATTTGGACTCAGAAAAGTACAGCAGCATAAGAAAAACATGATCCCTCTCTTAAAAAGCAGGCATCATAAATGGCAAATAGAGGAATGTGGGTTCAAGTGAGAAAAGAGGAAACGTCGCTGTATCTATCAGCTCATACTTCAGCAGAATTGATTTCAGATACAATCTGTTTGCATGACTTTGTTAAATGTCAACCTTTCAGCTATTACATTTGAAAACGGTCTAGGTATGAATCACACAGATCCTCCATGACGTCCAAGATGGCGGCGCGGCGGTCGGTCGCAGCGGCTTACGGCTCTCCCTTTGCACTAAGTAGAGAGATGCTCTTAATCTCACCGCACATGTATATAATGTAAATTGTATATGTGTACAGTGACAATAAAAAGCATTCTATTCTATGTTACTCTTTGGATGATGTCATGGACAAAGAGTATCGCCGTGTCCATAAATGTCAGTGCTGGGGTGACAGGTAATGCAACCAGCATTCGGATAATTTTAGCCCAGACACAAAAACAACAGCAGGCAGGGGCGGCGGGGGACCCTCCTGATGTGATGTCAGGCACCATGACAGACAGTCACAGGGATAGGCAGCAGGGCTCCCGTGGTAAGTTGGATTTGAGGAAGAGCTTGCATGCTGAAAGAACATTCTGAAAGGAAAGCTTGTTTCCTCCTGCTTAATTTGCTCATCGTTATGGAGCAAATTCTCATCCTTGCAGTAAAGCTTGTAAAACACCCAATGTGGAACAAGACAGTCCAAGGCAAACAACTAAAGGAAGGGAAGGAGAACATGCCACGATATGTCAAAGTATTCCCTGTCACACAAGCCTCTTCCTTGTTTCATCATCACCTTCGTCATTATTTACAGTCACGCCCCATGCCAGTACGTCCTCAGTCACAGGCACTTTCAAAAGACGCTCCATTTCACTTACCAACCAGTGAAACTGTAGTGCCGTCATCGTTGACGTGACACTAAAGTGCCCGCATCCATTTCACCATTTTCCTTATTTTCCTGTGTTGCTCATTCCCTGGATTTGGGACCAGGGAATTTAGGTGCATTTAAGCAGTGGAACATTGTTTTTTACTGTTCAGTGCCTCTCATCAGCATATAACAGCATTGTTTAACTTGTGGGCATCAAGGCAGAGACCCTTTGTGTGTTTTTCTTACCGAATGACACACCCTTGCATTGAAGTCCAACAAATTCGATCATGTGCCCACTTATTTCATTGGACTCATGCATTTATCTAAAGCAACTTACAATCAAGGGAAGAGTTACGATTCCTGTGTGCTCCATGGCATTTTGTTATCACCGTGCTGTCCTTATTGAGCTAGAAGACCTTTATATTAGCAGCCCACTTTTGCTCCTTTGGTTATGATAAAGTCAAACAGATCACTGTATATGGCAGACAGCTGGATGTCAACTTGCAGCAGACAGATGAACATTTTTAAACAGGTTCTCTTGTTTGTGCCTCTGTACTGCTGCACACTAGTCATTGCTGAGACACAAAATTTGTTTGAGGCATAACTGGCCCAGAAACAGCTCTCTACTATGGGGTGCTGTTTGTAAAAGTACTAAATATTTTTCTACTTGCCACTTTTTTAACATTTAGTGCAATTTTCGGACATTTAGCTAGAAGTAAATGGTGTTGTGGATCATCAGATTTTTTTGCTGTGCAGATCATTTTCAAAATTGTTCATCATATGTAAATATAAATGGTATGTCTATATATAAATATTAAATGTAAATGTTAAATATAAATCTTAAATGTAAATGTAAATATAAATGTTACATATAAATGTTAAATGTAAATGTTAGACTCTAAATGTTGAGAACGTATGCAAATTTCTGGACGGTATGGACGGTAACGACGAAAGCGCGCTAAGTGGTTGCAGATTAGGGCAGAAAGAGGACAGCATGGCGAATTCCGCTCACTTAGACACCATAGAACGTGCAGTTTTGGCAGGTGTTCGCGCTGCCTTACATGGTATTGCTACACAGCTGGGAGCAGCATCATCTACACCTTGCACTGTGACATCGGGAAGTTATGAATGTATTTTGGGGCGGGAGGGGGATCGGTAGTATCGTATAAATTCGCCTTTAATTTTTCCCACCGTGCTTTAGTTAGTGGCGGCAGTTCATAAGATGCTGCTGCGGAACGTTTTGTTCGGAAATGGCGAGAAATCGCTTACAAAACGGCAGGTCCAATCACAGGAACTATGAGGACCATAATCCATTACAGTTATCGGACACTGCTACGCGTCGCTCGTTCGTAAATACTGACGCGCGAACGTGCGATGTTTCATGTAATGTTTTTAGTGATTTTCACATGACAAACAGAAAACTGAAGTAAGCAGCAATAATAATAGAATGAAGGAGAAACATCAATACATTAATATGTCCTCTAGGTGAGCGGGTTTGCATACGTTCTCAATATTTAGAGTTTACATTTTACATTTAACATTTATATTTAATATTTATATTTAACATTTACATTTAACATTTATTTTTATATTTAGCATTTACATTTAATATGTAAATATAGATATCCCATTTTTATTTATAACATTTATACATACCATTTATTTATATAACAATTTTGAAAATAATCTACACAGCAAAAAAATCTGATGATCCACAACACCATTAACTTATAGCTAAATGTTCGAAAATTGCACTTAATTTTGAAATAGTGGCAAGTAGAAAAATGTTTAGTACCTTTACAAACGGGGCCCCATACTCTACAGCGGATAAAACATTTTTATGATTTATTCATAACAGGAAATTAAGTTTTAAAGTGTTAGGGTTTTACTGTCTATGTGCAAGAGGATCAATGACACGCTCCTTCTTCCCCCCCTTCCTCCCTTCCTCTGCCATCCACTGGGAATTCTGGGTAGCACAGCAGAAGGTTGTGTGCGCCTTATAGAGTGTGAGGCAGTGTCCTGGGCCAAGCACATGCTTCTGTGTCTGCAGAGTATCTGAGTGGTCACCTCACTCCACACAAAACCCGCCTACAAAAAGCAAACAGTCTGGCCTGATCCACAAACCTGGGTGATCGATACTCAGCCAGGCCAGGACACGTGTTGATTTTGAGGACTTGCATGGCAAAGTGCATGCTCTCAAAATAGAGATGGGTTTAGTAAACTACAGAGAGAAAGAAAGAACAAAATTCAAGAGATCAGCAGCTGACAGTTGGGGTGAGCCTGAGGTTCACTGTTAGCACGTTTAAAGCTGACCACTGCATGCTTCACCGAATGGAATGCTAGCTTAAAGTAGTGATTCCCAGCCCCGTTTGCAGGGATTCAGTCCACATTATTGCTGCCTCATAGCCCCCAACACACCTATGCCAGGTATTTCTTGTTTGTGATTGGCTGGGGGCTGGGAGGATGCAAAAATATGGACTGTCTGGGGGTCCCCGAGCACTGGGTGGGAAACACTGGTTTAGGGGCTTACTGACAGAGTATGTAATGGTCTAGTATTTAATATCAGATTAGTGCATACATTTCCCACAAGCAATTAGATTGTTTGCTTGGGGGTGTGGGGCGTGTGTGTGATTTTTTTGACTTGCCTCATTTGGAATCAAATAATTGCACTGGGCTAATTAAAAAAATCACAGAGTGATATTACAATAACAGGAGAAAGGACTGTATCAAACCCCAAATGGCTGTAGGCCAGGCATGGGGGGGGAGTTAGGTGGAAGGGTGACCAATCGGGTTGCTGTTGACAAGATCCAGGCAGGCAAGTAGGAAGAACCTTTCAAAATCCCCAAAAACGATACTAAAATAGAAATTTTTTGGGGAGACTTTTCAGCAGTGGTTTCGAGATTATTGAACACAGTTCTTACACTTTCTATTGGCTTGTGGTTAAAGAAGTCAAGCAGTTCACACCAGTGCATTCTTCAAATAGCAAGAAGAGATCAGGTCTCTATGGAGAAGTACAGCTTTCAGAGATGGTTTCCAGTGCTTTCAAGGCCGGGGAGCAGAGCTGCAAGAAGCTGAAGTGAAACAAAAGAGTCTGCTTTCCTTTTCTTTCATCTCTGCCCCTGTTCACCACAAAAAAAAAAAAAACAGACACACACAAACACACCGACCGAGCACATGACAAGGTTTCACCCAATGAGATTTGGAATCAGTTGATGTTCTTCACTCTGGAGCTGAACACCAATTCTGCAGATAAAAAACAAAAAGTTTTTAAAAATCCCCTTCAAGAGGAAGTGAGATTTAGATCTTAAACATCTAAATGATAAGATCAATCGCCTTATTCTTCACACTTTTCCTGCTAGGTTTACAATGAGTTTCCATTTTTCAGTTTCCCCGGATTGAATTTGGTCAGGTGCTCCGACCCATCAGTCCATCCTAAATGAATCAGAGCGTATAAAAAAGGTATGACGTATGTTTCCATATTCCCACTTCTCCATGACCACTTCATGATGCCCTTCAGCAACGCCCAATGAATGTCAAGTCCCGTGTGCCTGATTTTAAGATGCCATCCTAGGAGGCAAACTGAGCCAATGTTGTGATAATGTTTGTGCCAAGAATTACTATAGAATAATAGAATAACTGTTTCACTACTTAGCCATCATCTTGATTAGGGCTTGCGGGGTGGGGGAGGGGTTAGAAAGCCCACACAGCACCATTATTGAGCACGCATCTGAGTGTGCAAAGCTCTTGAAAATTGCCTTCAGATAATTTCACATCTTCTCTCCGTGATTGACCCACCATTGCATGTCTCCATCCTACCTCCAAAGTTCACTGCCTCCTGGAATAGGCTGCCCTGCAGATGAGGCTAAATTTTAAGGCTTGAGCCTTCAACTGAGGCTGTAACAATCAAAGCTCTTCTGCAGTAAACCCTAACCATCTAACCACAGAACTGTGTGAAGTATTGGCTAAACACATATTATGATGATAATAGTGATAAAACAAGCCCTGGGGATGATTTAACCTATTGCAGATCCAAATCCAGGCCAGCCAGAGAAATGTTGAGGAATCGTTGACAAAGGAGGCGCTTGTTTCTACATGAAGCGTTCAGCAAAGTTGAGGTCTGCATGAAACGGTCCAAGGAGTACCCCCCTTTCTCTCCGTCCGAGGTCCTGACCAGTAACTGTGCCAATGCGGACAGAAAACAAACAGAAAGCCGTGGACTCCCGCTGAAGCATCTTCCGAAACTGCTCCCTGTGCCGTAAGGGGCGCAGGCTAACCAGGGGAGGGGGGAGCGGGAACGTGCTCAGTGTTGAGCCACCAGGGTCTGAGGGGAATGGGGGGCTCTGTGCCAATAGCTGGGGTTCCTGATACAGTGCCCAGAGAAACCTTTCATCCTGGCAGCATTTCATACAGCTTCCTTTTTTTAAGGCGCATTTTGGACTCCCTTATCGGCAGTCCGCCGCAAAGGCCGCAAATCATAAAGAGATAGTTTAAGAAACTAATTTGTTTGTTGCTTTGTTCTGGTGTCTTGGGGCAGAATGGTAGCAATTACATTTATGCGTCCCCTGTTTTCTGATTTTTCTGCCTCACCAGGATGAGCCATGCTGCCTGGACGGCTGCGCTCGCTCGGCCTGTGTGCGACAGCTAAAAAGGTCCACTTGGACATGTGCCAGCTTCATTCGTCTCAGCTGTCAATATTTATGTAGTGACCTCGGATGGGGTAGTCCACGTTATATAAAGCAATGGGGTGACGTGATTCATGTGTAGGGGTTATATTCAAATGCATTGTGTTAGGATAATTTATACAGAACTGAGTACGAGAAGGCCAATATCTGGCACGGCTCAACCAGCCAAGGACACACATTTTAATAAGATGCTGAATTTGCTCTCTAAAGAAGCAACCTCAAAATAACTGAGGGACAGGATGGGAAAATCCATTTTGTTATCATGTGAATAGATTTTTTTTCAGTTTTTTGAGCAGAAAGCGGACCCAAACTCTGGGCCCACAAGGTCATCACCAATTTGTGGACAAAATCAGTCAGTGGTGCCATGACTACGGTTCAATCCACTCTCTCATACAGGTTTTCTTGCGAAACTCACAGTTTTGTATAGTTGAAAACCCGTGGTTTCCATGGTGGGTGACACAAGCAGAATCCATTGGCCAAAAATACGAGGAAAAACGGATCTTGGGTAGCAATGCTGGTTCCGAACTGAGGTATATTTGGGTGCAGTGTACCATCCATCTTTCATAACCACTTGTGCAGCACAGGCTCATAGTGAGACTGCGTGCTATTCCAGGAATACGAAACTGAGAATGGAATGCCAGCACCTGTCACAGAGCGTGCACTAACACACACTTACGCTATGCACAATTTAGAGACACCAATTTCCCTAACTGCATGTTCTGGATCACTACAGCATGCCCCACTGAACCAGGGTGCTGTCCTGCTTCTTTTCCTTTTTTGTTCTAATAATGTTTTTTTTTTTTGTTGCTTACAATCTTCTAGAACTGTTCCCTTGTATATATTTTGTTTGCTGCAGGTTTACTTAACGAAGGTTCTTTCTCTTTCTGTTTTGTAGTTGGTGTGAAGGAACTGGGAAATAAAGCAAACTGATCAATATGGGTAGAGAAAAAGAGGAAAGTAGAGGAAGGGAACTGTATCCACATGCAAGATTTTATGCCTCTTTTTTAACCAAAGCTTGGTGTTTGGGAGAAGGTGGTCAGACAGAGGAACTGCAGTACACCAAGAGCTGAGCTGGTCTGCTCCACTTCCCCCTCGAGCACACGCGTACATCTGCAGCGTGTTGCGTGCACGAAGAGTGGCGCTCGACATACGTGCATGTGTGTACTTCCCTGTTCTTGTTGTACTTTTCCTATGCCCTGCCAGGATGTGGTTACTTAAAGGAGTTGCTTACCGTAAGCTGTGAAGTTTCTGTGTATGTGTGTGTGTTTGTGTGTGGGGTCGGGGTGGGGGTTAATGAAACTTGCATTAAGAGCCTTTTCAAAAATGATACCATTGACACCCACTGCTGCTCTCAGGGGAGCCGGCAAACACAAAGCCTCACCTGTCACCTGGTCACTGTGTGATGCATGATGGGAGTGGCCAGGTGCAACTCCTCCACTAAACCCGGTGAAATTCCTAACTAAATGCCTGTTTGATACACCTACACAGCAGTGCCTAACACCCTCTCCCCGCTGTCTTTACAAAAAAAGAAAATAAAAAGAAGTAAGTCATCTTCCAGTCCTGCAACCAGTCACGTTTGCACCGAACAATCTATGTTAAAAATGTGTAAAATGTCTTTTCAGAGAAGTGCACTGGCTTCACGCTTCTGCTGAACTGTAATCAAGTAACTGAGCCCGTTCTGTGCGAGCCAGAGGTAGTTGGCTCAGAATCAAGTGGTTGCTTGGCGCTTGGTCATTGCCGTTTCAGCGTGAGGCTTAAATCTTTCTGTGTTTCCGATTTTGGCTACCCAGAAATCCACTACTGGTGTGCCATGCATCTCATTTTAGGTTTGTTGTGGTTGTCTTGTTTTTGTATTTCAGTCCTATTTCTTGTTGCCCCAATGCTTTGTCCATCAGCTTGCATCTGATGCAAATCCTCTCGGAGCTTCCCATTCATTCGGCAGCTCCTACTGGTTACTGCCCAATCGTCTCAGTGTTCACCTGCTTTGGACATGGTATTGTTCACAATTGTGTTTTAACAAAGTGCTTTGAGTTTTGATGGTGGTACTTGTTACACATTCATTAAACAGTTTTGTTTCATTGGATATAATATTTAATCAACCAGAAGTAAATGTAAAATGAAAATGAAGCTCATAAAAATACTCAATTAATGAATTATTTCAGGCTTTGTGGACTAGTGTGTGTGTCCCTCTCCAGGAGTTGTTCTGTGATGTCACTCACTTTGGGCAATTCTGGGATTATTCCTTGCAATGCCACTTCTCGAGTGGTCCTTTGCCTGCATGCCCCAGATGTTTAGATAAAGGTAGGGTAGTTTATTTTTCTCCCTGGAGAAAATCTGGTTAGGCCAGTTCGGTGAGTCAACCGATCTGGTGTCACCCTGAGTCCTTTCCTTTCTATATGCCGTGAGTGCTCATAAAACGTGCTCTTTTCTGTCGCTCTGATGCTTGCAGAATGATGTGTGCAGTAAAACGGTCGTGACAAGAAGAGGCACATTAGAAATGTGTCACCAAGTGAAAGGTGAGGACAAATACTGCAGGCGCCGGTGTCAGGCCAGCAAGTGACAAATGTGTGTGTTTCGAAGACAAAAGAATCACGCTTGCGACAAAAACACGCTAATCGTCAGAGCGTGCCTACCTCCAGAACTTGGGTGTGGGCTTAGGTATTGATTCTGCTCATTGAAGCTGCTGTCCATGCTGACTCCACCGTTCCTGTCCACTCCGTATGGACTGACCCAGACACACAATTTTCCTAACCGTACATCTCCGGCTGAGACACTGCGAAAAATTTTCCCCTGTTATCCAACGAAAGAAGATACAGGCAGTTCCCTCAGAGCAGGTTTAATGTTCCATTAACTGAAAGGGCTGCCGACAACCAGCATGCTGATAAGAATACAATAACCATTTCACTGCACATTCCTGCACAAATGACATCAAGCTAACACCCAGAATGTGAGATGTTTCATGTAAACATTAAAAAGCCCTGCAAGGTTCCCTTCCTCCATTCTATGGTGATTTTCTTCAAACTGCGCAAAATATAAAAATGAAATAATTATGCTATCTTCTTTCACAATGGTAACATGCTATAAATATAAGACACTAGAGTGAGAGCAAGCAATGGCAAGAAAAACCATGGCCCTGCAGATTAAATATTGCTCTTGGCTCTGCCAAGAGCTCTAAAAGGGTGCTGTATAATCGTATTCCCTGAGAAAATGGGGCTTGCTCCCTTCCCTGCTTCCCATTTCCTTCCATGACCAGTCCTCCATTGCTGTTGTGTAAACTCCTGCTGTGCTACAGCGGCACCCTGAAAAAAAATCCCGTTGTGGTGAGGTCTTTCTGCTTAGCAATGCTTCTTGGAGTTCCTCCTCTCAGTAAAGGACACCTGTGAGTCCTTGGCTTCCTGGGACACAGACACCTGTGCACTTAGGCCTGTGGATTTCATTCCATCCCGCCCTGGATTTCAGTCATAATCTGATTATAATTCCTGTCAATGCACAATTCCAGTGCCAACTTGGTGAGGAAGAAGGTAAGCATACGCCTTCTCTGCACATTGAAACACGTTTTCATTCACTGGATATGCAAGCCAAGAGCGACATACCCACTATGGATGCCTACTACACCTCTCTGCAGAGTGAGGAGAAGTGCAGGAGCCCAATCTAAAGCTTTTTAAAGCCAGCTAAAAAAACACAGGCTTATTAAAAGTCTGTAGGCCCCCATCCCACTGCGGCACAGTAGAAATCAACCCACGGTCCTCATTGCAGGCTGCAGCTTAGGGATCCCTGATATTTTAACATGCATCTCCAAAGTAATCTTGCCTTACTATGGCATATCAGACAGATTCATCTTTCACGCATTCCATTCATCTTATACCTTCAGTTCTCCTTTAATATCCCTTTGGCTTTTGCTTTCAAAGTAATCTATTTCCACCACAGTAATAAGCTCACTGCGCTCATATTCAGTATTTTTAATGTAAGTAAAACAAGTGAAACAAAGTAAAACAAGACCACCACAACAAAAAGTTGTAAAGAACTCCCCAGGTAACAAGGAATGTTCCTAGAACTTTAGCAAATGTTATCTGAAGGTCTTCTCTAAGTCGGCAGAGAACGTTCTTATTGTAATGTTAGTGTTATTTCCACGTGCTACGTTTCAACTCAGGTTTTGTCAATGTCATCACAATGGCATTATGACCTGAACATCCTTTTAACGGAATTAATGTAGGAAAATATTGCATTATAATAAAATATTATTTTATAAAGGTGCTATATGTGTGTTCTGCAGGCATGCCACCCTTGAACCCATGACTTTTGAGGTGTAACATGATAGTATTACTCGCTGCTTTACTGTGTCCTTCATTTGTCTTCATATTATTATTCATAGTTATAGTAGTAGTTGTATTGGGATGATGTTCTGGGAACGTCAGGAAAGTTGGACACTCTGAACATTTCCATATCTTTGTCGTAACATTCAGTAAACGTTCCTGGAACAAGAAATTGTGAGCGGGGACAGGATAACACTCAGTCAATACACAGAAAATCTGTTACATGTCAAGGCCACTAGAGAGTGCCATCATTAATGGTGCCAAGTGCTAGTCCTTGTGGAGCTAAATAACGCAAGCGCTCAGATGTCCTGCATGGACTCTTAACTGCTGTATTTAGACAGTGAATCACCTCATCTGGTTCCAGGTGTCAAGTTCTGATTAAATGTTTGCCTTTTAAAACGTGCAGGACCCTGGACCTCAATGAGCAGAGCTGAGCTGGGTTAATACGATTGTAAATGATTTAATTGTGATGTGAAGCACACGGTAAAAAACCCCTGGGACTGTGGTATGAAAAAAGCAAGTCATTGTGATAAGCTGATTCATATAGAGCTGTAAAAAATATCTATTTCAGTTCAACAGTGTTAAGCTTCTGAGATAGCAATAGGTTGGACACCAGGTCCAATCAGCAAGTCCGAACTGATCATATGAGCCATGTTCTGAAGTTGAGTGTGAGATAACGGAAAAACCCAGGAAAATTGACGCAGACAGTACGGGCACAGCTGACGTCAGCACTCTGAAGTGATCAATATGCAAAGATAGCTTGTCTCTTTGTCACTTTGGCCCAACGTTTTATTAAACAGCAGTGAGAGACCTGATTGGCTCCCTTCTGATCACAAGATTCTAACCTTGGTTATGTCTTAAAGAAGGGGAGAGATATGGAAACATAGACAGCAAGGTTACTCAAAGGTCACCCTGGCTTGAAAAAAGGGTCGCAAGGCCCGACATTTAGAATACAGGAAGCAGGAAGGGATATTATCATTGATATTCGCAACACAAATGCAAACATACACACTTTTTTAAGCCTTCTTGGTTATTCTGATCTGTAATAGAGATCATGATTGTTGTCATAGTTGTCATAGTTTTCATACCACCACTGCAGTAGCTTTTAAAGGAAGTCTTTAGTGCATCAGTCTTTCTGGTGAAGTTAAAGCAAAGCATGACGCTGAATTTCTGAGATGGTGACCAGAAGTATAGTATACCCAAAGCCGCAGTCATCTAAATATACGCTTCCAGCTGACTGCTTCCACACACGGATATCAACTTTCGCCACCTAGTCTTTGCTGTTTTGTGCAGATTGGTGAATTAAGGTGAATTCATTTGGTGAATTCCAGTTTTATGTGGAAAATGAGATTGTAATTGGTAAGAAGGTTATGAATCTGTCTTTTCGTGCAGGGTTTTCTGCATGTGAGCGTGCACATAGACAAAGAGAAACATAAGCACGTATAAAACAAATACACAGACAAAAAACAAAAGATGCATTTATGTAAAACAAACAGCAGCTTGATGGTACTTTAAAGCTGCCTGTGTGCGTGTGAGTGTGCTGCTATGAGTAGGACAGTCTGTGCACCTGTGCTTCATGGGATAGATGACCTTTGATGGATAGATATTTACTGATGCTCTTCCTAGCTTGTCAGGGTAGAATTTGCCAACTGACTGAAACCTCATTGCGTTGGCTGAGGAATATCAGCAATAATTCAACAGTGTCTGCGGCCATGATGACAGAATAAGTGGCCCCGGCGCATCGTCGCTTCTCAACACGTCCTATTTCCCTTTCAACAAACCCGAGTTTCTGTCCTAAATGTGTGTGTTTAAAAAAATCACTGAAAATTTCTTTAAAATGCATAGCTATATATAGACAATTTAAAATGCTTCAAAGTTCAAAGTTGACATAATATGACCACACCATGTTTGCCAAGTAAACTGTCACTCCTTTTTATCCAGCTTTGATGATGTCCTGCCTTTTTACTGTCCAATATAGATCAAGCTGATCATATGAGATGGTGTTGCAACACAGTACTACACATCTGCAGCCTGCAGGAAGACCATTAAAACTCGATATTTATCCTGCCGTTGGAGACTGGAACTGGCATAGAAAAGCTTGTTCTCTTTCTTCAGCCCCCAGGGTGAATCATAACTTTATTACATAAACTCATCAAATAGGTGGAGAAAAGTACGCTGTGAATCACGCAGCGTGACGCGACCAGTCCCCACTTTGCCAGCTAAACAGAAGGGCACTGCATTATACCTGAATTTTAACTGCTGACCTTTGCCCTCTGGATGGTTCGGTGACCCTGGCTGAAGGTCACTGATAATATTTCTGGTTTTTTGGTAAACATGCTAAGCCAAATGGGTTAAACATTAGCTAGGCAGATTAGTACAAGCCATAACTCAGCAACCAACCTTTTGCACGAGTCGATTCAGATGCTGGTTTCCTATTCCTTCAGCAGGGTCTATATTTATGATGCCATTCTGTCATTTGTCCACCCTGTGCTATCACTCATTTGTGTCACTTGACAGTGTCTTGGGTAAAATTTTTTGGTATAGCCCGTAGGTCTTCTGAAATAACGGTGTATCACGTGGGTGTAGGATAGGGAGATTGGTGGAAATGTCTATTATGCTGATACCCATTGGTGCAGAGAAGGACCCCAAGGGTGGGAGAAACCCTTGGCTCTACTTCATTACCAACTTTCCAAAGTTCAGAGTGACCTCTGCCAAAGTCAACATTCACCTGTGTCCCTTACTGATGACCTCACTCACATTCGCCCTGAGCTCAATATGAAGCAAGCTGCCTGAGACATTTGTTCACGCGTCAGAACAAGGGAGAACGCTCGGGTCAAAGGGACACCTCTATCAAGTTTTATTGTTTTTCTAATTTTATTTCATTTCTGAGGTCACTTATACTGCAGCTTGCCGAGTTGTTCTGTCACCACGTGAGTTCCAGCGCACAGTTGAATTTGGGTTTGCTCCCTCCTGGGAGGTGCACTCAGAACAGGCAGCCATAATGTGGGTCAGTTGTGATTACTGCACTTCCCAACACAGTTGCCCCCAAAGCACTTAACAATGATTTTGCAAGAGCATTACAAATTGATTAAAGCCAAATTAAGAACTCCTTCATGAACAGAAATAACAGTTGTTATTGTTAAAACATATCAAGAGTCAGTGTAGAAAAAAAGCCAGTAGGTGACAGAGGAGTACAGAGGAAATTCTCTGAGGGTATCTAAATGAGGGTAAACAGTCTCGGGGTCCAAAGGTCAAATGGCTGCCCCCCCACGCCCCCGAATCTTATGCTGTCCGAATGGTGAATTCATTCAGACATGTTCACAGACTGTCAGGAGAAACTTAGATGAATAACAGAAACAACAAATAACAACAAATCGCTAGATTTAATTTATCCTGAATAATAATGTGTTTGTGGGTTAATTTACCCCTTCAATGGTCCCTGTCCTGTGTTATTCTCTGCCTTACACCTGTAGCTTTCCGGGATAGACTCCAGACCCCTGCAACCCTGCATAGGGCAAGTGGGTACAGAAAATGGATGGATGGATGGATGGATGGATGGATGGATGGATTGCATAATAAACTGGAATTTCAGGTAATTCAGATGAACCATAGATTTCACTTCATATATGTGGCTTGATGCTGTTCTGCTGTTTCCTTTTCTGGGTGATTCATGCAGGGAACAGGAGCTTGCTTTGAAATGTGTGTGAGAAAATTCAGTAGCATTACAGGCTGACATTAGCTTTTGCACCACAGAACTGGTCTCATGGTAATCTTAATATGCTTTAGAGGGAGCTGATGTACAAACAGTGCCCGGTTAATGATTAAATTGAAATTTTCCAAAGGCTGTCTTCATTTTACACCGACCTTCTCGTACCCCTTTTTCAGTTTCCACCAGTATGCCAGTTTTGGTGTTCAAAGAATATTCCATTAAACTGCCTAATTTACCCTCCTCCCTGCAGGGAAAATGTCCAAGGCAGAGACAGCTGTAATTTTACCTTTTCCAGTGTAACTTTAGTGCTGTTAAATGACTGAGTTTATTGTAAATGCTTTTTTTCCACTCAGTGGGCCTACAGTACATCTGCCCCATTTGTGCTTTTGCACATTCTATGTGGCTCTGCTTTACAGAAACCCTCAAGCTGAACCGCTGCCCAGAACGACAGCCAGGGCTGCTTGTGGCATGTTTCACGCTGTCGTATGTGACAGAAATCCGTAACTTGGCCGGACACAGCCAGTGACAACACGTGGCAGGACCCCCAGCGGCGCTCTCTCAGTGGATGCTGAACGAGATGGTATCCGGGACACTAGCCTGTAGGCAGACGACATGCTGGTAGAGTAACCTTAACAGCAGAACAAGAGGTTTGACTGAGGGACAGCCCATATCTCTGTGTGTGAGGCATTCATATAGCCCCCTGTTATGGGGACAGAGGCTAAGCATTAATGCAACATGGAAAAGGATTGCAACAAAATGCAAGTAAAACAGGGTGGTAACTATTTCTCCATAGTTTTTATATTCATGCCTGCGCATAAAGGCCCAGACAGTTTTTAGATTAGATTAACTATTAAATTCATGAGTGTCACTAGAGATTTATGAAAAAGCAAGATAAATCTTTACTGGGGGCCTGATTTTACTGAAAATTTCAACTAATTAGTGTACATTGGGGGATGATAATGAACATTTTAGGTGGGCTACAGCCAGACCGATGCCCCTGATTATATTAAACAGACACACTGTTGCATTATTGAGCAAGGAATCAAACTACTACAGTAAAAGATTCAGCTGTATAAACAGATAAAAACCTAAACAGTACTGTGCAAAAGATTAAGGCAGTCAAAGAAAATGATGTTCAAATGATTTTTATGTTGGAGGAAAACTGTGATATTGTGTCTGTCAAAGTGTGTCAGCTTAGTCATTTCAAAACCTCTCCTAAAGTTACCCCAGTATTTGCAGCAACACAACAATGTATTTTTTTAACTTGACCTCATATGGCAAATAGTACTTCATTGATTTACCTAATAAATTAAGTTTATTAATTAACTGAATTGTTGGAAAAATTTGACAAATAAATATATTGACTGAGGTGCCCATAAGGAGAAGTTTGAGGACCAAAGCGGTGTTCTTCTAGCAATGCAACAAGACATCAGTAAGTTCTTGCAGAACATTAGAAATTCTTATTAGTTTTAATTGTGTTACTGTTGATTAGCATTTGTTCCAGTGTTAAATTGTGTTTTTTTTTTCTGAGCATATATGCGCATACGACCCAGATAAATGGCCTTAAACATTGTCATTGACTGCCAAAAAGTTTTGCACGGTATTGTATATTTCGTAAATTAAAGAAAAGCCCTTTTCCATGCCAGCTCTTCTTTGTGCCAATGGTTTTAGTATCCAGAGCATTTCTTTACCCATGGCAGTCCATCAGCTGACCCACACCCGTGTCCACAGTGCACTCGATTCAGACTTTGAATTTTGTCTGGTTTCTCTCACATGTAAGTGTGAGCAGGAGTGGTCAAGACGAAGAGCAAACGGCAATGAAGTATGATGTCAGACATCAGAGGGGTAACGGCACTGTGCTGGGATTCACGCTACACTGATCCTGCGAGCAGGAACCCAATCCATCATTTTTAACCCAATGGTGTTTCCTCGCCCAAGTGTATGACAATTGGTTACAAGCATTCTGAATGTTCAAAGGTGAGACTGAATAAGATGTAAACAGGAATTGAAGCATAAGGGAAAGAAGGAGGAGAGAGCAGGCGTAATAAGAATAATCACCAACGGGCGGAGTGGCGAGGGAACGTAGAAATGACGTAGGTTGAAGCGGGTCATCTGGATTTGGATGGATGCAAACTGGACATTCACCTACGGGATGTAACATCAAATGTAATATTTAGCATACATCCAAGAGAACAAGCCTGAAAAAACATTTTTTTTTTCTTTGTCAAATCTGGCACACACACAAGACACACACCGACATGGATCTGGCAAAGGCACAATAAAAATTATTTTTGAAAATGCTTTAACAAGAGCACTGCTGCAGTCCTGAAGGTACAATTATACAGAACACCAGTGCACTGAGACCAGCTCCATATTCACACCATAGTCTCTGCTGTTGGAAATTTCAGTAACTTCTATTTTTTTCAAATTGGACGAAACGTCTGCTAATTTTAAAAAATGGTAAGAGTAAACTTTCTCTCCAGTCCCACAAACACCAGCCAAAACCTTTCTCCTGTTGTAACTTTCCCAGCTTATTATACGTTTCTTACACATGAGAACAGAACCTTACTGAAGATATCCAGTTCCTTTCTGGTGTTTAATCATAAACAAAGAGATTCCTCAGGAACTAAATCAGTGGTATTGGAGATCCTCTCAAAAACTGAAAAAAAACAATATGATTTTGAGGGGTCTTCGATGTTTCATCCCAAAGTGCTGCACAGACCAAAATGAATCATTTTACTAAACACATAAACACAGTCATCTTGGTCAGTCAGGTCCTCCACACTAAGCAGCCCTCTCTGCTCTCTGAGAGTGAGGACGGTGAGAGCAGCATGAGAGCGCTGATAGAGCCCAGAGCAAAGTGGATCATTATCTCCGGCGCTTTCTAGAGCTTTGGGGGGTGTCTTCAGTGTGAGGCAACATTATCATGCGCTAAGTGGCCTACTAGCCGCATCCCGTCCACATATCTGTGCCGTGACCTTAGCGCCTGTCATGGAGAGAAGTACTAACTGCCCCCCCGCATGTGTAGGATACAAGTGTGTGTGTGTGTGTGTGTGTGTGTGTGGGGGGGGGGGGCGGGGGGGGGGCAGGGGGAGTAAT
>JAODKF010000009.1:10575040-10586436 GCA_026779585.1 Mormyrus proboscirostris
CCTTAAAGGCTGTAAATAGCATATTGCAGAACAGCATTTCCAGTCATTATGGCCACTTTCTGCGCCGGCTGCAGCCGCTGCTCTGTCTACAGCTCGGTGATTATGAAATCCCAGCAGGTCTGCAGACCCCCTGGCCCGTTCTCACTGTCCTGTGCTTGAGACATCGCTTTCCAGCCCCAAAATTCCCAGAATACAAAATTCCCAGTGTCCGGGCTGCGAGTACTCTAATGCCCAGCTCTACATGGGTGACCTTACCGGGCCCTATTGTATGAAGATTCACTATTCAGACGAACAGCTGATCTAACGAGTACAACTTATAACTTGGATCTTTTTAGGTGTTAATGACAACAAACATTTGCAAAACTGCATTTATATTTGTACATTACCTATAAGATTATTATATTTACATTTAATTCTGCTGCTCCTCTGCATCAAAAGGAGTCAGTTGAGGTGGTTGGGGATTCTATGTAGGATGCCTCCTGGACAGTTCCCTGGGAAGGTGTTTTGGGCGTGTCCAACCGGGAGGAGGCTCCGGGGCAGACCCAGGACACACTGAAGTGATTATATCTCTTGGCTGGCCTGGGAACGCCTTGGTATTCCCCCAGAGGAACTGGTGAGAAGGAGGTCTGGGCATCCATGTTTAGACTGCTGCACCTGCAACCACAAATTGGATGGATGGCATTTAATTCTGATTTTATCAAAGCCACTTACAGTAAAGGGAAGGGTGGCAGTCTTTTCCATGTGTGCTCCCTTAGATTTGAACCCACAACCCTTCCCTTGTTGAGTTAAAGGTATCATGTGTCCATATATCATCCTACATTCTCAATCTTTGTCGCTGCTATTTCTCTATTTTATTGTGCTGATTTCCCGGATTCCTCGTCATAGTTTATCCCATTATTTTCATTATTTCATTAAACACTATTTTCAGTTTAACATTCAGTAAAATTTTTAATGCTAAGTGCAGGTGGCCAATAATTAGTGTACCTGTGAATTAACTGTAGTTTAAAATGATGTCAGGTTGAGAAAGCTTATTTGGTGTCCGGCTCCCTTGACACCCTGCCTGCTGGCTGTCAGCTTCACAGGGTCCTGGGGTTGGCGTGTAAGAGGTGTGTCCCCAGATCATGACTGAACGGAAGGTGAGCTAGCTTTGATTCTTCACTCTGATAATAAAAAACACAGACCGGACACACAAAATTCAACTTGGTCATTTCCTAACGATATTGTGCCACTCCCATTACGTGCCCCCCCCCCAGGTGTGACCATCGATGCATGCCGACGTACAGAGACAGAACTGCTCCCCCATGCCCTCTCTCTGTGCAGAGCACACTGACCTCTGACCTCTTGTCGCTTCCTCTGACATACAGCAGAAACATCCTCTTCTGCAGTCCATTAAAATAGCGCATAAATTATTCAATTTTTTCCCCCTAATGGAAGGCATTAGAGGATTGGTGAGATTAGAAATTTATTTTTGGTATTTTTCACTATCTGGACACGCTGTAAATCAAAATGTCCCCCTCACCAGTTCTTAAGCCAAAGCGACGTCACGATCACTCGACGGAGGAGACTCCATGGCTGAGACGAAGCACAGGCCACGCTGTAATTTTAGTCGCCCGTCTGCTCTTTGTGCTGACACTGACTCCATTCCAGTGCTCGGGTCAGGGATTGGAGGAGGGCGTTTTGGGAATCTGAATCGAAGTTCAAACGGTGATTGCAAAAATGGAAGGAGGTAGCCCGGATGCCAAGCGGAGTGCTGGTGGACAGTAAACGCTGTGCTTGAAAGTGCGTGGCCTTGGTTACGGTGGATCTAAACAAACCGGGGAGGGACGCCCAGGTCCCTTCGGAGCGATGTTCTCGCCGATGCCGCCTCTGAGCCAGGGCGAGACGAAAGCTGCGCTTGTGGCCAGCTGAAGATTAGTACCGATCCACTGCAGCTGCCCTGGCCGGCCCTCACAGAAAGGGATCCCCCAGGAGAGTTTAAAGCTAGCAGGGTGCTTCACCGCCCCGGCTAGAAGTGCCCCCTGAGGTGGTAGAAATAGGGCAGTTTTAATGCGATGACAAGAACTTCTTCTACAGAATCTTCAGAATCGGCTCCCACCACACAGAGGTCCAGGCCACAGCACAGTTATTTTGGGTGAGAATGGGGTACCTGTGCTTCAGCATCAAGCCCAGCATGTGATGACAATCCAATTTGGGGGAAGGTATCAGGTAACAGTCACTGAAATGGACCGTAAGTGAAGGGCATGCAGAAAGGAGAAGCAGAATTAGCTGCTGGGTGGTCTGGGTCCATGTGATCCTGCCGGTACTGTGGTGCATGAATGTTTACGTCAAGGCGAACCATTGGCCATCTCTACAGATCCAAGTTCTTTTGGATTGATATGTGAGCGGGAAACTGGCTTAGGACCCCAACAGGGACGGAGGTCACAGTGCAGACAACCCTCATCCTAGTTTTTCAGCGATCCTAGGGAAAATAAAATGAGCAAGACCAAAGGTTGTAGAGACAGAAGGTGCTATTGTTCATGTTTCAGAGGGACCTCTGTTGTTTTGGGCACGGTCCTTGAAAATATATGGCTGAAAAGTGGGTGGAAGTGTCAAGCTATCAACTGAAATTACAGGCATTCTGGATAACAGCCTGCTAAGCAACTGGAAAATAATAAAACTAGTCTAAAAATAGAAGTTTAAAAAGGCCTGGTGTGTCTAGCCAATGCCCCCTTTATCAAAGTGCCGCTGTTTCACTTTTGAGACATTGTGTTTCCTCTTCAATGGATTGTTTCCAGTAAGAGTTCCACAACAGGCACTAAAATCGGCTCTCAGCACACGCCAAGTGCTCACTGGGCTGCGCCTGATCAGTAGACCTCAGATCAATGCAGGTCATATGACGATGAAATGGGGGATTCACGTGTTGCCGGAGCAGTAGGGAGCCCACATGGAGCCAATGATTTGCAGATGGCAGCTCTCCACACATAGGAGGCAGATGGTGGGAAAGTGAGAAGGAGGGTAGCTGGCAGGAGGGGTCGGAGCATGTGGATAGGTTAATGTATTTGTTTCTCACCAATCATGCATGTTTGGGGGCCTTAAAAACAAACAGGCAATAACTCAGGGAACCAAATGAGCTCAGAAACCACTGTACCTCAAAACAGAAGGCTGAAATCCATCTGTTTATGCTGCATATAAATAAAGGCAGCAATGCTACCATTGTCTTCAACTCTTGTGGTCAGTTATCACTGAAACAGCTGTTTACACAAAGCTCGGACCCACTAAACACAGCTATATTATTCTGACCTAAGCAGCATACTTTGCTGACATCGCTGTGAGAGATGACATTTAAAAACTGCATCACACTGATATGTTTTATGTCAGGCTACAGGGAAAAACAGGGAAACACAGTTATAAAATGCCACTCTTTTTGAACCACGACACCCTTGTCCTGGCCCTGGGTGTTCTGGCGCCCTAGGCGAGATTCTGGTAAGTGCCCCTCTCTCCCATAGCAGCAGAAAACAAATTGTCAGTTCATTTTTACTAAAAACATTTCAGTAGCACAACGTATCTGGCTGCAAACTAGCTTGTGGCTGTTTCACAAGAAAAGTATGGATATATTAAAATAAAGGCAAATAACTAATGTGATGGAATGGAATCAGAGGTATTTCACAAGCGGTGCCCTAGGCAAACGCCTATATCAACTATAGGGTGAGTCGACCATACCTGCACTGGTTTTGACAGCAGGCCAGCTGAAGACTATCCATCCATCCATCCATCCATCCATCCATCCATTCATCCATCCATCCATCCATCCATTTTGTGTAACTGCTTGCCCTATTCTGGCTTGTGGGGGGTCCAGAGCCTATCCTGCAGGCTGCAGACACAAGGCAGTGAGGGCCAACCCAGCTGAAAAAATCTGACAAAAATCGCCTAGGGCACCATTTGTTTAAAGGGTGCAAAAGAGCATGTGAAAAACACCAGGAGAAATACCTCTGGTATTGAACAATTTCCTCCGTGATTAATAAAGTCTTCTGATTCTAAAGACTACCGCAGCGAAAAGTGTAAACGTTTCAGATAAATGCTGAAATGTAAGCTTTCAGTTGTGTGTTTAATCCCCAGACAGGGAGAAAAATAAAAGTTGAATGGTACATTAATCGTGACGAGTCGTGCAGTCCCAGGATCTTATCAGGCGAGCCGATATACAGGGAAGTGTGTCTTTTTATCAGCCGGATGATTAGCTATTTCACTGTGAACTTGCACATGGGCAAAACAATGACAGGCATAAATTGCAGTTGTCACGTAACCATATTTTCTGAATTCTGAGTCAAGCATGGAATGTGCATCCCCGAAACCCCAGATCATTTCTTGGGGTGTGTGGGGCTGCTGTAGAAATCTCTCATCTCTGTCCGTCCACATGGTGCGGCAAGCAGAAAGGGGGCATAGTGGTTCAGGAGTTGGAATCAGAATGTTGCTTGTCCTATTTATTCCACAGAGCAAAGAACTTAACTTGAATATCTCCAGTAAGTGCAGGTCTATATAAGGGGACAAAACATCATTTAAGCAACTAGACTGTAAATGTAATGTACAAAAATTTTATGACTGAGGGTGAAACCTGGCCCCTGCTTATTTTTAGATTATGAACAGTGATCATATAAAAAAAAAAACGAGTTTTTTTTTTTTTATCAAGTCTGAACTTCTACCCTTGCTAATTAAGTTAATATGAATCTGATATATGTCTGTGGAAATTTGTAGGTTTTTCCTGGATCAAAAACAGTCACCTCCACACACACGACAAAGGCTAGACACCACAGGCCATAGTGTGTGATGCTTAGCCCAGGCTGCTGGGACTGTGCTTGGATTGTGATTGTTAGCAATGGTGACCTCGGCGTAAACGACAGCGTTGGAATGAGCTCTGACCTTCCGCTGAACCTTCCGTGCGTCTCACACATTTCTCTTTCAGGTACATTCCAAGAGAGTGCTGGCTGCAGGTGTGTGTGTGTGTGTTTTACGCCTCAGTGCTCCCAGGCTGAACGAGGCTGAGCGTCTTTGCCCTGTTATCTTTCATGCTGCCCCTCATTCTTCCTGGGCTTTCAGTTAATCTTTATAAAATTTCTGATAGCGCTACTCAATTTTCTCTATTTGTCATCACACAACCAACTGACTTGTTGAGACCAGTGAGCAGGCAGTGCAGTGGGGGTGGGGTGGGGTTTAGGGTGTAGAGCGGTGACTTGTTTCATTGTCACCTTACACCCCCAGGTTTCTTAGTTTACATCATCATACCACCCCCCCCCCCCCAATTCCCTAATATTCATATCAGTTTCCTCTTCACATACCCTTAAGCTGAATCAGTAGCTCTAAACATCCCATAATGTGAGAATTTGTGATTCAATGTATCCACCTGTAAGAACAAATAACTTGCAAATATTCTGGCAGTCCATGGTCTCTGGGGATTTCTGATCCCTGGATCCACACTCTGAATTTGTGAGGCCAGGTCAGAATACATGTGCAAGCTCTTACTGTGTCCACAGGGACCGTAACTACATATTTAACATGTAATGTTATTTCAAATTTTTTAATCTGTTAACATTAATATAAGTGCTCCCAAGATTCACAAGCAACTTCGGAGATGTAGAAAAACAATCATTACCTGTTCCGCAAGATCTTGGATATGAAAATAGCGATTAAACTGAATATTCTGCTTTTGAATTTGCGTTGCAAAATATCTGAAGCAAGCAAGGAAACCTCTTATGAGCACATTGCAACATGGGTTTTTGAAGTGATTGAAGGAAATTGACCCTTGAAGGAAATAGAATCTTCAACCTGCCGTGTCTTCATTGTCCTTGAAACCTGCTGTTGCGAGAAATCTATTCTCTCAGTGCACTCTGACACCCACTGACACTCTCTTTAGCACTTTTGCTTAATTTTGATGTGAAACTGTTTTAAGCCCTGGAATTTTACTGTTAAATGTAATTGCAATTGATATTCATAATGGCTATTTCGCAGACAGCTTGCTCTACAAAAAGAGCAAGTTGAGGGAGGCATGAAAATAATTTCCCCACGGGGATCAATAAAGTTCCATTATTATTATTATTATTATTATTATTATTATTATTTTATAATAGCTGAGCTTGTGTGTTCGCATTTAACATTTTAACAGGCTTGATACTAGTTTGGCTTAACATTTTCCTATACTCTCCCAGTTGTGGGAAAAGTATTGTTGTAGTTTTATAGTTTTTTAATGACAAAATATATATGACACTGAAAAAATGTTTTTTTTTGTGTGATTGGCTGAGCACTTTTATGAGATAAGAAAAGTCTTCAGCCCCCTTTGGAAAAAGCAGTAAAACAGGCAAAACAATGTGTTTCACCTGGTTGAATCATTAAATAATTACTACACTTTGAAAGCGATCAATCAGTGTCTGTTACCGGCTCTGAGGGAGTGAAACTGTCTACTGCGGACGGCTGATGATCCAGCCAGCAAACCAGACCTGAGTGCAACTTTCATCTAAAATCCCCGTTATGCCCCATAAGAAAAGACAAGCCGAGGGCTTCCTTTGTGCGAAAAGATCCCCCTGTGCTTCTGTAAGTAAAACGTAGCTGTGCCACTTATGTCCAAGCTGACATTCTCCATGCAAAGCATCTGGCAAGAAACACAATGCTGACTTGTCTATAAATGTGTGTAAACCTCGTAGTCACGAGCAAGATGGTAAAATTTACTTATGCTGTCCAACTTCCCCTACCCAGCAGTCTGTGTGGTAGATTCTCAAGTCCCATGAACAACAAAAGGTTCTGCAGGACCTGAAGTGTGGCAAGGTAGCAGGATGTGACAACACCATGCCAGAATTTATGAAACACTCTGGACCACAGGCGCTTGCCCGGGTAATGCAGTTCCACGTGCTGGTCAAAAACCTCAACATTAGATAAGATGTAAGACAGAGGTAATTATCAAATGCAAAAGACCCATAATTCCCTGTTTTCTTCCTTCCTCCTGCTTATCCTACACCTCTTTAGAAGAGATCCCTAGTGTGGACCAGCTTCCCTGTAGCTGTAGCAAAACAGGTACAAAGACCCTCCACCTTCTATCTGTGCCCCACCTGCACTCTAGTTTTTAAACTGAAGCTGTCAGAGACCCACCATGGGTAGGACTTATAATGTGATAGTATATGTAGCACATTTAAATATGCCTGGCTTCTAGAAAAACAATCTGAAAAGCACCCGCCAGTGCAGGGCTTCAACACAGTCTGTTGAGTAGAGGAATGGGATTTGGTGAACCTGAAAAACCCCTCAAAGACTCACCGACCCTGGACCATGGGCTCATCACTGGATTGATTTATAACTGATCATAGCTTGGGTTGAGCCCCTACAGATATTGAAATAGCTCCAGACATCTTTGTATCTGGGAGGTGAAACAATGTACCAGTTTATAGCGAATGCCCCATCTACTGACCACAAGACTGCTTACCCCTGGTACAGCTGGACCAGAAATATTCATTACCTCGGCAACTTAGCAAAATTTAAACAAATAAACCATTATTTTGTGGTACGGTTTTGGGATTAGTTTTTTGGAAAAGTAACAATATATGACGTTACACGGGAAGAGTGGCTGGCAGTGCGGGACAGGACTCACTGCCACGGTACAGCAGTCAGGCATTGGCTCTGAGGTGTGGTGAAGAAGGGGGCGGTGGTGTCAGAAACCATCGACATGCGGGACCTTATCTGCCCAGATAGCATTCATCATCACCCAAGCTAAACTTGTTTCCCTTCAGCTGAGCCTTGACAAAAACGATCTTCACGATATGCTTCCAGCCAAAAGCAACACCAATCAAAATGTGGTATTCATTTATTTATTTAAAGCCCCCCCAACCCCAACTTCACTTCCCAGAAACAGACAGAGATATCCAAGGGAGAGTATTGTTATGTTTACATATTCGCTAAGTATACATCTTAACCATACAGGTCAAATCGGATCAGGTATGTAAGCACAAGAAAGGGTACATGTTACAGCCAAGCTCAGCTAACTGTCCTTAGGTGGCAGAAAAATCACGTGTTGGTGTGAATTAAAACAACTGTGCAGTCGGCCCTCCAGATTCGCAAATTTGACATTTGCACAATTAAATGGGAATATTTTTGGAGTTTGCTGAAAGATGCAGACAATATGTAAAACGATACTGAGAATGGTTTGCATCACTTAAAAACATATAATACATAAGCATTAGTGTAACACAATATTTGTTAGTGTAAGTGCATTCCTTATTTTTAATATTAAAAGTCTTGGCTGCGGTATGCTGCACTCTTTGTCTCGACAGCAAGGTCTAGAGAGGAAAGCAATCTGACATGCAAAGTGTGTAGTACAGTACTGTTCGTTTCGAAATTGGTGTTAAATAGATTTTAATGTTATTGATCAGGGTAAATTGCTGTTTTATAAGTTCCCCAGTATTATTTGTGAATTTTCACGTTGGTCACTATTTATAATGGGGTTGTAACTGAACAGGAGCCTGAAATGATATGGGAACTAATGGGAGAGAGAATTATATAATGCTGATGGAGGTAGAAAAGACCCTTTTACAGGTCAGGACTCTGCTGACAGACACAGTATCCTGGGGCAGGTCAGGTCAAAAAGGCGCTAGCAGTTAGCGATAGTTCTCCCAATTCAAATTTCAAAATGGCAGCAGGGGTTAAGTGCTGAGGATAACGGCTAGCTCAGAACTGCCGAGCTCTGTGAGTAAGCGGGCCTCCCCCCCCTTCCCCGCCTGTGCCAGGGCCAGCGCTACGCACATGTTTTTGTGTGTCAGTGTGTGAGTCTCGGGGAGGAGGAGGGGGGCCAAACCACGATGGGCAAGGCCACTGTGAGCAGAGGTTATGTAAGAGTGCACAACCTAGAGGGCCTTGTTCCGCCGCAAAGGTGATTTAGCCCGAAAGAGGAAGCGGCCTCCGTTTATCAGCCCATGTCTCTGGGCCTGCGCTTCCTGTGGCCAGATCAGCAGGAGAAGCCCGGGCCCCGTGTGGAGGCTCTGCGGTAGCATGGCACCTATCTAGGCGACAGAATGTGGGCCACAGCCACGGGAAGCAAGAGTGACCATTTATTATGAGAAGGCAGCGTGTGCAGCCGCTTATCTGGCCTCCTAATTGGAGTGGTGGCACGTTGAATAACAGAACTGTAACACTGTCCACACCAGACTATCTCATTTCCCATCTGGTTCTGCTCTCACCTACATGGAGGGTGCTGGCTGCTCACAAAACTGCTTGTCTCTGATTGTGTGTCCAAGCTGTGCCTGCTTGGGGCTGCTTTCCCCATCGACGGTTAGACACAGAAATTTATCAGTGCCACAGATGTGCATTTACAGCTTACAACATGATTATTCATCAAAAGAAAGTAAATAAAAATGCATACACTTGTTCTGCTAAGATTCTAGTTTTCTAGTTATGAGCTGCGAAAATCTATGAGGATGCTCAAAAGACTTCTGTGGTATTTTTTAAACACTGTTTATCTGACAAATTAGCACATCAGAAAACACTGTTCCGGGGCTCTCGCTGAAAATTGCATTATAATCCCTCTATAACCTACACCAGTGCTTAAGGTTTGTTCCTAATTATATTTGCAAAAGCATCACTTTCATGATTTTGTGCAAAAGCACAAACAGATTTTCATCCTCAGCTCTCATGCATGCAAGTATAAAAGATATAAAATATGTCATACGCACATGACAGTTTAGAGCAATTATATCATCCTATATTGGGATAGTTTTAATATATATTGAAATAATAATATTTCACTTAATGTAGCTTTAACGTATGAGCTAAATACAGAAATCTGCAGATTTATTGATGACACAAGGTGCAAATTGCACTTTGCAGTCAGCCCTAGATGCCTGGTCACCATTCAGCTGAGCAGTTTAACTGGGGCCTGAAAAGCATTTGCAAAACAGATTTGTGGAAGTCAGTCCCCCGTGCGCAACACTTGTCCGTTATTTGTTGGGAAAGCCAGTTCCCTGTTGCGGCACTTTCCGACAGGAGGAGCATTAGGTCAGTGAGAGGCTCGGAATTAGTGATCATCCACGCCGCATGGGGGGGCATGGGAGCAAATCCAGCCGCAATGGCTGCCGGCGGTACATGTCTATTCACTCCAGTGAAATGAATGAGATGAATAAAATAATAAATAAAAAAAAACACACAGACAAACGTGAGGTGGTCTCCAGCCTGAAATGCATGTGTGGATAATAATGCAGCAGTACAGAAGCATCCATGTTGGGGGGGTGGCAGCATGGAAGGGTCACTTTATGCTCTAGCCATTATTAGCACCAGGCAGGCTTGCTCCCAGCTACATTGCTTAATTGGTCAATGACATAGCAATATCACAGACACGAGAGTTTCTTTCCCCTTTCAGAATATGAAGCATCTCACACTGTGTTAAATATGACGGATGGTGATCCTGATCCACTGCTGGGTGCTGAAGCAGACGGTCCAGAATGCACAGGATGCAGCATGAGCTAAGCATGCAAAGAGGTGCAGGCTGCATTTTCACTTGCAGTGAGAGCTCTCGTGTTCTCTTCGCTCTGTCTGTGGGTTCCCTTCACACGTTGTGTGAGGGCCAGCGTGTGGGGTGCGTTCCACCGGGGTGGGCTGTGGGAGAGGAGGGCAATTTTTTCATGGGGGGTAAGGGGGGAGCCTGCCACAAAACTGCACATTCCTCGGCCACATGGATGCCGCAGGGAAAACGGAGATAAACTGGATGTCGCCAGTGCCAGTGAACAGCTGCTGTCCTGGGAGCATCCTTCTTCTCCAGACCGCCGCACCGCAGAGGCGCTATAAACATTGCAATTACCTTATCTGATTGGCCGAGTGCGGACGCCTTGGACTGTGGCTCGTGTTTTGCATGTGTTCTTGCTGCAAGTGGTAGCTTGCCGCAAAATATTTGTTCTCGCTTTTGTAAGCTCTGGGGTGCATGCGTTAGTTCTGTTGCAATTCTGCATTGGGGCTAGGTGTTAAACCACAGCAACATTTTACAAGGGACAATAAAAACATTAAGCTGAGTGAAATGTAAATTGAATTACAACAGCTGGAGGGTCAGAAAGGACAAGGCAAGTGGGAGGGCAGTTATGTAAATTAAACATACATAAGGTGTGGGGGTGACAACGAGCCCAATGAGGATCCGTGTTCTGTTATACATATAATATATTAGTCAATGCCATGCAGTGGCCCAGCAATTACCAAAGCCAGCTGAGAGTCTTATATTATTAATTCTTATTTCTGGAGCATATCCCAGATGCTACAGGCACAAGGCAGGGAACAACCCAGGACGGAACGCCAACCCATCACAGGGCACGCACCAATCACACCTACAGGCAATTTTGTAATTCCAACTCACCTCAGCAGGTTTTTGGACCGGGGGGGGGGGGGGGGGAATTAGAGTACCCAGAGGA
>JAODKF010000009.1:10586536-10604136 GCA_026779585.1 Mormyrus proboscirostris
GTAATTCCAACTCACCTCAGCAGGTTTTTGGACCGGGGGGGGGGGGAGGGGAATTAGAGTACCCAGAGGAAACTCCACAACGACACAGGCAGAATATGGAAATTCCACACATGGAGCCATGGTGGGGACTGAAACGCTGATCCTAGAGATGTGAGGCAACAGTGCTAAGCACTGTGCACCATGCCTCCCTCAATTTTTTAATGTAGAAATATATACTTTGTATAAAATGCAAAGTAATTTTGTTGCTTTGCATTGGCAACTTTTTCACTCACAGTTCCTCTATCTACAGCTGCAGGTTTATGGGAGCCACTCAGACCTGGATCCGGGGTATAAAAGGAGTCCCACCCCCAGCCCCTGGCCAGGGATTTACACAGTGGGGGGGGGGGGGGGTTTATACAGCTGAACTTAGCAGGTTAGCTGTAGGAGCATCCCACTGAAACAACGTGCTCCGCCTTCCAATTTTCCGAGGTTCCCTCTAACACTTGACATGCCGCTAAGAGGAGAAGGCGAAGGCGATATAGCAGTTCAGAATTCGGCAACAAAGAGCAGGAAGAGCAGCCCCCACTTCCAAATGAAAAATGCACGAGGGACGGTGGAGCTGTTAAGAGACTCAACCATTTCCTGTTCTACAATATTCAATCTTTCTGGTTCAGCATGCAGTTCACATTGCTGCATCCTTTACCCTTGAGTTTGTACAAAATAAGCAGCCCTCTGGCTGTCATAGAAATCAGTTCATTACTGTGTTATACCCAACAAACCCCTAACAACTCATTCTGCCCAACATTGTGACCCATTACACTATCAGTGTAGCAAAAATGGCTGGATTATATATTAGTTATGATGCTTACAATGTCATAACCTGTTCATTTATACAGAGGCAATCAAGATTATTTTGTCAGGGCACATCAGAGTGGTGCCTGCTGTTCGCTACTTCAAGGTTCTTTGAACGACTCCAGGAAAAGATAAGCTGGACTCTCTCTTCCCATTGGCTCTACTCAAATGTCAGGTTCAACTTTTTCTCCCATTGGCTGCTGTCACATGTCACTGATGTCAGGACCAGCCCTCCGCAGACGGAGGGTGGAGAACCGGGCAGAGAAAACCACTCCTGGGGTTTCTTGGCAAACAAGGCACAGTCCTGAATACCCATGGGATTACCTGTGGCTCGTGGGTGCAGAGTCCTTCCTCGTGGTTTTCTGGATCAGACAGCATATCCAACAGTCACCGATTTCAAACTGTAAGTATTTATGCTGGAATGCAAAAAAATCAACACAGGCTGATCCTTCATCACCAACAACAGCTCAGATCAAATCCACTCAGCTGAGCGTTAAAGGGGCCCTTTTGTCTTCTAGCCTGTTGCAAACCACTAAACACACTCAGAACACAGAATGCAGCACCAAAAGAAATAGGAAGGATGCATACCTGTAATGGAGGTCAGCTGTCAACCCAAGTCGAGTTCTGCTACCGTCTTTAACATCAGAGGCAAGCGTGCTGTTGTCGTGCTTTCTCAAACATGTGATCGAAATGAAAGCTACGCAAGGCTATATGCTAATGATTCCTTTCACCCCTGAAAGACTGAACTTCCTACCAAGCAGATTCAGGATCAAAAATGTCTGGGAGAACAGCAAAGCCAATGAACAGTAAATAAACGGCAGTCAGTGAACCTTCTTCTAAATCCAGCAATGTTTTCATTTATGGGTACTGGTCTGTTCTGGTGAGAATTACATAAGTTAGATGCTTCCACTGAGATTAACACTGCAGCTTGATGTTTATCCTGTCAAACCTGTAAGCTGGAATGCCCTGCCACCATGGTTAAGGTGAGCTGAAGTCTTCATTTTTTTCATGCAGCATCCGTCACGCTCTGCCATCTTCCTGGCTTACCTTTGCTATGGTACACTGCAAATGGGATATTGACAGCTCAAGCATGTCTGACGCAAGTAAATGGCATGCATTAGTGGGCCCAAACCACTGGGCGCAACTGTCTCCAGTTACAGCACACCTTTGCAGATGATATCAGGGTCAGGTGCTAAGCACTCTGGGAAACTTGATGCCTTGGCAGTGCTGACATCGCTTGTCTTATCACACGCCTCTTTCCAGGACTTGCCCGGTAGATGGTGTTGGTTCTCTTGCTACAGTTACTGAAGCAGTGCAATTAACCAAGCAAACAACTAGCACAACAAAAATTACAACCCCAAGAATCTTCTCCATCCATAATTTTTTTTTCTGTGATGTGATACTGGGTGTTTTCCATACAAATCAAGTCTCTTCTTTCCCAGATTCTTCTGCATCAATACTAGACACCGTCCATTCTTATGGCTGCCTCCGATGCATGCTTTTACTGAACCATACTACAGTCAACCAAGCTTTGTTAAGCATGATTTATTAATAAGGCTCCTGTGAAAATTTAGTTTTGACATCAAACTGATATAGATGGGCCTCAAATGTGACACCAGACATGGGTGATACCAGTCTTACAGAATCAACTTTCTTCTAGAAAATCTTAGAATTGTTACTTTGAAATTATCTTAAAATTAATATTGAGAATGTTACTTGGAGCCACAAAGTGGGGGTACGGAGCAGGAGTTCAGGAAGCGTAGGAGTTAGTTGGGGAGAACACAGGGCAACACACAGGGCAACACACAGGGCAACACACAGGGCTGCTGTCAATGACTGGACTGGTGAAAGACATACTGACACGGACTTACATACACTAAACTAATTAACAGAACTAGAAACAGCTGAAAACACGGGGATTTCACATGAGGCAAATGAGGGGGTGTGGCACACAAGAGGATTGCAACGAGTGTTAAGAGTAACTTTTTTGTAAAAAATGTTTTACAGCTTAGACCTTTGAGGCCTGAATTTGATCAGTGCTGTGTTCTTATATTAATGCTGTTAATAACCTCAATATATGTTAAGCGACCTTAATTTTAAGCTATTTAAGACTGATCAAAGTACCTCGTCTCTGCATATGAGTAATGTTGTGACCAGTGTGTCTATCTGGGAATCCTGTCAGTGCCTTATCAGACCCAAGACATCTTATCACTCTTACACAGAGACGTCTATTGTAGCTGATGCAGGCTACAAGCTGTAAAGACAAACCCATTCAGGCTTCATACAGTCTCATTCAAGGCAATACAACGTGTATCCGTCCTACTACCTGGGATATATCTTCCTAAAGATCCTTCCCACATGTTGAAACTAAGACTGTAAATCTGACATAGTTAAATATCTGGTCCTGTGTGTACAGATATGAATTTCCAACAAAAAGCAAACTTGGGGATGCACCTAGGATGGCCATTTTGTCATTGTATGATCAGCAATGAGACGATTTTTAATCTGTAATTCTGTACATGCTGTAAGTGTTAATTCCATGTACAAAGGTGTCTGCCTTTCCAAAGCTGAACTTAGCGTTGCTCTACAGCCCAGTGATCCTGTTGATGACAGCTCACACTTCAACAACCAGTCTGTGGGAGACCAAAGCTCACGGCACCTTTTACTGTACAGCCACCTGGATGGGAGACGACCTCTTTACTGCTCAGTCCAATAGCAGATGCTTGATCTTCTTCTCCCTAAGGCTGTGTCTGCATAATTACTGACGCAGTTCAGGTTTGCTCATCTCGCGGTATCAGGAAGAGCAGCAGATCCATCGGCTGTATCGCGGATGCTGCCAACTCAGGGCGGCCATGCTCCTAACGTCCATGTAAAGGATTCTTAAAGAAGGACTTAGTTTGTCTGCAGTTTTTCAGCAACTTTACCCCCCAACCCCCCATGTCAATTTATGAGAATCTTTGAATTTCTCAGGGACTATGAATATTGATAATGCTCATTGCAAGTCAAGTGACTAGCTGTTGGTAGGTGGTGCCAAAGTGGTATGACATTGATCTGAAGAGCCAATGGTGGCACATGACTTATCACTGCCCTCCATCTGTGCTGCTGGACTGGGCATCGGAAGGAAGCCACTCTGCCTTCCAGGTGGGCAACACCAGCACCTCACTTCCCCTAGCAACCAGATTATGACCACTGTTTTTCCTCCCACATATAAATAAAGATGACTTCACAAATGTTTGTTTGTTTTGTGCCAGTTATGATGGACAGTCAGAATCAAGCAATATCTAGACACAAAGCACCACCTGTCTTTAGTTATAATTCCCCAATAAGCCAGGGCATTAGCAGGATAGTGTCAGTCTATTCACCTGTGCTGTAGGTAAGACTTCACTTGCACCTTACTGAGGAATTCTTGTCACCCACTTTGTGGTTAGGACTGAACCATGAAAAACAGTTTTAATGGCTGCTGTGTTTCAATGGCTTGTAAAATAAAAAAGCTTGCTGGATGCTGGTTCAGTTTCCGAAGAGTCCTGTGGTATGAAGTATCCCTTCTGCTTTTGTAACAGCCTGCGGGCCCCAGTGTTGACAATACAATCTGACAACTACAAACCTACATTTTTACAGTATGGTCAAATTTATTATTATTTAGTTGGAATTAAAAGTATTGTACAAATGACACAGCCACAGTAACTCTACTTGTATGGGTGTCTCTAACCATTGTCAATGGCTCAATTACAAAGTCTTCTTCATCTGCCTTTGAGTGCAACTAACTGTATCTCAGATAGACACACTACATTTCTGAAGTCTTAATTCTATGTTGATGTTTCCTGCATTATTGAGTTAAATTTAAGTATTTCACAGAGGTGGCTGCACTGCATCAGACCTCCATGAAATGACTGATAGTGTGACTGAGTCCATGCTTTTTGTGTGTTCCTTAAGGCACGTATTGTCTGCACTGACCTGCAAGTCTGCAAGATAAAGGCCTGTAAATGTAAACTGTGAGAAATCCTGTTTGCTATGCACCTGTATTGTTGGCCTGGAGAACTGGGGCAGGTTCATATTTGATATACTCCTCTGAACACGTATCAAACAGTGGAAACACAGAGCCTCATTCTTCTGGAGACAATGGCCTCCCTCATGAAGCATTTGACATTAATTTACAGCTAAATCTACATTGGACAAAGAAACTGTGTTCAGGCAATTGTTTGCCCATTCCTTAAGGAAAATGAATCGACGGATGGGTTAGAGGACATCCATGTTACCTGTTCGTGTTGTACAATGCTGGGCTTGATGTCTAATGTTAAGGGCACCAGAACTGGACAGTGTTGTTAAGCTGGATGGTTCAGAAGTTGGTGACATAGAGACTTCAGTCACTGAACAGTGTTAAATCTGCCAATCATTCATCCCCCACCTCAAAGCCAGTAGGCCGTCGTGGCCTAACTCTCCAGGAATTTTGCGCTTACAGTGAAACCGCATTGCTGGAATTCCCAAACTAATGGCTCACTGTGACCCTCTCCCCATGATACTATTCAGCCCTGCCTTGGGCCGTGAAACTCTGGAACTCACAGCCTGGGGTGCGTAGAGACCCTCCAAGCACCTACGGTAACGCGAGTGCCACCGACGCAGTGAGACAGCAGTCCTCGGCCAGCAGCTCTCGTTCTGCTGAGTTGTTGTGACGCTTGCCTGGCAGCAGGCAGGGTGATGCTTTGTGTGAAATGTCGATAGATGCGTAGATAACATGGAAACAACAACAACGGTGCAAATCGATGCTGCAGATAAGAAGTAAAAGTCATGCTCGGGTTTGGTTTGTTTAAGGTGGATTCCCCCCCACAAACGCCCACAGAAAGCTCACTCATGCAGGACAACTTCTTATAAGCACCGCTGCTCCTGTCGGCTCTCACTAACTGGACACTCCGCCTCCACCCACCCACGCCACTCTGCTCAGCTCCCAGGCTGATTAAGGCCCAAGGCTCCCCTCTGACTCACAGTTTCCAATACAATATGCATCCAGATGCAATGATTCCCACTGGGATCCTGTGTTCATACATCAAAATTCACCTGGCGTGTTTTTAAGGGACTGAATGCATGTACCATGGTGTGTCTCATGGTGTCCAGAGGCTGATGGGAAATCCCCAACTGACTTCCCTTTTCTTGCTCTCAGTTATGGTTAAATGGACAAGAACCGCAGGGGATTCTGGGATTCAGAGGCCCTGGTAAGCTGTATCAGACGCTTGATCCCCAAACATATTCTGTCCAAGTCCATCTCTGCGTAATTCATCGCGTATTCCCATGTACGACACCGACAAACACTCACGCCCGCGCACATATTCTCACACACTCTTCAGTTATGTGACATGAAAGGAATCCTTCCTGGCAGAGCCAGGGAGGCTGGAAATGTGACACTGAGAGACGCAGAGGATGAGGCCGCAAGAACAGCCAAGGCAAGAGACCAGCAGAGGAACGGGGCGGAAATAAAATTATATTGTGGGAAAGTCCGCTTGTAGCCACAAAACATTCGCTTTATTAAAATGACAATCGCACTCCCTCGACCTCAGTGTACAGCTGGGGCGAAAATGCACGGAAACTGGGGTGTAATTTCAGCAGTTCAATATGTTACATTACAGTTTCACTCCCCCCTCACATTTATAGCATCCGAAGTGTGAGCATGCCGTCCCCCGTCACTGGCCCTCTCTGGCCGTAAAGACCACTCTGAGAGCCGGCTTGAGTTTCTTTTCCTTGGAAACTCTTTTAAAGGCCACACTGCTCCTAGGGGCCCTTCTAGCTCATCGGCCTGCACTGTTCTACCGTCCATGTGCTTTAATTTGTCTCTTTAGCATTTAAATATATAAAAGGTCACGCTCTGCCTGCGTTTCCTCTGGCTTCCGGTGTTGCAGCTCAATTAAATTTGGTGTCAGTGGTGATGTACGGGGCTGGAGCACACACGCCCCTCTGAACTGGCACTGAGATCATCAAAGCCTTGTCCAAAAACGGGAACTTTTCCTTGGCCCAAGCAGGGAATTTCTGGGGCTGGCGCTGTTCCCCTAGGCGCACCATTCCCCCCCCCCACGTGCTCTCACTGTGGACCCCAAGGTGTCATTCCTCATCATGGCTGTTTTAAGTCTAATATATGGTTATTGTGAATGAGGTGCAGAAGCTACCCCCCCGCCGGGAACGCACAGACGCGAGTCCAAACCATCCATGACATTGTGTCACAATGAATAAAACGTGTTGCCTGGTTTGCAGCTTATCGGGATGCAGAAGAAGAAATTACAGAATCTGAGGGGTTTTTTTCTTTGGCAAATCGTTTATATGGTTCTACAAGCAACATATGGATGCTTTTCATACTTGACCAAAATTGAGGGTCAGAGAATAAACAGTTGCCACGCCTGTTCCTTAATGTCACATCTGATTATACAAAATATTAAGAAGCCATTTCATGCCAGAAGGGGAAAAAAATCTTCGAAAAAATTGTAAATGGTTCAGTTAAGAGAACAATTAGAATTGCCATTTTTATCAGCCTAGATTGCTTGTTGTCTTCCTTCAGTCTGTGTTTTATTTCCTTTAAGCCTCATTTTCTGATATTTGATGTTTCTCTCTCTGTGTCCTGTCCAGTTGAATCTAGAATTCTAACCATTGGCATGACATTGATTTAATTAGTTGATGCTTTTAAATGGCAAATTATTTATTGCCCGTGTGCACAAGTGTGGGTTCTTTGAATTCCTCCCCATCTTTCTCTCCATAGCTTGGGGGTCACAACACAGGGTCAGCCAACATTTAGTGTCCCAGGAGCTGTGGGTTAAGGGCCTTGCACAAGGCTCCATGGACACATGATACTTCTGCCAGTGCTGGGGCTCAAACCAGCAATCTTCTGATCATGGCCACTCGCTGCCCAATTGTTGTTGCCATTTTTGTCTAATGCAGGCAGATATTACATCACGAACACAGCTGTATGGAATTCAACTAGGTTTAAGTGAGTTTCCAGTGAATGTCCAGTTACAGGTGTAAGTAAAATCAGGGCAAGAGCTATACCATGTCTTTAAACATAGCAAGATCCTTGCTGACATCAATGAGGGACCATTGTGAGATCATCATTACCATAAATGAAGGCTTCTTGCTGGCTATGGATTTAGTCAGTGTCTGCATGGAACAGACCTGGCCACTCAAACAGAAACAGGTCCAAATGCAGGCATGGTTAGCAAAGCTATCGGACCAGAAACAGAGAGATTGTGGTGCTGCTAGCTAAGGTAATGCTAACAGGATGCTCAGGAGATGGCAATGGGATTCTAAGGGCATGCTTGAGATCACACAGGCAAACATTCTCAGCAGATACCAGGAATATATCACTTGAGAACAGTATATCCCTGCAAATGACCAGAGGTGGCGATTTCAGGTCCAGAGAGTACAAATCCAGACCAGGATTTTGTTTCAACGAACCACTTGAGTATAAAGAGTCACAGTCACAGAGTACTCAACTGGTTGGTTGAAACAAAATCCTGATCTGGATTTGTACTCTCTGAACCTGAAATCTCCACCTCTGCAAATGACCAACAGAAAGATTATTCAAGTCTGAGAGCCACCAATGACTTTTTTGGTGCAGCCTTATAAGGTGTTTATTTATGATATTGTAGCTAAAGCACTGCTTTCACCCATTATGGGATGCCTGACACGCAAGACGACACAACAAGACTCCCTTGATTGGTTCTATCAGTAGCATCTCTGCTCTATCAGCAGGAATGCTTCAGGTGACTCTTTTCTTGAGCACATGGCCCATTGTGTACTGGAAACCAGCTGCTGGGAATGAGAGCTGGGATAACTGACCAGATGCTATGTTTCAGGGCTGTTAAACGCTTGTGTTACTTGCCAGTTGAGAAAATGTCAGCGCAGGAATTCTGGGCATTTGAGGACAGGACTATGAGTCCAGTGGTGGCGTGCAGCCCTCTGTTTCTTCGTGCCAGCCAATGTTGGATGGCTACTGTGGAGGGGGGGGGGGAGCACTCAGAAGGGAGAAGAGTCAACCAGAGTTGTGGGAGAGAAAAGTCTAGAGAGTTCCAAAGGCTCCGTTTCTCATTCCATTCCTCCACGAGCAAAGTATATGCTGTTTGTTTACATTTTGTGGGCTATCGGGGCCCTGCCACACTGACAAAGAAGGTTGTCAGTCTTTGTGGCTTTTACGCCCTTTTTTTATAGTGAACTTGCACAATGAATCTGCCAAAATAAGACAGCAGCTTGTGCCGCCAAGGCCAACATTGAGACCAGCGATGCCAGTAGAGTACAGTAGGAGGTGGGAGCACTAAACAAAATCACGAACATTCTACTGGGGAGAAGCACTGGACCATCTTGTTTTTCCTGGACCTTGTACTTTTGTCTCTCACCGCTTGCTCAAGCACAAACAAACAGGAATCATATGGGGGGGAGAGGGTGTCTATTGCGTTCTATGCTTTTGATGTGTGTGGCAGGGAGAATGATCGTTACTGCTCCAAACATGGATGCTAAGGAGCTGATGATGACAGGAATGCCAGCATCCCCACATTTATAGAAGAGGTTCAGCAGTGCTCAGCTCCCAATATGTTTCTTTATCTCTGCTTATGTTTGTCTAAATCTTGGTTTTGACTTGCTAATAGCACCAGCTATAAAAAGATGTGCTTTGGACATCATTGTTTATCTGAAATCAATCACTTTTTTAAATTACTTTGAGCCAATTTAGGACCAGCTGTACCGTACAGAGGAAGAGAATAAGAGGCGGTCTGTGAACAGTATCACCAAAAGCTCAAAGGCCTTATGCAAGGTGATCGGCAAAGGTTGACCTTATCAACTGAATTCTCTTCTTTCCCCATCTTATCCAGAACTCAGATGGTTCTATACGCACAAATGCTGTTCTGCTACTTTGGCAGGAGCAGCTATACACAAAAAAAACAAGGTTTTCCGTGTCTGTACATGATGAACCAGAAACGTTTTCGCAAACACGGGCTGCAATCCAGCTAGTTCAGTCTTCTCTAAATGGACAATGTGCCTCCAAAGATGGCTAGAAGCTCCTGTGACACTTCACCTGGTGGCCATGGTTCATTTCAAAGTTTTTTAGCAGCTAGGTGGACTCACAGGGTTGTGTAAGGACCACGGAGACTTAAAACACCACTGTGTTCTCCAAAGAGATATTCATTTGTTTTAAGCTTACCCCACAACAGCCCATAAACACATCCCCCTCTCACCCAACACACGGCGCATACACACACACACACACACACGCACGCACACACACACACACACACACACACATAAACACACATCACTGAGCCACCTCCTCTGCCTTTCTGGAGCAAAACCCAACTTCCTGTTTTCAGGACGGCTGTGGGCCGACGATAGCGTCTCCAGGTCACTGGACTTCCTCTTCTTATCTGCTGTCTCGCAGGTCTACAGTTAGCAGCCTCCGTCAGCTGGGTACACAGTATGGGTAGCACTGGGTCTCGGTGGCTGCGGTGGAGGGCCGTGGAGGGTCAGATACAGAGACAAACAGCATCACTGCTAGAGACTTCTGACAAACTGCATCAGAATTCGGTGAATGGAGACACTTGTTTTTGATAGGACTATCATTTTTTCACTTAAGGTCAAGTGGTTTCAGTCCATAATAAATGCAAAACAACCAATTTCTTAGTCTAAAAGCCTTGAAAGGGACAAAACACACTCCCTGTCACTTGGGGTTTGACGAGATGAGTATCACACTGAACTACTTGACTCAAAGTCTGTCCTTAATGCCTTTAAATTAGATTTTTATAACTCATTGCACATTTTCTTCATGACGTGGAAATGAGGAAATAGGCCAAAGTAAAGGCTAAAGTCAAAAATGGTAAGGAACATGTAGCATGTCTTATCTAATGCTGGACATTGTGTTAATCAAATGTCATGGAGGCAGGTCTTCAAAGCCTTATTCTGCAGCTAACGGTCTAGTAATCTATCACTTATCATGTCTAATAAATAGTTTGTTTGACAAGTATTAGTCACTCTGTAGCTGTCTTCCTGCTTGGCTCATTTCCAGTATACCATACGTTACTTAGCCGGGTGGGCTGTTATATGTATAATTGACATTGTGTTTGAAAGTCACCCAGTGCAAAGCTAATCTTGATATAGTTTATTGGCACCAAATGCTGGCACCCAACCGCTCAAAACAAACCTATATAGCAATGCTAGTGTGCAGCAAACCTCAGGCCTCTAGGAAGGCGACATAAATATACCAATCAGGAAATCTTTTGCAGGTTCTCAGAATTTATGGCTTCCTCAAGTGTTCCTCAACAGGTTGGTGGGACCGTTGAAGAGTACCGACACAAGACGTGAGCACTCAAACCCTGGGATTCAACAGGTGCACGGACAAGCTCCTGAATGCAGCAAGCTGTGAATAACCTCCCTGGAATCCCTCCATCACATCCGACGCCCAACGGCATGTGCATAATCCAGCATAAAAAGAACCCGCATGGCTGAGACAGGATCTTAAAAAGTTGATCAGTAACCTGGCAGTAAAAAAAAAAATCCCACACAAACAAGTTTTATGCAGCATGGTTTAAAGTCTGTTTAGATAAATGCTACTTAGGTAGAGCTAATGTTTGTACTTTGCCCTGCTTCTCTCAGATGCCTGCCCGACACTGGTTAGTCCATTGTTATATAAATCATGTATAAAGTGTACTTGGAATAAACAAGAGGGTTTTGGAGTTGAATGGGGCTTTTATTGTGTTATGTAACAAGCAGGACAGGGGAACGGCTCACACTGTAGACGAATGGCTTTGCTGCAGTAGAGCGTGGGATGGATGCCAGACTCTGATGCTGCACCTTGTGGTTGGGTGTCCAGTCACTTAATGTTGAGTGTGATTGTAGAACTTTCTGCCTTATACCTGTTTGCCTCTATGACAGAAAGCAGCCTCAGAGATCAATGAATAAGCTACATTTGTCAGCGCTTGAGTCGGTTAAGCTCAGGTAAAGAGACACGGCTTAAATCCCGTCTGAGTTTCGTTGGGCGACATAAGTCAACTGAGAAATATCGATCCGTTCTCCAGCCTGAAAACATCATATGAACGTCCACACTTTTTATGCATTCGCAGATCAAAAGGCATCTGCACTTCCATAGATTGGCTACAGATATATATACTCAGTAATAGTCAATGAAGAGCAAGCCTGAAGATCTGACATATCACTATGTGGGAATTGGTGACTTTGCATTGTGAGTAATGTTAAAGTTAGTCCAGAAAAAGTCATGAAAAGGTCCAGAGGCCCAAAAATAAGGGGGGCTCATATACCACTCCCCTGAATAAAATAAGCTGTTTTTATCACCTGTTTTTTGCTATTATATCCCATAAATATATTACTTTTAATAATTGATAATAATATTAAAAGCAGTGAATTCCAACGAATGGAAGACCCTGTCAATACTGAAAAAAATTTTGCACCTGCAATGTCTTACTTAACGAACCCCCATGAATCAGTGATGCCCAGATCCTGGTTAGAAATGACAAATGGATTGGAAAAGGTTTCTTGACGCAAAGAATATGGTGTCAGCCCCTAAGCACACTCAGACCTCCTGATGTATCTGCTATGGCGTCCCCCTGCCTGCATGGCCCCACGGGATATAGTGAGCCTGGAAGTTGAAGCAACAGGGGTGATAGGGTTGACAACCAGAAGTAAATGAAGCAGCTCTCGAAAAAATAAAAAGTAAAACTTCTGTAGCTCCTTGCAAATGAGCCCCGTAATGGGTTTCTGTGAACCACAATCCCTCTCAGTGTAATCAAACCCACCCTTTTTGCCATCCCATATATAAATATATACATGTGATTTACGACAACCGTTTAAATAAGTGATCTGAAAAAAGATGAAAGATCTCCAGAGTAAACACATTCTTCACTCAAGGAGTCCAAAAATATAACCCAAACACATCCCAATTACACTGTGCGTTCTGGACCAGAACAAAAACAAGGAAAGGACACAGCAGCTCTCAGAGACCGACGTAACCAACCACACTCAGGAGGGCTTCACGGGACCGGCACCAGGAGAGGATCAGTAGGGTCCAGCTTGCTCCCAATGGCACATGCAACCACAAGTGGGCGTCTTCTGCTGAGGACGTGCACCAATTTTACGCGTCTGCCAGGTGGGCCAGGTCTGCAGCCGGAAACGGCCACTGAGTGTCTCCCAACTCATCCTGTTGTGGTCAGTCAGAGATGAGTAGTTTTTTCTGGTGCCTGGTTTGGAGTGTATAAAGAAAGGAAAACCATGCCAGGTCCAGATTAAATTATACACTCACAACTGAAACGATTTCCCAGAATGTTTCTACAAACAGGTCATTTACTCCATTTGGATATTTAACTTAATATAATTTTAGCATAATCTTGCACTGATTGAGTTAATGTAGTTGTTTCTACTGTACCACCATATTACTATTTATACAAAATCCACTGCCCCCTTTGTGAAAAGAAGACTGTGTGTAGTGTTCTGTTATTGAGATGGTACTATGCTAACTAGTGCTTAAGATACTGTATTTCTCCATCCCCCCACCCCCCCACCCGCGAGGTACAATGGCTTGAGACTAAGGTGAGTAAGTGTTTTGCCCCATCTTTGACTCATCTTGCTTACGCAGTAGGAATATTTGCAATACAATAAAGCCTTTGTGGTTTCATGCAAATATAAGCTGATTATTGTGTCTTTATGCCATCAACATGAGTCTGTTTATGAGATTCTCATTTTAAGTGTGTAAACAACTAAAAAATAAATTGTTGCTTGTTGATGTTTCTTCATGACCTGGTGGGACCAAGACCCATGCACCAGCAGAACATGTACCTTCAAAATCTGATCAAACAGTGACCCATGAACCACACCACACCAGTACCTTCAAGATCTGGTCAAACAGAGACCCGTGAATCACACTAAACCTTTTACCATCAAGACCTGGTCCAACAAAGACCCATGACCCACACTAGACAAACAGCAGTGCCAGTCCTGCTCCTTTAAGTGTTAGCAGGAAGTGAGAAGGTGTGGCATGCAGAGCATGTATGGGTCCTGACAGACCAGCGCACTGCTCTGCTCCAAAGAATGCCCCTTTGTTTACGTCCTCAGAGCGTGTGGCCACTTGCCAGGTAAATACTACACTACACGGATAGTATGGCTTGACAGCGCCAAGAAGTCACAAACACCCCCCTCATAATGAGTCACTGTTCTAGAGGAGGAGGAGCCTTTTAGAAGTATACACAGAGTGAGGAGCACAGGGAGTTAGAGAAGAGCTCTTCTTATAGATGGGGCCTCATGGGGCACATTTAGGCAGTTAGACATTCACAGTAGTTAGTAGTTAGGAACATGCTAAAATACAGCATTCAGCTGCCCTAAAGGTCCTGTGCAATTATCCTCTACTCCTAGAGCGCAGGTCCCCTCATCAAAGCTCAGGCTCTTTCTGCGGCCTGTCACATGTCGGACATGTCACAGCTAAAACGGAATTCCTATTTATGATCCATTGTAATAGACTCTCCGCTGAAGGCGACATCAAAGTATCTTTTGTCGTCAGCTTCAAATACATGAACCATGGAGTCGTACACCAAGCTGAAATATCCCTCCTGTTGGTTATAGGGCAACTGAGAAACAATTATTATGACTAGAATATAAATACCGCAATGGGTTGGCTCCCCATCCTGTGTTATTCCTTGCCTTGTGCCCATAGCATCCAAGATATGCTCCACACCCCCACAACCCTGTAAAGGACAAGTGTATAGAAAGTGTATAGAAGGTATAGAAAATGGATGCATGGATGGATGGATGGATGGATGGATGGATGGATGGGCAAAACAATGATGGGTAAAAATTGACACATATAAACTATGGCTTTTTATGACCTGGACAATGCAGTGAGCAATGAAAAAAATTAACCAATGTGCTGGATATTACCAGAGAACAAAACTGAGTAACACATATGGCTTCCACTGCCCCCACGGCAATTATGCAACTCTGTAGCAGCGGATGATTGCTTGGCCCATCCTGTCCGTGTCATGACTCTGTTATCTGTCTGGGGAAGTAGGGGTTCTGTGTTACTTTAGCCAGATTGGTCAGGATATTGAGGAAAGAGTGCATGCGTCCTACTTATCATCTCTGAGTGCAGTCGCTACAGACCCATTAGCATGTAGCACACAAGCTGTGTTGCTGGTCCGCGTTGACAGTCAATCTCATAGCTTTTAAAGATCTTTATTTGTTTAATTCCTTTATTTAGGATCATCCTCACTTTTATTCAGGTTCATGGAGAGTTTAAGGGTCAGAATTATAAACCTGGGCCTCCTTTTACAAGCCCTAATCTGATTACTCCATTGAGTAGCAAATATTTCTTTGGTGTGTGAGCGTGCACTGCAAGCACAAGCATTTGGAAAACAAGCAGAGTCTCCGATGAGGTTGAGCTGCATGTATTACCACCATCGTCTGTGTCTCCGAGTGTATTTCATAATGACACGAGATGTCCCTGCACAACGGAGCACGACGTGCCATTTAAATCCCACACTCCCAACCCCCCGGTTCAAAAACCCCCCAGAAGAAATAAGCCACAGGATTGCAAATGATTCTCCAAGGAAATCATTGTTCTGCAGTGTGTGATGCTTAAATCTACTAGGAAAGCAACAGGCTTTTCTTTGGCAGCTCGGAAAGAAACTGTAGCAGACCGGATTAAGGAAGGAGTCCAGGGCTAAGGGCCCTAGACAGAACTGAAAGTTCAGAACCATGGCCATGTGACAGCTGTGAGATTTGGATTCGATGGGCGGACCCACCAGCATTTCAGGAGTCAACCGCGAGCTGTCATACTACTAAGGGCAGAGACTTAAAAGTATGTTCGCACTGCTGGGATGTCAGGGGTGGCCCCCATGGTCCGCATAGTCAGGGGTAGCCCACAATCACCAGCCACCAAAAAAAAAAAACAAATACAAGGTTGTGTGGTCCAAATGAAAAAATGTGTCTCATGGAAGAACTTAATCAGCTCATGACAAAGCATCAGGACAAACCGTGAGATGTCCTCATCTCATAGGATAGAGGCCCTTGTTCCCAGGACGTGCCCACGTGTCACCTGACCAATTGGAAATCCTCATTTGACCAGGCAACGGGTGGAGTGACTCATATGTAGCATTCTGGGAATTGTGAAGCAGGCATGCCAGCACTGGCATTTCCGGGAATTGCCCATGCTTAGTCACCACATAATATCTCTTCTTTGAATAAAACTTCACGCTTTATTGAAAGTATAATTCACTTTTTTGAAAAACCTAAGAGATTTACAAAGTGCCATTAATTAAAAAGATTATGCCTCCAATACAGTGATCAGATTTCAGGTTACAGTTAAATTATTGTATATCTGCTGCCCACAAAGGGCTGCCCCATTCATCAAACATCACTTATAAAACAGGTCAAATGACAAATTGCCAAAACCCCTATAAGAAACTTCATCAACATCAAAATGCCAGCAGGAGCCCACTGAATTGTGGGACAAGTGATTCTGGAAATGAGCAGCCCTGGTCTTCCACCGCTGAGGACAGGGTTAGCTTCAACTTTTCAGGGGCTCTTGGCAAAGCTGTACTTGGGAGGCCCTCCTACCAAGAAAACTGATGACCATTTCACTTCCCCTGGTAATTTGAATTTAGAATTTAGTTGAATTTAGGGCCCCAAGTAAACTGTCTGTTCTGCCTGTAGCTAGAGTAGGCCCTGCCTGAAGGCCATGTTAGCCACATGCTACGGTTCCTCATCTGTTCTTCACTTCTGTGGCTCCCATCGTTATTCATTAGCTTCAAATCAAATGATCATTTTTCAAAATCCTCAGAGGGCCAACAATCTTCTCTGGCAGCGCATCAGTCTGAAATCTGAGAGGGGGCAGCCAGGCGCTGGATGAATGAGGGGGCTAGTGCACCCCCCCACTCTCTCATCCCCCATCAGTAGGAAAATGGGAGTGGCAACCCTGTAATGGACCCCATATACCGGCAGTGGCTGGTGGACAATGACAATGAATGCCACCAAGTCGCCTCTGTTATAAAGCACATTATCTTATTAAGTCACACAAGGGCCAGGAGACCAGGAGACGGAGGCGCACCAACATGGCTATCCTGGTAGCTGGCAAGCTCTCGAGGGTAAATATTTGCCCCGCGCCGTGTGATTAAAACGGCCCCGAAATCCGCTTCCAGTCAGACGGCTTCCACCAGAGCCATTGGTGCCGCAAACCTCCCATTGTGTCGCTGCTATTTTATTTGCAAACCGTAACCACGCTTGCCAACGGAGGGGGTGCATTTTCCCACGTCGGGAGCCCTCTCCCGTTTCAACTAATTCTACCCCAGTGACTGGAGCGAAGCCCCCAACAGTTTATCAAAACTAAATGTGCTACAATAAATCTGACAAGGTAATAACAGCCTTGTGATGCGCGTAATGAGCCACTGCCACATAACCTGGGAGAGCAAACGGCTCGTTATCAAACGACCACGCACTCAAAACGCGTCCATTTCAATAGGCAATGGACAGCTTTATTCAAAAGTTTTAAACAGACTGGGTATGCTTATGCAAACATAAATATAACATGAGGATATGGAAACAAATGTTAGCCTGTTAGCCTCTAAATGGGGGAGAGGAGGTGGTAAACGAGAGAGGTTTGGCGTCCAGGCTGGGCCCGCGGTGCCGTCGCTGCTGGAATGCGGGCTGTTTAGCCAGAGGCTCTGGCACTATCCTTCTTCGCCCCCTCACCGCCCCCGGGCCCCCTGGGACCCATACAGATTACACCTAACAGCAACAACCCACTTGGAAGA
>JAODKF010000009.1:10606736-10627156 GCA_026779585.1 Mormyrus proboscirostris
CCCACCACGTCATCCTGACCCCCCCCCACCACCACCACCACCACCACCCATAAGCCGTGATCGCAGCCAGATGTTCTCTGGACGTAATCAGTTGCTCTGCGTCAGCTCAGCTCTGGAGCCACAGCAGTCCAAGTTGGCCCAGCCATTCTTTCACTGAGCCAAGCAAACACAGAACCAGCAACCTTACATTCATTATTCATTATCAAGCCTTGTTCTATACCATGGACAGGACTTAAAAGCAGATTATAGATTTTAAAAATGCAGAACACATGTAGAAGACACCTAGGTGTACTTCAATCATACCGCCGACGTCTAATAACCTTATTTAGCATAAGATAGAATGTTTTCCGAAATGTATCAGTAACAGTAACCTAAATTTATAAACCCAAAAATGTCAGGGAACAGAGGACAGCTGTGGCTGACTTTGTCTGTTCTTACCCCCATGCTCCAGATAAGAGCTAGTTGTGAGGGTTTTCACATGAAGACTGTAGGGTGTGTGCAACACCGTATGCTCTTTTGGCATGAATCACAGAGAATCACACTTAAGCCCTGGATTTCAGTGATTATCTTCTTTTTTATTTACAGTGTACACGCAGAAACTGTGGTGCTCTTAAAGGACAGTCTGTTGTCGCTGGTTGGGTGAGTCATGCAATTACCTAAAAACGCCAAAGTCTATAGCAACTATTTGTTTTTATTTTGTTTTGTCCTTTCTGAAACTCTTGATAAACATTGTTTTGGGTATGCAATTTTGAATTTGAATTTGAATTTTGTTGATGTAACATTTTAATTACGATTATTTCCATTTCTTTCGCTGCTCTCCAGGTGTATCACAATAGAGAAACAGTAAGAAAAACACAACAAACAACTTGAACAAATGATGAACAAAGCCACATCAGATCTAAAAAGTACCCCACAGAATACCCAAACATGCTAGGTAATTGAAATATATCATAAATGCATATTTTTAATTAAAAAACAATGCTCCTGCATCACCTGGAAACTAAATATTTGATAATGAAAAAAGAACAGAATATCATTTTCATAAAATTATGCAGTTTATACAGGCATTGACACATTGTTTCAACTAAGTACACAGAAACATAAAATAAATATTCAATAATTTCCATACATTATGATTGACGTAAAAACATGATATTAAGTCATGTAGAAATGTCCCATACCCACAAAAAATGTAAACATATCTGGCCCTAATTCCTGTTACACCTGTGATTTTAGCTAAAACAGATATGATAATGACCTGAAGCCTGTTGTGTGGCTGCCAGCCTTTTGAAGGATTCAGAAATTGGGACATAATTACAGCAGCAATTGTAATTGAAAGAAGGCAAATAAGACCAATAAAGCACCCAGGCAGGGCCAGACGGGGCCTCCTCCCACTTTCTGCTGTCAGTGGGGGTTGCATGATAGGATTATTTTGGATTTAGGCACCGCCCACAGTCTGGTCTGAGAGGGTTTAGGGCCCACTGATGAGAAAGCGTGCGGTTTGGTGCTAATTAGCTCCAACGTGTATACGTGCCCATGGGTGCCGTCCCACTCTCGGTGACGTAGATGCACTGATCTCATGTTGTGAAAGTGAGCCATGGGGTGGTATTACCATACCAGCCTCCAGTCTGAAGAGCAAGGGGTCGGGCTACACCACGGGAAGCACACAGCTGTGACCAGGAGCTCCGCTACCTGACCACTGACGGGGCTTCAGGTTGGCTAGCAATTTCTCTGTAATGATTTACCTTATAAGACCTATTCATTCACTATACTCTAACTATCTAAAGTACTTATTGTACTGCTGGAAATTTTCCAAAGCCTAGGTCATAGTCCTATGTCCATAAGCTAACGTTCACACTTTGTCCACTCGGGAGGAGTTGCTAGAACGGAAGTAGGTAACCCCGATCCTGGAATGCCGGGATCCAGCAGGTTTTCCATCCTACCAGGTCTCTGATGAACCACACCTGATTTCAAGTAAATAGTAACTCGTCAGGTAGAAATGAAAACCTGCTGGATACCAGCACTCCAGGATCAAGATTGCCTACTCCTGGTCTGGACTATCAATGGGAGACAGAGGCCCACTGTCCTTCAATTGGGACATTCATGTAGTCCCCCCTACCTCCTCCTTCCAGTTCAGTAGCTCACAAAACATGAGCATCTGACCCCAATACATGCGTCTTCATGACAAGGACCATGAAACACTCGGCCAAGAAAACAACAGAAATACTGCAAACGGTGTCCATCAGCATGGAAATACTTAACCTATTGGACCTGCTAGACTCTCTTCTTGATGAGAAGCTTGCTAGATAAACAAGCATTCAGAAAGAAGTCAGGGATTAACGGAAAGTTCTTAGAAGGTCGGGGGGTCAGTAACCTCAAGCGGGGAGGCGCACGCTCGGACCCGCTGGCTCCATGGGGGCGCCAAGTCTGCACGGTGTCAAGGTTGTGTTTTGTTTTGCCCTGTTTTGTTTGTACACTAAATATTTATGCTTCCCAGCAAGGATGCTGGGAAGAAAACCAAAACAGTTGAGAACAACACAATAGCAATTCAACCACACAAAAAAGGAAACCTCTCCTGGGGGATTTTGTGGTCCAGCAGAAGTTATTTGCCCCAAGCCAGGCCTGAAATATTTTCACATAATACATCTGGTTGTTCTACTGAAATTGGGCCAACCAGTTCAGACGGAGAATCTCAGCTTTCCGAAAGACACTTTCTTACGGTGGTTAATGAAGTGATGTTGATGTTTTTATCTGTCTTTTTTGACGACTCCTGACTCCAAGTTGCTAAATGTAGTTATTCAGATGGGTATCACATAGATGCAGAACAAGGGATTTAAATTGGAGGCAGGCCCAAGAAACCCAGCTCCATCACCGACGACAACCACACTAGCAGAAACGCAGCAATGTGCTACCATAGATCTGTTGACATACGCAACCGCCACGCCCGATTAGTCAAGCCGCAAGAGGCAGGCACAGACATCTTCATTTCCCCCTCTGCTTCTGAGGCGGTCTCCACGCTGACATCGGCTGCGGTCCCATTTCACACACCCTTTATGAGAACCTGGCAGCAAATCACAGCACCTAGAGCTGAAACTGAATGTACTGCAGGAAAGCCAACATCATGCACCAATTGAAGTGCAATCAGCATTCCGTATTCCTTTTAGAATTCCTAAATATAAACAATTAAACCAAACCATGTTAGTAGAAATCTACAGTTTACGGTAAATTCCTTTGCAAAAAAAAACACTTGAGGGGGCAGTAGATAGCAAAAATAATTATGGAATTAATTGCAGCGCAATGCATTTCCCATCTCATGCCTTTCATGCCTGAAAGCCACTGGTCAAGAGGCTGGAGGAGGAGACCACCATCGGTGTTTCGAGGGCGTTCGGCGTTCCTGGTACATTCCTGCATCTTGGGGGAAACTGAAATGTCACAGGCACTGCGGTTGGTGCCGGCCCAAAATGGTGCAGCTCGTACGGATAACAGCGCTCCGGTGCTTGAGCTGTTTATGCATGTCAAGTCCCACAAATGGAAAACAGCTCCGGTGGGGAGTCCGACCCCTGTGCTGCATCCTCACAGCTATGGCTGACCAGGTCAAGCTGGCCGTCCACATGGCATGCTAGGAAGTGGCCCAAGAATCGCTACCCGCATGGCGCAAAAGCCGTGGGGGAAATCGGTGCAGCTGTAAGTGAGCTTAATGACAACTCAAAAGAAAGAATGCCCTCCTTCTAAATTGCTGTTCATTTTCTCCTTTTTCCTCTGCTTTTTCCTCCCCCAACTACTGCCTCTCGCTTCTTGACAGCGCTGCCAAAATTCAAACAATAGTGTGATCCCCCAAGGCCTCCTGGCATCAAGCTGTACTATCAATCACAAGGAGCCTGTAATGCAGACACTCAAATTTATTAACTAGGCAAACTCAAGAGAAGACAACAGATCCAAACTGCAGGTCTTTATCAGAGGAGCCAATATGGATGTCCGGAGAAGAATCCTCACGATTGGGTATCGCATAGGACGCTGCGCAGTGGGGCAGTGTTGGTCCACACATGAGATGCATTACCATGCAGAAAGACACTGCCACACAGGCACAGTGCAGGTGAAGTATTATTGTTCTGGGATCTGTAAACGAACAGGGGCCATGTATAGCTCAGTGAGGTAAGACCTGTGTCTGTATTCATCTGTGGGTTTGAATCCCGCAGCCAGCAGATTCAAAGGTGTAACTTTGGATTGAACCTTGGGGGGTGAGGTCTCCACCCATTCATCATGACAATATAATTATTTGGGGGGGTTGTACTGGCCAGTTATGATTATTGTGGTTACAAGCCCCCACCCACAATTTACATCTATGAGCAGAGTAATATGTGTGTTTCACGGAAAGTAAGATTTTAAAACTACCTAATTTCCCTACAGCTATCAGAACTAGCGTGTCTAGGAATCAGTGCTGGATGAAAAACATTGTGAGTTTCCATTGACTTAGAGTCAATTATGGGAGGCGAATCCAACAACTTCAAGAAGGCTCTTGGCTCTCCATCTGGGACGTAGGTAGAAGCTGGTGGTGCAGCAGGTATGGCAGTGAGCTTTGAACAGGTGATGACAGATACAACACATCTATCTTCACTTACATAGAATCACCCTGAAATTGGTTGACTGGTCAGCAGTTTCTTTCTCCTTTCATTAGCTTGCATTATGGATTGGCTAATTGAAGAGCAAATCTGTCTTAGAAAGTGCCTCCCCCCCGTTCTGTGGCTGTCCATTGAGTCACCTGTCACACTTGTTGAAAGTGGCACTGAATACTATCCGCTAGACTTTTATTCAGCATGGTTTTCCAGATGTTTCTCTGGTATTGAGACAACTCATCTAAGATTCAGTGACAGAGGTCATTAAAATCGACCCTTGTGGAATGACTTACACCCCCCTCTGAGCACACACATTACATACACCTACACTCCTTTCCTTCGCAAACAGACACACACCCACTTCTCCATTTATTCAGTTAGATATTTTACTGAAGAATTTCCTGTTTCCTAAAGGTACAACAGCAGGTACCTTGCTAGAACTTGGAACAGTTAGCTTTGAGTTATAAGTTAATCTCCTTAATTTAGCTGCCTGTTACCTTCTCTGTTTACACCTTGTTGAATCCCGCCATTGGCATTGTGAATGAATGATTCAGAGTATAATATCTAATGGTCATAAACAAGTCTTGGTAACACTTTACTTGAAGCTGTCATCTATAATGTATTATAGATACCTTCATAATGCATTATAATGGTTGGTATACGAATTAATAAAGCATTACAGCATCTTCTATTGACAGTCATAAGGCATTATAACATCGATTAAGCTCCAATGAAGCTGTCATTTATATTGCACTACAGATACCTTCATAATGCACCATATAAGAAGTAATGAATGCTTTGTATTGCTTTATGAATCTATAGTGCATTATAGATGAGAGCTTCATAAAGAATTTATATTGCATAGTAAACATGGCTATAATGTGTTGTGCATTTATAGAAATATAAATATTTATAGCCATGTTAACAGTGCTTTATGAATGCATTATACTGTGTTATTAAATTTTTATACACATGTATACATGCTGAGGGTAGCTGTTAGGCTGAGAGGATCCTCGTATCACTAAGAGCACGGTTTGGTCCTTCTTTCTCATGGTGCTAAATTGCTGCAATGATCAACTGAACTTGACACTTTACAGATTTACACAAACTAGTACCTTTCATCAAAGCACAAAGAGAGCACAATGGCCCCATTGTCTACTGCTGAAGTGATTAACTTATCATAGTTCAGCACAACTTAGCACACTGATCACTCAAAGCAGGCTCATAGCAATCCTATCAGAAATATCAGCTTTCAGCAAACCGTTGCTAACCTGAGAACAATCAAACACAAGAAGGATGCGGCTGAATCGCAGCCGGCAAACCGAATCCTAGTTGTGGTATTACGTTTTCTTCGTATTATCTGCTGTGCATCACTCTGATCCATTCCTCCTGGGCTGTTTGAGCTGCAGTTCCATGACCCTGGGCCAGAGGTCACGTTGCAGCCAGATAACAGCAGGCCACAGTGCATACGCTGTCGCTGGGCGCAGTCCAGGCAGCCGTCAAGCCTCCCCGCCGCCTGTGATCTGTGGTGGCGCCGGAGCCACGTCCTCATGCAGGGTCATAAACACGACGGCCTGCTGAGATACGGACACAAGCCCCGCTGAGCTGCACAGCGGAGTTTCGACCAAAGATAAGATGAACGGAGGAATAACATGAAACCCCAGCTGAGGAAGAGGGTAGGCGATAAAGACTGTAACCGATGATACATTGAGGAACAAACTCCTGGGCAGAGTGAGGAATACCAATGGCAAACTGAGGGATAAAACAGGCATAATGAGCCAGGCGTCAATGATATCTTTAGGAATAAAACCCGGATAAAGTCTGGAATATCATCCTTCAAAACACACAAACAGCACAGGGTGAAATAAACTTCAGAACACGATTAATGTTAAATTAATGAACACTGCCAAAGCTGAAATGTAAAGCAAAATAAAGCTGTGTGAAAGATATATTGGTAACACTTTACTTAACACTGTCATCTGCAATGCATTATCGATACCTTCATAATGCATTATAATGTGTGGTATAAGAATTAATAAAGCATTACAGCATCTTCTATTGACAGTCATATGGCTTTATAGTGTTGATTATAATACTTCATAAGCTCCAGTGAAGATGTCATCTATAAAGTGCTATGGATACCTTCATAATGCATTATAATGGTCAGTATAAGAATGTAAGAATACTTTGTATTGGTGTCTATAGTGCATTATAGATGAGAGCTTAATAAAGCATTTATACAGCAAAATAAACAGGCTTTAATGTGTCTTTTTGTAAATATTTATAGCCATGTTTAAGATATTTTATGAATGCGTTATAATGTTTCATTGATTCTTATTCTTATTGATTCTCAGATACGGCATTCATAGAAACTGTTCTTGATGTCGCTATATACATGTTGTAGGGAGCTGTTAGGCTGAATCACCATATCACCATACAGTATATAATATGTTTTCGTTCATAGATTCTTATAGACATGACATTCATAGATAGTGTTACCGAAAATTCTTTTCGTATGATGCTACATAAACTACATTTATCACTGAATTTTATTGCGCTTCCCAAATGAATCAATGGTTAAAAGTTCTGAAAAATCAAACAAAATTGATTATTTTAAAAAGTGTTGATTGTGAATATATGATCATTTATCATATTAATTATGTCTGAAAATTCCAGCCCTTTATCTGCCTGCAGATCTACAGTAACCTGTTGACACATAAGGAATTTTTCACCTCTTTGTGTACAGTTTGCTTCTATTTTAAAAACATAAACTTTCCATTGGCAACAAGTGCATGCAGAAGCTGCAAATAGCAGATCTATAAAACAGAAACCAGAGACCCACTGAGTTTAACACGAAATCGTAAGGCTCCCATATTCGTGTCATCGCTTCTTATCCAGTGCTAAGCTGAAGGTTTCTTTGGGTCAAACAAGCTTTTATCAAAAACAGCCAATAATATGAAAGGCCGGCACGCCGCCTCACAGAGCCCACATTCAGGGTATCAAATTGACCGTGCTTTTTGGACTTTTGGCATTGATTATTGGACTGGCGCAGGAATGCCACTAACTGGAAGAGGGGCAGGTATCAGCATGAGCGCCGAAGAACCGCCTGCTGTTAAGACTGCAGGGTACAAAGAGGAGAACAGGTCACATGTTCCGCATTCCCCGCTGCTCACCCAGGGCGGTGATGCTCCACAGGGACCCATTGTGGAGGAACATCTGATGGGTGGGGGGCGGGGAACCAGGAGGGGTGCAGACCCTCGTTTTCCTCCCTCGTTACGTGTGATTATTCCTGAAGGCTCTCTGACACCCTCCCGCGGGGGTCAAGAGTGCCAAGCGTGCCCACGGCTGTGGTTACAAGCCTCTGCGTGGGCTGCTGCACGAAACACAGCCTCCCCATTGCCCCCTCCCACCCCCTTGTCCTGGGTCGCGGACCAGGAGCTAAAGCAGTGCTCAACTCCCAGGGGAACCCGGAGAATCACTCTGCTGCCAAAAGCAATAAAGCCCCAGGACTTTCTATCCAGGGCCTCCTTCAAAATCACACCCCATAATCAGTCCCGTTTCCTGGTACACAGGAAACCTGAACCTATAACCAAGTCCACTGGATCTGCGAATGAGAACAGTTAATATGTATTATTAAATCCATACAAGAATTTCAGAGCTTTAAACATCAGCCATGACAGGCTATTTTTTATCTGCAGGTCTGCTAACTGCCAACGGTCATGTTGCATTTTCTCGTATTTTTAATCAGTCTGACCCATTTGCACCAAACGCTTCATTTAAAGCTGCCTCTCAGTCTGACGGTTGCAGATCAGTTTTGCATAAGTGTCACAGTTTATCCTAGAAGTGTACAAGTTTGGTTACCTTTCCATACTAGATCAGATCACGGACACTTTTCACCCAGTAGCTCTTCTGGTTCATCAGTAGCTTGGATGATACTTTATCCATAACTGATCCAAAAATAAAATTCATCATTTATTGTTAAAATTTTTTAATTATTTTCTCCATTTTATGATATACTGGGACACCAATTTAAATAGAGCTGAAAACCAAACCAGTGGCTGCAGTATGAAGTCAGGAGAAGGGACTTATTAGTCAACCATAAGAAATTCCTGAACTGTGCCCACGGTTAATCACCTGCTCTAAGATAGGGCCGTGATTACATCGGTAGTCGTGACTATGTTTGTGAACCTGAATCTCTAACTAGTCTCCTACTGATAGTTACAGAAGAGTTAAAGCTTCTTGCAGGTACAGCATTTTTTTTCTGTCCTGCGTTTTTCGGTCTCAGTTTATTTTCCCACACAGTTCCCACAAAGCCCCAACAGGCTCTGTTAGCATAATATTGGCCTTTCTGCTCTCTGAAACTCGACCACAACGCATTTATGTCCACTAAGTACAGAGTATTAAAGATCCCCCGTTTATAGAGTCAGTCACGTTAGGAAATGAATGGTGAGCCTTCCTCTGAGTGACAGTCGGTGACCACAGAAGCAGACAGACGGACATTGCAGCCATCGAGACGCTGTGTCTTAACCACGGGCCCGCTGCAGAAATACAGGGAGCCCCCCCCATTCAAAAGATAATGAAGTGAGTTTGAGGGGGGGCCTGAAGACTGACTGACATTTACTGAAATGTTTATGCACTATAAATATCTCTAAAAGAACTACAGGATGAAGAAACATCAAAGTCCTTTAGGATCTATTGTGTTACATGGTTTAAAGCTTTTGTATGAACATCTTTACTTTTCAACTTAAAACTTATACACCTTCACATTTAACTAAATGATTAAAGCAGATCTGCAAGCTTGGTTTATGGTCTAAAAGTTATATTGAGAAGCTGCATAGACCACAAACTTGGTGTTCTTCCTTTGAGGTGTTTGTGTACTTTCTCTGGCTCCAAACACACTTTGTGACCTCTGCTTGGTCACAAAGCACCTTAAACACAGTAAACCTGTTCCCCGTCTCCATGGATACCTATCAGCAGAGTTTCTGAAAAACAAAAGGCCAAATATGTTATGCTATTCCATAGTGACTAGTCAAAGAACAAGTCCGAAGCCACTAATTAATTAAGCATTACTTCTGTGCACTTTGCTAGATTGCCACAAAATGCAAATGACTAAATATATCAACTTTAATGACTAAGAGGCAAAATGATGTGATCTCACTGATTGTATCAATGATTATTCCTGACACATTTCAACAGCCACTCGTGATTCTTGCTTGAATCTGTTACCAAAGACCAGGGGCGTAGGAACCAGGGGGGATGGGGGAGACATGTAGCCCCAATATTTAATTTAGCCCACCCTAAAAAATATACCTTTGGATTTTAATTACTAAGCGGTGTCCCCTCCCCAGCACCAAACTCTTGCAGTCGCCATACCAGCAGTGTTCGTGCACATCTGACACACGGTCACGAGCGGCCGCAATTTGGAAAAGGCCACGCCAGGACATGGCCGCGCTCACTGAGTTTTCTGTGGGTTGGGGGGGGGGTGGTTATCTAGCCATCACCTTGGGAACGTGGTGCCGGCTTGAAAGGGGTCTTTAAAGAGCACCGCCACGCATCACAGCAAGGCGACTGTTCTCACGAAGTGGTCCTTCAACAAGCAAGATGCTATCGCCCACCTTCCCCCCCCCACTACCCACAACCACCACCATCACCCCCACAACACTCCACCTACTTCCACGCCATGTTACCCGGCTGAAGGGCGTCACAGCCCGCGTCTTGCCACTAAAAACAAAACACAATAACAACACTGAACTGCTTGCAGCGCTCTGACTGACCTGCGCCCCCCCCACTCTGACTCCTTCATTGGAATCAGTGGGTATTTTCCTAACCCTCTTCTCACGCTGGAGACTAGTGGTCGCACACTGAACAATAGCCTTTTTCAAGGGGTGGGCTTTGAGCGTGGCTGTGCACCACCGCAACGTCAGAGTGAAATATGGAGTGGGCATCAGCGCCTCAGTCCGTCTGCGCACATGGACTGGCATGCCGGCTCGCGTCTGTCTGCCACCGTCTGAATTGCACATTCCCCCTTTCCGCCAGTCACTAAATGAGTACATTTCTGGTTTGAGGTATTCCATCCCCCCCCCAGGATGTGTGCACGGAGACGTAAACACTCGCCATATGTCTTCCCGCAGCCGGCCAGCCCTAATGACAAAATGAGCGCTTGGCGAGGATGGCTCTTGCAGGCTTGTGTCCGTCAGTGTACTTTTGGTACTTCTCAGCGATGGATCAGCTGAGCTATTTTGCTGCCGCACCATGGCAGATATACATGCAAACCTATTCATTCCATAAATAGGGCATTTCCTGTGAGTGTCGCTGAGTTATATAGATGTCACATCACTGGAATTCAACCCATCCCAAATTAAAGCAAGGCTGAAGCACAATTAAACGCTATAGTGGACTCGACCATTCTGTTCCTTTTTACACAAGAACTTGAGGCTTTGTTAGCGGTGGAGGCTCACAGAAGGTTTTATCATTTATCATTTTAGAGATTTGTTAAATGAATTATTTAAGTGATTTCTCCACCTGGTTAAATAATGTTGGTTAAAAGACTCAGTAAGAGCCTGTCCTAGTTGTTTGAGTGTACTCAGTATTTTAAATAGCTCACAGATGTTTGATACATTCTCTCTGTTTGGGTTTTTTGTTTAGTGGATGGAGTTTTGGGAGGCCCACTGCCCACTCAAATGCACCAGGGAGATACAAAAGCAGAATAGAGCAGGAAAATAGCATGAGGTGTGTGAAAAAGCAGTATTGGGTGCACAGTAATTTTACTGTCACAAATCACTAAATCTGTCATCTCGGAGTTTTGCAAAGAACACAAGCCTCGTGAGGCTGACTACGTATGCAAAAAATACATTTAAAAGGGCGTAATCCCAGGTACAGAACCTGAAGTGAAACGACTGTAGGAATTTATGACTCTCTGGAGAGCTAGTTGAACACAAGGCAGGTAAAACCGCATATGATATTTTATGTTGAAATTCCTGAGAAAGACTGGTGCCCAAACCTGGTACTAACGGCTGGAGCTTCTGTGGGATTCTAGTCCCACACGGTCTCTAACTGAAAAGCCGTCATTGGACTGGAGGTTCTGCTCCAAGCTCTAAGTGGATATCTGTGCATGCTGCTTAACTTGACACATGCCAGGGAAATACGTAGGTGCATATGTTTGTGTGTGTGTGTGTGTGTGTGTGTGTGCATATATATATATATATATATATATAGAAAAACTGACAACATAAACGTACATGGCAGATAGACATCTTCATTTACCGGAGCATCTTTTTTTGAGTATGGAAACCCAAGTACCCACACCCAGCAGGCATAAGGTGATAAGGTGACATTACCCGACAAGCCACCGTGCCGCCGCTGCCCGCACACCCTGAGCAACTTTAATGTTTTTTCCTCTACTATCAACAGACTGGCGACACCTGAGTACTACTCAAAAAATGTAAACACAATAGGTGAATGGGGGACAGTCATATTGACAAATGGGGTCCCCAAAGGTGAAGTTAATTAAACAAGTAATATCCCAGCATGCTTAGGGTCAGGAATGAAAAAAAAAATGATTAGAGTGATGACATACAAGGCAGAACTAGTTGATCTCAGACGTACTGTGAAATAATGAAATTGATTCACATGTGATTCAGTGAACAACACAACTCAATCTGCTAAAATTTTATGAGTAACAGTATGATTTAAGGTAAGGGAGGCAAGGGAAAGAAATTATTAGAAATGGTGGAAATCAGGCAGAAGGGAGCAGCCGTAGATCACTTAATAGTGAATATTAAACGGCTCTGCTGCAGTCAGCTTCATTAGAAGCATGTTATAACTGGAGACTTCACACTGGTAATTATATTGCTGTACACTACATGCTGCCTGCATCGAGACAGCACACAGTCTCTTGTCATCATCATCATCATCATCATCATCATCATCGTTATCCTCTCCACAACCATGACATGACAAACTCCACGCTCATGCCACCGTCGCACATAACATACAACCATGTTGTGTGTGGCTGAAAGTCAAAGCATAAAAGACCATAATAAAAGAACTCTCTAAACTGCCAAACTCTATAAACGACAGAAGCATTCTTTTGGGATACAAGAAAGACAAGTCTGGACTGAAACCAAAGAAAATAAACAGCAAACGTCTGGGAAGAAAATCCAATGGCACCTATAAAAATGTTTAAGTTCTCGCAGCTGGTTTTGACTGTCAGTTACATACCTGCACTCCATGTAACTGTGTGACTTTCTTTATCTTTAAATACCATGCATTTCAATGCCATGTAGATCGTCCATCCATCTTATCTTATGTGCAATTGAGCCAGTAGTTACATTGTAATCCGGAAGCCAGTCCTAAGAGACATAGGGCATACCTTAATAATTTGGAATCACCAACTCATCTTGCTACATGTTCTGTGAGAGGAGCCTGAAGTGCTTAAACATGGACAGAACATACATAACCCAAACACAGAGATCTAGAGATGTGAGGCTGGAGTGCTCAAACATGGACAGAACATAAATAACCCAAACACAGAGAGTTAGAGGCGTGAGGATGCAGTGCTCAAACATGGACAGAACATACATAACCCAAACACAGAGAATTAGAGGCGTGAGGCTGGAGTGCTCAAACATGGACAGAACATACATAACCCAAACACAGAGAGCTAGAGGCGTGAGGCTGGAGTGCTCAAACTTGGACAGAACATAAATAACCCAAACACAGAGAGCTAGAGGCGTGAGGATGGAGTGCTCAAACATGGACAGAACATAAATAACCCAAACACAGAGAGTTATAGGCGTGAGGATGCAGTGCTCAAACATGGACAGAACATACATAACCCAAACACAGAGAATTAGAGGCGTGAGGCTGGAGTGCTCAAACATGGACAGAACATACATAACCCAAACACAGAGAGCTAGAGGCGTGAGGCTGGAGTGCTCAAACTTGGACAGAACATAAATAACCCAAACACAGAGAGCTAGAGGCGTGAGGATGGAGTGCTCAAACATGGACAGAACATAAATAACCCAAACACAGAGAGTTATAGGCGTGAGGATGCAGTGCTCAAACATGGACAGAACATAAATAACCCAAACAAAGAGAGTTAGAGGCGTGAGGCTGGAGTGCTCAAACTTGGACAGAACATAAATAACCCAAACACAGAGAGCTAGAGGCGCGAGGATGAAGTGCTCAAACATGAACAGAACATAAATAACCCAAACACAGAGAGTTAGAGGCGTGAGGCTGGAGTGCTCAAACATGGACAGAACATAAATAACCCAAACACAGGGAGTTAGAGGCGTGAGGATGGAGTGCTCCCCACTGAACCACCGTTCCACTGCAGTCAAAACGATGTGAGCCAAATAAGCTACCACAAGTAAAGTCATTCTGGTGCCGGCTGTCAAGAAAATGTTGATTAAGATGTCATGGTTTCACTGTGGTCAACAGAACAGCCAAATCATGTGTCTTTCTACTCAAAGGTGGCTTTCTGCTGATTCAGTACCTCTTGGAATACTTCAGAAATCCACACGGCTTCACACCACCATCTCAACAAGGGCTGGAGAAAAAAATTCATTCTCGGTGGGCAGTATCTTTTCAATGTATGTGGGAGCCCGTTCTTATGACAAGCTTCCAAGATCCATCCACCCATTTTCTGTAACTACTTGTCCTACTTAGGGTCACAGGGAGAGGATGAAAACAAATTAATAAAGAATAAATAAACAATAAAATAATTTCTGCAGCACAGTACAGAGGTTGTATACTGAGAAAAAAAACCTCAATCTAAGGGCCGTAGTTTCATGTTCTGTAAAACTACACAGACTGTTAATGTAGTCACCCCTTTTGTCTTTGCTGAGCACAACAAACCATGGTTTAAAGCTCCTTCACTAGTTATGAAAACTGTATCCGAGCAGAAGGTATATATTACAGCATGAGATTTGAAACATAAATAGAGACACTGAAACACACGCACACATAAACTCACACATTAAAAAACATTGTCGACATTTCATGGTGCATGGTTGTCCACGTAGAAGAGGAGTTAGATCTTTGCGATCAAGGTTTTCAACTGCGTGTTTTTTATTACAAAAATCTGAAAAAACGGTTTCAATCCTCTCCAAAGCAAATGGAGTCAGTTACGATGTTTGTGCTAAATCAATGAATTAATTTCACTGAGAAGATTAATCTTAAAACTAAGCCCTACTTTTTACCCTTGGTAAAAGGCCAGTCCTCCAAACGTATCACAGAAATATATTCCCTCTATTACAAACTCACCTCAGCATTTCCAGCAGTTCAATGAAGTGCTCTTTGCCATTGCAAAAAACATTAATGTTACTACATATGAAAAGTCCATGGGGCTGCCAATGCCTGTTAATGGAAAGGAAAACATCTCACTCAAACTGTTTGTGATCCTGGAGTGCCGGGATTCAGCACGTTTTCCATCCTACCTGGTCTCTGATGAACCACATCTGATCTCAGGCAGACTCACCAGGTAGGATAGAAAACCTGCTTGATACTGACACTCCAGGATCAGAGTTGTCTACCCCTGATGCGCCTAATTCCCTCCATCCACTGCAAGGTCCTCATTCCAAAAATCCACAAATATGCTAGCAAACTTTTATGATTAATTCTAAGGAAAAAGAAACAGCAAAAACGGGATGCAAAATTTCGAAGCATACCACTATTTTATAGTGCGACTTGTCAGCTCTAGACATGCTTTGCAGGCATGTGAGCTTTAAATCCCAGGAGGAGCCGGCTGTTGTATGGTCAAGATCGATGCTTAACTGCACCTGAATTGTCTCAGTGAAAAATCCATCTAATACAAAAGAGTAAAATTCACCATGCATAAATGCATCAGCTAAATGACGAGATGTGGATGAGGAGAGGGACATCTGAAACTCTAGTGTAGGCATCCAGACTGTGGTGGAGAAAGTTCCTTTGGATGGAACATAATGGACCAGGTATGGCTGATGCTGGTGACCATATCCATGAATTTGGGAAATTAAATGAGCTGAATTTCATAGATGGGTGACAGAACCTTTGTTTTTGTTTATTTGTTAACTCAGTTACTGTCCCTCTAAATTTGGCTGTTTCCAGTTTTGCAGAGAATAAGGTGACACAACATTTGAACTCCTCTCTTTTGCTGTCTTGTCACAACGTCCAATTATTGTGGAAATTATATGGCAGAAGAGCTAAGAAACCTGTTGGAGAAGTGAAAAAAAAGTCTGATGACAATTAGCCATCTGCAGGTACCTGGCAGGTAACAGCAGTCAGAAATGACACCTGACCAGCTGTACAGGGATTTACAGGTGTACCAGAATCCAGTGGTTCGGCAGATTTTTATATGTAAAAATAAATTAGTTTTTTTTTAGGAAGGCGTCAGCTTTTAATGTGTAATAGAATTCCCGGGATGACTGCGTCACGTGAATATGGAAACCTCAGTCCTGCCACACTTCACATGAGGTGACCCTGATCTGAAGCTGTGGCAAGCAGGACTGTCTGAAGGGGAACATTTTGCATGTCTTTTACAGCCGTCATGTGGATGCTCAGGAATAAGGCACCAACAGCAGCTCCCAATGGTGTGGAGCTTAGATACTACCAGCCAGAGACTGAGTGATGAGAACATTGGTGCCATTGGTCTGCAAGCAATAATATTGTTCTTTGCAGCCCCACCTTCCAGAAAAGAAAGCCCTGCATGCATCATTTGCAGGGGAAATAAATATTAAAAGTACAAGCATTTGAGATCCCCCGCTGGCTGTCAGTATGAAAGACAGGAATATCTGATCACACTCAACTTACCAGGCTGAGGCAGATTTCTCAGGTGTGAACATTTTGTCACAATGTCAGCACAGGAATGACTCGCAGACAAAAAAGTGATGCTAACTCATTCTGAATAAATACTATCTTCTTGCTCTCGCTACCAGTGTAAACGTGTTCCTTCTTCTTCCTTTAGATTAATGTGATGTTAATGTACCTTGGGTTTGCTCGGCGCTGCGTGTCTCCGATCATTGCAAATTCAATGACAAGAACCTGATACTGAAGACGTTATTTATCGTACTGTTGACGTCAGTCAGTGGGTCCCGCAGTGCTGGAATATACTGAAATATCCGCTGACATTATTTATGGCAGTATACCTGGTATTTATCTTAAATACTATACATATATAAGTTTTGCACGAGTAAATAAGTCACCTGCTGCACCCAAACCCCTGATTCAGCACATACCTGTCTGTCAACGATGATTCCATTGAAGAACCTTGGAAATTTTCCACTTCCAAGTATGGAGCAGCACTGTCTGCCTCCACCGATAAAGCTAACGAGCTGAAATCCTATAATATCCTATAAATAACCTCAAATCAACCTTCATAAGAGGTGTAAGTGGCACATACACATAAACAGAGTTTTTGTCAATTAGGGAAATTATATAATTTATTCTTATATCCATTCACCTTCCCGCTTGTCCTGAACATATAGTTATACGTACGTACGTGGATAATCCGTGAAATCTAGCGACTATGGAATCGTACTTAACTCTTTTAAACTTAATAAGATTACAGTGTATCCGCTCAATACAGTGTAGTAAACGACATTTGTAAAGAGAACATATTGCTTCATCTGGTTAATTGCCTGAAGTCAACTAACATTTACAAAACGCTTGACAAGCGCCACCTACCGACCACATCCAAAACGTGACTATTTCAGAAATAAATGTATTATCCAAAATTTGTTTTAAACTTCATTTAAATGGTCATATTAATTTTACATAAAAAATATTACGTTGTAGATAGACTAAGTATGCAAACACGTGGTCCATCATTTGTGGATTGGCCTGACGTAAAAGTAATAAAATGGAAAAGGAAGCATGCAGATTAAAGTATAAGACTTGCACTGTCTTCGTTGTTCTTTGCCTGGGGGGTTATAAGTTCTGAATTATCTGTTCAACGATTCGCATGCAAAACGTAAACATTACAATATGCTTAACAACTGAACAATTTAAATAACACTAGATGAAAACATTAGACATTGTAACAATGTTCTTTATTAGAATTCATGATTTTTTTGGCATATATAATGTTCATTTTACAATTAGAATGTATTTAAACATTTGTATTACATTTGCAATATGATGCTTGTAAAAAAAGTGCTTTTTTTCTTACTGTATATTTGTAGAATGAAAACATTCAACCAGTGAAAAGACGAGAGCAACCGACACTGAATTCCTACTATTGCCCAAGTATGATCGTTTAAAAAAATACAGTTCGTCCTATTCCAGATATCAGGCATGAAACAGTATCTCACTGAAAACGAGTGAGAAAGCACCACGAAGTGTTCTCCGTGAAGAAAATCATGAATTCGGCAACAGTCGTTGTATTAGATGCACCTTTCACATTTTGAAAAATACAGCATTAATATAAAGCTTGAACCCTATAAAGCTTGAACCCTATAAAGCTCGCACTGAAAGACGTTCAATAGATGAGTACCCGAGCCGATGGAAATTTCCAAAATACAATGTGCTTTATTCGCCGCATTTTGACGACATATAGTGCATATTACAAACTGCTTATATCAAGCAGATACCACAGTATTGCAGTTGCGTTCCAGTCCTTTACTTTGGCATACAATTCAGACTAACACTTCCCAAAAATATCAAATGAATTTTATGACATAATGTAAGAAAGGGTGTTTTGTACCATAAAGCTAAAACGGCTTGATTTAATTCGGGGTCAAAACAAATCAAACACGAATCTCTGCACTTATCTATCCAGTTTTGGGGAAAAACGCGCCACCTGAAAGCACTATGGACTTTTGTGGACAGTTTAATATAGTTCAAAACGACACAGCTAATATTCGATTTCGAGTAGAAAGAACATCCAAAAATGCTGTTTAAAATGAGACATGTTAAAATGAAATTTATAGCCTAGAGTTTGATGCACTGATATGTTTTGCATAGCTAAAAACACACATTCAAGCATATTCTTACGTTAAGGCAAAAGACAATCGCACATCCACTGTTTACACAGTATACACAACTAAATGTTTGAGAAAACGAGCTTATTGTTTTGTACAAAAGGCACATACATGTATATTTCAGCTGCCTTGCCCCTTTAGAGAATGTCAGATCTATGGCGAAGATCCAACAAGATACAATTAAAACAGTTTGATAAGTCCTACGAACTTCATGTTCATTTTTACGAACAGTTCCCCATGGCTTTGACAAAAGAGCCGTCGGGGAGCTGCCGGAAGATGCCCCTTAAAGTCTCCAGTTCACGCGTGAGATGCTCCACTCTCTTGCGCAGTCTATCGTTGTCAGCTGTCAGCTCTATCACCTTCTGCTGCGTCTCCACATTGCGCATTTTCGCCTTGTCCCTACTCTTCCTCACGGCGACATTGTTTCGCTCTCTCCGCAAGCGATATTCTGGACTGTTCTTGTCGATTTGCTTTTTGGCTTTTCCCCGCTCGTTGCCACCAATTATCTTCATCGATCCGCCGGGCAGGTTGTTCTGTTGGTGGTGGGGGCTTGGCACTGGGGTGGGCGGAGGGGTCGGGTGGCCAGGCTGGAGGTGCATGGTAGTTTGCGCACAGTGCGCGACCTGGTACTGGAGATGTGGTAGATGCTGGGTGTGATGATGGTGAGAATGATGATAAGTTGGTGGCATGGACGATGGACTTGCGTCTTCGTCTTCTCTTGGTTCTTGCTTGATGGCCACAGGTCGGATTCTTGTGGCAGAAGTGTTGTCGTACATTGGTTCCTCCTTTGAGTCCATGTAACTGGCCATACAGCCGTAAATTTGTTGGTGAACCCCAGGCGCGTTGCTGCTGCCGTGGGTGTAGTCGTAATCACTGCTGGCCAGCTTGGCTTTCTCTTGTTTCGAGCTGTGGTGAAACAAATCTGCCAGAAATTCGTCGTTAAATGCAGCGGGATCGATGTATGCACTAATGTCAATCGAGTTCTCGTTCTCGCAAATCTCACTCAGTTCTCCAGAAACTGGAGGTTCTTTGTAGTAGAAGGCACTTTGCTGATTCTGGGGAAGGTTGGTCATCGGGGGTCGAAAGGCGACCTCGTAGAAGTTCGGCTGCTCCATCGAGTATCTAAAACCCGCCAGACATGGTGAAGAGCTCCGGGAATCCAGCTTGGTCGCAGTACCGGAGAAAGCCGCAATGGCAAGGCGAATAAATCAGTCTACTACAGGCGTATTCGCTAGGCAAACTGTGAATGACAGATCAACAGTTACCTGTAGCCACAAAGACCTAGAAGCCTTTAACAGTGCGCTGTGGAAAAGTGGATGGCTTCTCAGAGAAGGTCTGTACCATCGACTCCTCTAGTAGTCTCTGGGAGCAGTCGTAGATCACTACTGACTTACTTCTCTGAACTTAACCTATTTATACACAACTTTCTGGCGGCATCTCCTGGGTCCTAGCGCCACCCGCTAGGAGCTTGAGATGTCGGCATTTAAATAATTAAAAAAAAAACTTTTAAACCATGGAGTATTTGGCATAATCAGTAGAGTTTATTTTAAACCTAATCAACATTTAAAAACCAATTACCTAAACAGTACTTGATAGTTTATATTTCAATTTTTTGGTTTATAATAATTCCGTGCAGGTCTTAATCAATTGGTTGACATTAGCTGCCCTAATTTAACAGTGAAAAGTTTGCTAATTCATTGAATTTATATGGTCAAATTGGTCAACAGTTACGGATTAATTGATTTTTGTAGGCTAGAAAATCGTGTGAACTCGTATGCGTCATGTGTCTACATATCAAATTTATTACGAACGTGAGTGCATATATCATACATATATACATCGG